>BPTQ01000008.1:141082766-141493531 GCA_019973895.1 Chrysanthemum seticuspe
AGTGTTATTAGAGAGTTGACGTGGTCTGTGAGTAGGTGAAAAAGTAGACAAACTCATTGAAGGAGTTATATGAAAAGGTGTAATAGGTATTCTACCTATTCCCAGAGATACTTGTGTGATTAAAGGTAAGGTCACACAAAGAACCTTCTATGAAGTCAGTACAGAACTAGTATTAGACTACATTTAAGGGATGAATACTTACTGACTTTAACCAACACCTAGTGAACTTCACGTCGTAATCTTGATGGGAAAACTTGGAAAAGAAATAGTTCAACAACAAGGTTAACGAGATCCAAATTGACGTTTCAAGGACAATTACACCTATTAAGGACTACCTTCTCCCGTTATGTACAAGCAAGGTAACAATGCCCATCTTCATTGTACTCCACTCTCACTTCAACAACTTTTCCAAGTTACGACGAAAGGAAAACGTTCCGTAAGACATCGGACTTGTCTACGTTTAGAAAGAGTAGTCTCAGACTTGGGCCTCTATAGTGTAGGAGTAACTAACTAAGTTAGTAGAAATTAGCAAGTCACATCGTTTGTAATAGTAAAAACAGGTGTTATAGTATGTTAAATTCGTGAAGACTTTAGTGACCCAGTCATCTCATTCTGTACTACAACATAATATGTGCCCTAAAATGTTCTGTACTAATTAATTCTTCCTAACACACTTTACTTAAATGCCTAGAACATCTGCTATTTCTTCATGAAAACCAAAAAGGTTCAGACTCTGATGAGAAAGATTTGCATCTGTTCAGGCTACAGAATGCCTTGCAAAAGGAAAGCAGCATTGAACCTTTTCAACAACTTCACTCTCACCTCATGTTACTTCTACCCGTAACAATGGAACGAACATGTATTGCCCTCTTCCATCAGGAATTATCCACATTAACAGGAACTTTGCAGTTAAACCTAGAGCAATTGGAACAACAACTTGATAAAGAAAAGGTTCAAAAGGGTAGTTCTAATGCTGCACTTCAAGTGATCCACAACCAATTTCAGTCATTCATAAGTAGGGAATTTACATCAGATTATGATCAAGACATGACTGAAGTATCTTCCAAGAAACACACTGGAATGGAAATTAGTGTGTTCATAGAGACCCTTATCCATCTTATGGATAATGTGGAAAAGTATATTGAGGAAGTTACTCAAACAGATGAAAAAGTGGATGAGTGTCTGGTGCAGTTGAGAGATTATTGTGATAAGTTGGGTAATGTATCTGTTGAAGAATCGGGTGTTGCTGAATGCAGAATGTCTGAGACAACATATAATGATGAGTCGGGTAAGGCACCAGATGATGGATCAGTTAACACTGAATACAGAGGCTCAGAGATTGATAAGCTTGACACAGCCAACGGTCCAGTGACTCTTGTTACACATGATGTGGATGCATATATCAGACCAGAAATTGAGCAGGTGTCATGTGATGAGGTACCCTTAACTGTTCAACATAGTGCATCTGCTAATGTACCTAAACATAGTGATCTTAATGCTGAACATGATTCTGATAAATGTTCCTTGGTTGAGGCTGAGTCTAATAGTTTCAAAACAAATGATATGGTTGACAAAAAGGCTTTTGATGAACTTTCAAACAAATTCTCAAAACTTGAAAAACATTGCATTTCACTTGAAACTGCAATACAAAGTAAAGAAGAAAGTTTTCAACTTAACAAACCATGTAAAAATCTGGAACTTCCTGAATTCCGTGAACTTTTTGAAATTAACACTTTGAAAGCTCAGCTTCAAGACAAAGAGTCAACTATCAATAATTTGAAGAAACATATATCTAATATGCATGTGAAAAGTAATTTGGTTACAAGTAATTCTGATGTCAATACTATTGATGATATTCAAATGAGAAATGATGAATTAGCGGTTTGTGTGGCCAAATTACTAAAGGAAAATGAGTCTTTGAGAAAGCATCACATAGAACTAAGTGACTCTGTCAGAGAAGCTAGAACTAAGTCAATGGAGCAAACAAACTCTTTGATAGCAAAAATTGATGAACTCAAAGCTCAACTTCAGGAAAAGAGTTTCACTATTGTTGCCTTAAAAAATGAGCTTAGGAAAACTGTAGGGAAAAGTGTGAACACTAAGTCTACAAAACCATCAACCTTGGGGAAACCAGTTTCTCATCCCATTAGAAACCGGTCCATTGTTAGGCAGCCTACTACATTTATATCCGAAAGACCAAAATTTTCAAAAACACGGTTTGCCTCCCAAGTTGATGAGAAACAAGTTTTGTCAAAAGCAGTCACTTCACCAGAGTTACCTAAGAATAAGGCTTCTAGCTCTGTTAACCCTCAACAAGTAGCCAACTCTACTCCCAGCACCTCTAGGATTAGTTCGAAAACAGTGTCAAAACCAAGCATTAAAACCCATAATTCATATGATATGAATGACTTGTGGAAGAACTATTATCTAGAAGATGCTAGGAAAAAGGCACAGATTCGAAAAGATGGAATTTTAGGTGCAAGACCTAGAGTGATGCATTCCATGAGATTTCAAGGCACTGCTAGTAGTTGTAAACCACTACCTAGGAACACTCAAAAGACTAGGGATTGGGGTGCATCTAAAAGTAGTTATGTGCATAAAAATGCTAGGCTTGTAGAAAACAAAACTAGAAATTCTATGTCTTTTCCGAATAAGAAACATTTTCCTTATTCACATGCTAAGGTACAATCCACTAAGACTACTAACGTGACTAAGGTTCAACATGTTGAGAAGCAAAACAAACCAAAAACTTCGCCTAGATGGATACCAACTGCTAAATCTTTGGAAACTAGGAACAAGGATAAGTCTTCCACTATGCATAAGAAGCCTTACAATCCTAGACCTTGCCATAAGTGGATACCGTCTGGTAGAATGTTTAAGGATGCTGGACTTAGGTGGATTCCTACCGGAAAGCTGTTTTCTGATGACAAAATCAAGGTTGACCGTGAAACCCCAAAGGGTTTGGATACTAATGTCACTAACCAAAATATATGCAATCAAGTTTGTAATATTAGGGCAGGTAGTCCTTACTCTGTTGCAAATACTTCGATCCTTCACTACATGGACTGGCTTAAAGTATGGATTACAAATGGATTGATATCTCATAACTCACGGGTTCAAGTAACTCAATCTTGACATTCTTTCGGCAATGACGTCTGTTCACATCAGTTCAGGCCTCGTACTTCATCATTATGGCGTCTGTAGATAACACTTCAGGCCCCGTTCTTCACAGAAAAGAAAGATGTACGCTTCAGTGCGCTTTATCTTCAAAAGAAGAGAAATCTTCATTTTTATGACCATTCTCATCGACATTCTTCATCAACAAGCTTCATGTTTTTCCCTCGCTCTTTCAACCCTCAAGTGGATCTACGTTCTTTGGTGTATATTCTTATTCACTTGTTCAAATGAAAAATGGCAACTTCGGATGCAATTTTTGAGGGGGAGAAGAGTGCTTATACTACATGTTGATGGATGCTTGAACTATGGTCGTATGACTCTCCTTCAACGCCTAATGTTTCACTTACTAAGGATAAATGGGATTTATTGTTTGGGATTAATTGTTTCAATATGTTTGATGAGTATTTCCAACCGCTAGCGAATGTTGATCATCTAAGAAGTACAACTCAGACTATTCAAGAAGCCTAATCTCCAGTTATTCTTCAAGGCGTTGTTAATGACTATCATTGCAGTTGCACTCATGAATAGTGATCCGCTCTTTGGTATTCCTTTACCAAATCTTCACGGATCATTGTTTCATTGTTCTTTCCTAAATGTGCACTCTGTAAATCAACTACATGAACATTAAGGAAAATGACTTCCTCATCTGCTTAAAAACATTATTGGTGAATCTTCCAGATCAGTTTTCTTCATGTATACCTTAAGGAAGAATGCATTGATGTTGAGGAATCATTTGCTCTGGTTCTTTCAGTGGGTCAGTGTACATCCGATTGTATGTTTATTCACGTGTTGGACATTTAACACAAGTTGATTACTTCAAAGTTACTCTTTTATCACTTATTTAAGGTTGAAGTTGACGTTCACAAAGGCATGTTCTTATTTGATAACTTGCTCGGGCTTAAGAATTTGAGTTGAAGACTTGGGTTATCTAGTTACCAGCAGTCGAGGTGGATGGTTGAAGACCTGGTTAACTATCACTATTAGGAGTTACTTTGTTTTACTCAGTGTCACACGCATATAACGGTGTGGATAATCGTAAGAGGTGGTAATGTCTCATACTTTGGTTAAGTATTGAGTACTTGGAGAGTTGCTTGGAGCATAAATTCTCGACACCATTCTTCCAATATTAGTGCAAGATTAAGATACAAATGCAGGGAATTCTACTTCAGCTTCAAGTTTGGTATATAGGGTTTGCTTCATCAGTGGTTTCTTCAAATTTTCTACATCGGGGTTGGTTAATATAGTCAGAGAGAGTTTTTGTAGAAGTTGATTCTCACACGATTCATTTGAGCTAATTTTGTTCTTCTCTATTTCAAGATTATATGGTATGTATAACGTGTTGCTGATTCTGAGGTATCAAAACCAGCAAGGGGGAAGGAGACGTACATCTAACACACAACGAGTACACGTGATGAAACTAATACTTCTTCTCTATTGAAGTAATCCCGGGAAAGACAAATGTCATAACCACAGAGAAACTCAGTGTTTACTCATAGCTTGGTGTATTATTCCAACCATTTGGGAGGAAGTGGTCTCTGGATACTTTAGGTATATGTTAAATCAGCCTTCAGTAGGAAGAAATATGAGAAGAATATTTGGAACGAGATATGAAATTGCTTATCGACATCTTCTATATGACTTATGATAAAGTGCTTCCGGTTATCGCTTCATGTACATAATGAAATGATGATTCCGATGAGATCGCAACCATCAGGGGAGAGATATGTGTACATCAGGGATCCACAACATGTTCACTTGATCGAGCTAATTCAGTTATTCTGGAGTTGACTTTCGCAGAGAAGATCAGTGATTCATACCAGTTACTGTGATGTCCGTGTTTCTACTCTGGTTGGGTACTTGTGTACATTATGGGCTGATTGGTTATATGGAAGATAACTGGAATGCACTTGGTAAAATGAAGATGTTGATATATTGTTCCCCAGAATTGACAACTGCTCAAACTCAAAGAGTAATGTGTACATCGGGGACGCACAACAGGATCATGTGATCGGGCTTAATCATTTATTCTGGGTTTGATAAACGCAGAGATGATCCGTGTTATCTTGTTACTTCGGTGTTTTCTTCTTCTTTGGGGTGTTGAGCTTTATTCAATTAGACCATTTTGTCTTCAATTCTACTTCTTGGGGAAATGGTCTTTATTCGATGTTTTTCGGTTTGGGGGGAAGCTACCAAAGATTCAAATTGAGAAGGCTCATGTTCAGACGATTTTCTTAGAAGCCTCGAATGCTTTGCTGGTGAAAGTTTAAGAGATGTTGATTTCTTTCTTCTACAAAGTGCTGAACGATTTCCATATCTCGGTACTTGTATCATCATCTTCTTAAACTATTATTCTATCTTTGTATATATTTATCAGAAAAACAAAATACACAATTATAAAACCAACAAAAACAAAATAAAAAATATATAAAATCAACAAAAATCCATAAAAAATCAGAAAATTTGAAAAATACCAAAAATATATTTTCCAAGACATGTCTTCTGGTATCGATAACATCTACGGTCTTAGAAATGTCATTCAATAATGGCACGGGACCATAGATGAAGTTCGAACAGGAGGTGTAAATATTTCTTTTCAAAACATGTCACAAATCATATGGCTTGCAGTTATTTCAGACTGTGACCCGTGCTTAAAACTATGGCTTACAGTTACTTCTGACTGTGACCCGTGCTTAAACCATGGCTTGCTATTATTTCTGATAGCAACCCGCTCTTCAAAGAAAGGAAAGTGCTGCGCTAAACCTATTTTCAAAATATTTCGTGCACTTATCCTAAAACAAAATGAGGAAAGTATGTCGAAGGGCTGCTGTTCCTACTCAAATATTTTTCCTTCATAAATTCTTCAGAAAAATATTTGTTTTAACAAAATGGTGGTAAATGAGTTGCTTGAAAATCTTTCAGATTCAGTGTTTTCGTAAAAATTTGAAAACTCAATCAATGACTTCAACGCTTCTTAACTCTTCTGAAAATGAGTCATTGATTGAGGGGGAGAATGTTTTCAAATTTATATCATCTAACGGGCTTTCTAATTATCCTAATATGCTTAATTAAAAATGATGTTAACCTATGTTGAAGGACTAGGTGCCTAGGATATGATTGCTAGGATTAGATGATTAGAGTTTGATGAACACATTATTCCCATACATTTATATGATCTGATTGATATGTTGCATTGACTTTTATTAGTCGATTGTTGTTTGGGTGATGTCGACCACCATATATCTGTGTGTGTGTTCACTAACGTATGCAGGTATATTGGTATAAAAGAATGTTCCCGATCCGTATCCCACAACTAAAGATGATTGGATGCCGAAAGGAAAGGGTAACTATATCTTGGGTTGACAAATGAAGAAACAGAGCTTAATTGGACTTCAATGGAGAGTTGGCATAAATGCAACGTAAGAGGTGTCACTGCATCAGCAGATGGTTTTCTTCTAAGTGATTGAAGAAACGGAGCTTAATTTGACCTCAGTTGGCATTAAAATGCAACGTAAGAAGTCTCACTGCATTTGCAGACGGTTTTTCTTCCAAGCCCTACAGCAACAACATAAGCTTCTCAACCACCTAACGTATCTTTGTGCAGGGATAATAGTGATGATACCATTTTTCTAAAACTTTGAATAATATTGCTTTGAAAATGGAAAACTATTGTTTTGAAAATAAATCGGATTCAAAGTTTTGAAATCAACCGGACTTTATTTTGTCAAATCTTAAGTGATTTCAAATTAAATATTTTCAAACGATATTTCATCAAAAAGTCCATTTTTTACGAAAATAAGTAGTGATCTAAAGATTTAATGTTATGTCATGGTATGATTTTTTCTTTAGAATCAAGATCTTACAAAATGAAATTTTTTCTGTTCTTGTTTGATTGTGAAATTGTTTTATTTTACTTAAAGATCTCTTAAAAACTATCATACCTGACACTAACAATCTTTAATGTCTAAATCTGTTCCTTATCTATCATTTTTCAAAATTAAATCTTGCCACGTCTTTCCCCAAAATTTTCTAAATGATTTAAATCTTTTGGGATCACAAATCTCAATTGGTTTGAAATTTTTGATCGGGTGAGAGATCGTGATTTAAATCTCAAATATGTTTTAATGGAATTGGTTTTAGTCCTTCAAAGGCACTCCTGCCTCCATGTGCCAAACAATTTCAATATACATAATGCACATGTTGAGGAGGAGCATTTATCCAAAAACAAGATGAGTTTTTAAATCAGGCACATTTTCCCCCATGTTTTCTAAACCTTATTAAATCACTTGGGATCCATAATCTCAAAGGGTTTGATATTTTTGATCGGGGGAGAATTTTTGATTTAATAATGAAATTTGATAAAAGATGATCGTTTTGATTCAATTGTGCAGGCTGATCTCTCATATGTGCTAAACGCTTTCGAATCTCGAAGCACATATTGAGGGGGAGCATTTTAAAATAAGATAAACTATCGAGGTACAAAAGCTATTATGTTTTAACATAAAGTACCTTGAATGAGTTTTCAAATGGTTTCTTAAATGGCTTTTGTGTTCGTGGATGTGCTTCAAAAGAACTTTTGCCTCTATGTGTTAAAATGATTTCTCTTATCCTATGCACATATTGAGGGGGAGAATTTACCAAGAAAATCAAATGGCTTTTTCTATGAAAATTGTGATCAAAGAAAATATTTCAAAGTCCTCTTGCCTCCATGTGCTAAACAATTTCTATATACATAATGCACATGTTGAGGGGGAGGTTTTCTAAATGATCAAAACTATTAAGGTACAAAACGCTTTGATCTCGTATCACAAGTACCTTCATTGTTTTTCCAAATGATTTTTCAATTAGTTTCAAGAAGGAATGAACAATACCAAAAGACCGACCAATTTACTTTATGCATGGAGTTATAAGGATGGTTAGGTTAGGTATTCGTTCCCACGATCCGCCAGAACCGGAGGGATCTACCCATGGACAATCCACTAGATAGTGTAGAGTCCTTAGGTATGATGAAAAAAAAGGAGAAAAATGAGAATTGGGAAGAGTGCGGACTGAGACAGAGCTAGTACTGGAATAAACCCAACAAGGTTCTAGTTATGAAGTCTCGGTAAGCACTGAAGGGGTTGAAGAATGAAAAAGAAATGAATATGAAAAAGGGTGAAAAGAAATAGCCCTCCAATAATTCAACCTTAGGGCAGTAACCGGGTTCAATACATATGCTACTGGTGTTTACTAAGGTAACATCGGTATTGAAGACAAGACGTCATGGACCCAGTGACGCACTGCACTACAACTTCCCAAATCACTCAAGTTCCTCTTAAAAGGGCTTGTTTCATTCTCACGGGGAACCTACATAATCTATCGACTTTCTCTTAGAGATTGTTGATATTGAAGAAGGAGACCCTCTCTCTAGTCTCCGGCACAGGAACCAAATGAGCACTATTGATTCTAGAGCCAAGAGATCATCCACAATATCTCGTTAGGACACAAAATTAATGATTACTTGCTGTTTCACACAATGGGGAAAGTAAGTATATATTGAGAGTCCTACGCATTATCCTTGTGGTATTGCCAGAACATCCGAGTGATATGTAAAAAATATTCACAATGAAGATGGAAATCCTTCTAGAGCCAACATCAAACAAGCTCTTGGTGGGTGACATGTGAGATCTTTTCTAAAGATCAAGCTTGTGACAACTGGATAGAAACGATGGGGAGATTCAATCTTGAATCAACCTTGGTCCAGGAATGGAATTGACGAATACTTTTGAAAAAACCGTTTGATGTGCAAACCTTCTTTTCTCTAGCACATTGAATGTGTACTCTTTTCAAATTCAAAAAGTATTTTTGATTGAAAATTGATCTTTCTCATAAAACCTTCGTCGTATTGCAAAACTCTTTCTTCTAAGCAATACGCGATTGTTTTCAAATAATTTTTCATCAATCAGTGAATCTCAATTCGCTGGTTCACTCACTCCGTGTTGTCTTCTTTGAGACGTTCCGGTTTGAGAACGGCTTGAACAGCTGCGAAACCCTGTCAAGGAAATTCTTCAGAATTCTACCTGATCACAGGCAGTACTTGTACTGATCAACGGGGAACCGTGGGCCGTGTACCTCAATTCAACGAAAGTGATCAAAGACACTTTCGTGCGCTTTATTGCTAACTGTCGTATGCAGGTACACCCCGACGATTGCAGCTGTCAGAATTGAGGAGTCAGTCCAAAGCCGCATGCTCACAGCATCCACACTTAATTGAAGAAATCATGACTTGCGCATATCTACAGAACCTGGCTCTGATATTTTTATACTATGCTCCTGCTACGCTGCTGCAAATATCATGAACCAGTAAAGCTTCCGCTACTCTAATGGAAAGATGTCATGATCCAAAAGGTGTGAGCATGTCGGTCCAAAAGTCACAACATCACATGAAGGCAACACAACTATGGATGATCCCGAGATATTTACTGTGGCGGATGATCTCAAAGAAAGCTCGGAGATCATCAAAGATGTGGATCAGTTCAAAGGCCTCCACAAAAGTACAAAACTATGCGGACTTTGAAGAATCGCTACTAATGCACAAAGATTGCGGAAGTGAAGAATTCAAGTCTACGAGCTCAAGAACGATGTCAAAGATAGAATGCTAGGAAGCAAAATGTATTTCATGGGGTGACCTCCCTTAGGGGGAGATTGTTAGGAATTGGAAATTCCATGTTAAAGTGTCGGTCACCCCAATTATAGTCTAGCATATGTTAGCTCGTAGACTTGTAGTTAATTATGTTATTTATTAGTTAGTTATTTAGTTTAAAGCAACACCGTGGACGATGGACGGGTCTTTACCCAATGTATGGCTGATCCACAGCCCGTAGGTGGCGTTATTTGTAAGAACTATAAATAGCCCTCTCCACATGTGGAGAGGGTTGGTGCTTTCATTTCTCTTAATCATACAACTTCTTTTTCTCTCATTCCTTTCTCTCTCTAGAAAGTATCCCACCCATCTCTCTCTCTCTTTAAAACCTTTTTGTTTGATTCAATCCTCATACAAGTTCTTTGATTAAAACAATAACCAATATCCTACAACTCTCCTCATGCTCATACCAACAACAACACAAATGAAGTTCTCTCAAAAGGCAACTCAAAGTCAAAATGATTCTTCATCAAAGCCAAAGAATCTACAAAGTTTAAAGACTAGATAACTTCATCACATCTGAAATCCAAAGTCAAAGGGCGTGTGAGCATGTTGGAGAAAGACGTGGAGACACCTGAGCAACAAAGCTGACCAGATGCCAACAACAACATACAATCATCACATCCACACCAGAACAAAGAACAAAGAACTAAGTTATCAAAGACGTCAAAGTTGAAAACTTCAAAAGAAACAAGATCCTTACTATGGGGAGATTGTTGGAATCAAAGCACTTCTTCTCACAAGAAAGAAGAATGCTAGAAGACGTCAAGCAACCGCTATTACATCATCACCAACAACTCAATGAAGATTGCTGGATTCATCACTAACACTTAGGGGGAGATTGTTGGAATCACTCCTAACTTATATTTCAAGTGTTAGTCATTAATATGTAATAGGTTGCTTAATTAGGCTTTTATGTTAGTAATTAAGGCTAGGCTCATGTAGAAAGCCCATGAGCCTATGCAAAAGCCCAATAAGGAAAGGAAGGGACTAGATGTGTTTGCCTAGCTCCCTTCCCCTATAAATACATTGTATCCTCTCACTTGAGAGGTTGGTTGTTCACATAATACATTTCCTACGCATAAGCTTTCCTTAAAAAAAATACAAAAATACAAAAAACATCAAGGAAACAAACACCACCTACACTTCTTACCAAATGTTTAACCCTTTGATGATGAGCTTCTGTCAATTCCTTTTTCCCAGTGTCTTTGTTACGTACTAAACGACCTAAAACATGTTTCACTGAGCGAACACACTGCAACCCCTCTAGGTCTGGTTACTCTTCAACTAGCTCTGCCATATCCTCTAGCCATTCAGCTTCTTTCCCAATATACCCTGATCGTCCTACTTGGACCAGATCCTTGTTTTGATTTGCACTAGCCTTCGCTTTAGCACTTTTTTCCTGCACATAAAAAAAATTAGTAAAATATGAAATCAATAATATACATGAGTTATTAACAAAAAATCTATAAATATTAGACGCACATACCAAAAAGACTCTCGATCTTTTGGACGCAACGAAGTCTTCCCAATCACGATCGTCCAAAAACCTGTAATCTTTAAATGGTAATTTGTTTTTTGTTGACATAATTTGTAACAAGGTTGTTCTTAAACTTCCTAAATAGATCATTGGCTATCCTCATTTGTGTGCCCTTTGCATTATCATTTGGAATGTTCCAAGTTTCCTAATGGTTTTCAGAAAAAAAAAAGGATATTAATTCGCTGATACAAATACATAAATAAATTAATTCACATATATAATTTTAATAAACATAAAACCTTGGTAGATAGCCATAACTGATCCTTCATCACCCTTGTTACTTTATCCCATTCTAAATGATAAGAAATATGTGATTTCAACTCGAGTGAGAACCATGAAGCAAATCTACCGCGCGTGGGTCCAATAGCTAGTCCATCCTCATTGAAATTGATATAGAACGACTCAGGTGGATATATTTTCTTACCCTTGGCTTTACCTCGCTTACCTCTTCGTGAAATTGTATTACCTAAAATTCAAAAACATAATAAGTTTCATATAGTGATAGAGGTGGGCCAAATATGTGAACGAAATCATCAAAACTTATGTTAACTACAAATGTAGTAGACTTGGATATTTGAGAAATCATGTGAAGAAAGTGATTATATGATGATTAAAATCAGCCCTGACGTTTTCGGAGGATGGAAATGAGGGATGTTTGGTTTGGTGTTATGAGCATAATTTACGCATTATTTTATTTTCATAAATAAGTTGCTTATAGGATTCATGTATAGTGGAATTGAATTTGATTATTAAGAGGACCTATAATGTGTCACACCCCCAATATACCTGTTTTGCAGCGGAATGGAATTCCTGGGGGATTGACTGTCATAGCACCACATCACAGTTATATTGAACGACCTAAAGTGTCGTTTTAAAAACACATCGTTGGATATTTAATAAAACATTCAGAGTACAACATCGGTCCCAAAAGGTTTACAAAGTTTGCGGAAATACAAATATGTTACAAATCCAAACGATGTTTTGAAATGAAGTGCCATAATGTACAATAATGTAAGTCGACGCCGCGACTCAAAATGTGGTCCCTTAACCATGCCATGCGAATGTCTTAGTTACCTGAAAATACATTGCTAAAACGGTCAACAATAATGTTGGTGAGAAATCATAGGTTTATGTAAATGTTTTATACGACTACGCAAGTATAGATCAGGCATGACAATTATGTCACGTAAAAATGTTACAGGCATGACAATTATGTCACGTAAAAATAATGTTACAATTGCTATAAGCCCATGACCCCGAAACTAGACTGTTCAATAATGTATGCCCCTGCAGAGTGTTTGCCAGACAACTCCGTAATGTTATTAAATGAAATGCATCCGTTTGCCTGGTTGGGATTCACCAACCCGGATGGAGGCGTCACCCTCGATAGATCTATCCACTCATCCTCGCTTCACAGATTAACGGTTCATGTTCAGGTAATGGGGACTTTCAAATTGGCAAATGCGGTAACTTAAGCAATGTAAATGAATTTAACATACTTGGTATCGTACAAAAAAAATGTAGTGCAATGTATTCTCCCCCGTGGGTTTGAAAATAATCGAAAGCATGTAAAACGGGGCTATGAAAACTCACTTGGTAAACTGGAATAATGGCAAAAGTGAGTACACCGAGGTATAATGTGATGCTTTAACCGGGACCTATTACGAATGATATGATATGTCATGAGTTGCAATGTAATGTTATGCATGCACTTCATATGTTATTTATACCATTTGCGAGTTTTGAAAAATCTTACTTGTCGTCGAAAAATACTCTTTTGACGTCTTGACCACTCAAAAATGACTTTACAAGTTTTTACGTCAAAATGTCATCCTACAATGGTTTTATAATGATTTATGGTGAAATTATCACTTTTCGTCGCAAAACAATGTCGTCAGAAATATCATGAAATTAACAAAAATGGCTTTGGAAAACTAGTTGTAAAATGGTGTACGTCGATCGTTAGAGAACGAACTCGACGGTTTTGGAAAGTTTGTATCGATATCTAGAAGTTTCAGTTCAGGAGTTTTCGTCCAAAAGGTCTCGAACATAAAGATAATAAGGGTTAAAGATGGTGGTTTTGGCTAATTGTTGTGCAGAAAAATGAGTTTCGGCCAAGTTTGAACATCCGTAAATAATTTACTACAACTCCGCTATACAAACGGCTTGTCGTTTTGAAAAATATGCCCGGTGAACTTGATTTTTCTAGAAGACATTTCGTTCCAAAAAGTTTCACAACCTCGTTAAAAACAGCCCTCAACATGGTCGATACAGCTACCGTAACACTTGTATCGTAGAAATAATATAGTTTTTCAGAAAATAATAGTTACGGCAAGTTTATGAAAACGTGCATATCTTTGTCGTTTCAAATCCGTTTTCTACGTATAATACGTCCTTAGCTTCGTATCGAAGTAAACTAATATATTTTTGATAAGTCGAAATAATTTGTGAAGCTTAAGGCTCATTTTTGACTCGTACAAGAAAAATATAGTATGCTGAAATTTCTGAAAATATAAATTTCGTCGTCAAACTTGTAAAATCCATAACTTTTTCGTTATAACTCCGTTTTTATCCGTTCAAGCGGCCACGGATTCGTTTTAAAGTATATTTTCTATATATCAAGGCCAAAATGTCGTGCCTACTGTCGGTTTTTCCAGAAAATCGAAACAAAAACAGAACCTATTTTATACGTATTGAAAATAGTTTTTCTCGGACAAAACCTATTCTAATCCCTTCAAATCAACTCCAAAGCTAATCTAATCCTACCATACACCTTCTTAGGGTGTCATGGGTTCCTAATCATCATCAAGACCAAAGAATACCAAGGGGATAATTATAGGATGACCATATATATATAAAACTCCAAAAATCAAGTAAAAATGGTATAAATCACATATGTCTTGCATGTTGCTCCAAAAATGAAAAGATAAATATGTAATGAAAAGGATCATGAAAAAATGAAAGGAACATGCTTACAAGTAAATGATGAGGTGCAAGTAACAAGGTTAAACCTATACACTCTTGGTTTTTATTTCAAAACCTTATAAAGAGTGATATCTAGATTGTAAAAACACTTGAGAAAATTTTTGAAGATGATCCCTTGTGAGCTCTTTGAAGGCCGGTTATGAAGAAACAAAAGAGAGGAAGAAAAAAAAACTTTTAGCTAACACTTATGAATTTTGAGATAGAATGAGATAAATGAAAGTAAAAGTAAGACTTTTATGTTGTGTAAGATTTTTAACAATCACAAACCATGCCAACCATTAATGCCAACCCTCCCCTTGTCGGCCAAGGGGGGAGGGATTTGGCAAAATAATTTTTTTTTTTTTTTTTTTTTAAATGTGTATATATATATACTTGTATAATATTAGTGTAATTTGTAAGAAAAGGTAAGTAAAGTGTAGATAATTGTAACTTTTTGGTACAAGTAAGTTTTTGATAGGTCAAAATAGATTGTAATGAGATAATAAAAATTGTAAAAATACATTCCTTGTAAGAATTGAGTGATAAAATAATTATCGTATAATTTTTAAGAAAAACGTCGTAATAATTTAAATTCGACGATTTATGTACGAAATAAATTCAAAACACTAGGAAAACTCAAAATATAGTTTTTATAAACTAAACATATGTTTAAAAATATGTCGGGATCATTTTTGAAAGTAACGGATTAAATATTCAAAATAATAACTCACGCGATAACGTTTATTAAATATAAAAATTACGCGATAAATGTGAAATGAAATGTCATGAATGAACTAATATGATGCAAATGATGTGAATGAAATGTAGACTAATCTTAGTCCATATGAAATGTACGTGATGTTATGATCATGAATTCGCCGCTAAACCTTAAAGGTTACGCGAATTTGGAACACGTAAACCTAGTTTACGATAAATGTTGAAATAGTGAAGCATAAATTGTTTTGAGAAATGACTTGAAATTGCGAGTTGTCACATTCGCCCAACCAAAAAGGAATTCAGTCCCTGAATTCAGTTCGTGTTAGTCTATCGAATTTTTGAGTTTATGATGAATAACGAGGAGAAAAGACATGGAGAAGTGTCGTTACGGTTATCGATGATTGAGAGCGTATAAAACATCGTAGTAAAGAAAATATCGGATAAATCTCTCATAAGTAACACTTTGACTTTGAAATATGTAAAGATTTTGCTTGCACTAAGATTTATAATTAACTGCTCCCAACATAACATAATCCCTCCAGAATTAAACATAGTTAGCTAGGCTATGTATAATTAAGGAACGATGATGTGACGTTCGGTTTAGTTGTTATAACTCTCGATGCTTACAAGGATTTAAACTGTGTCGCTAAAATGGTCGATAAAGTAAAAAGAAGTAAAATTCTCGTAAGTAATAACAAATCGGAAAGAAAATAAAGTACGATAGATAGGAATATTTTACAACGAGTGGTTTATCAAAAGTAATACATCTTAAGTTATAAAGATTCGGATGCGATGGAAAACAAAAACTTAGTACAACATAGTACATAAAGGATTTTTTTTTTTTTTTTTTTTTTTTTTTTTTTTTTTTTTTTTTTAAGACTGTTAGTTTCCGAACTTCTTCAGTCTTCCGCGTTGTTGAAATCCTGTTGAGCTTTGCCTCCTTCTAACATGCATGCATTCCCATGAGCACCTTCAACTTGTTGATCTTGGTTTTGGGGACATTGGCTCCGATAGTGTCCTTGCTCCCCACATTCGAAACATGTCATTATAGTCTTACCTCTACAATCCCTGGCGAGGTGTCCCAATTTTTGGCACTGGCGGCACTTGGCAGGGCAAATACCTGAGTGATGAAACTTACATCTAGTACATAGTGGGTGTGTTCCAGCATATCCTTTTCCTTTGCAGTCCTTAGCAAGGTGTCCCACTTTTTGACAGATAAAGCATATACCACATGGACCATCATGATGTAACGTGCATTGATGACATCGTGGTAAGTTTCCAGTATAAGTTCTTTCCTTTGTTGGTGCAGCAACATAAATCCTGGCGGCTTCTTGTCTTCTATTCTGTTGTTGGTGATGGTTAGTGTTACGGTTTTGGTTGTTGTTATTATAACCTCCTTGGTCATTTTCCCATTTCCTTTTGTTATTGTTGATTTGGTTATCATCATTGTTGTTGTTGTTTTGGTTATTGTGGTAGTTGGTGCGGTTGTTGGGGTTGTTGTTACGGTTGGTGTTGGTGATATTGCCTCTCTTTACTACTTGTGCCATGAGTACTTGAGTAATACGGGTAGATTCTTCAATTGTTTGTGGATCGAAAGAAGTTACATCTCCTTGGATATTTTGTGAAAGTCCTCCAATGAAATTTTTCAATAGTTTCTCCTTGTCCGAAACCATAGCTGGACAAAGAACAGTCAACTCTTGAAACCTTTTGATGTAAGCAAGTCTCGCAGTTTCAGCAGCAGTTGCGGCCTCGGTAATAGCAGCTACTGTCGCTCGTTCTTTTTCAATCCTTAATGCCTCTGCTACACTATCCCTTACCAACTTTTGAATAGCCGCTTGAGTCATTTCAGGTGTAGCTTTCTTCGGTGCCATATCTTCTTCAAAACAAGAGGAAATGTGAGACGTAGCAAAATCCGATGTTAATAATAAACGCTCCAAAGAAATGTGATAAGAATGATAAGTTTGAGGTTATTTTTCAAAATGATCGACGGTTTCCGAAAAGATGGGTTATGAGGTGTTGTAAATGTTTCAACTGTATAATGGTTTAGTGACTTAGTGTGTGAATAACGTGTAACTCGACATGTTAGTGGTGAAACAAAAGAGTGAGAGTGACTTCGCCATATTTAAAGGTTCATCTCGGCATTCGACGTTATCGGTGATGAGTCGATTGATGTGAAAATTGTGATAGGGACTGACAATGAATTCTCCACATTAGAGTATGAAGAAAGAATAATGGAATGGGCATTTAAAGGCATCCATGTGACAATCGATATGAAATGAAAGTAAATAACTCGAAAACTGTACGTATAAACCGCATGTAAAGTGAACATGCACTTATGATGAAATGATGAGATGCTATGATAATGTAGTTATAGTCTAGGGTCAATGATGCAACCTAGTTCTCTATAACTGAAGCTCTGATGCCAATCTGTCACACCCCCAATTTACCTGTTTTGCAGCGGAATGGAATTCCTGGGGGATTGACTGTCATAGCACCACATCACAGTTATATTGAACGACCTAAAGTGTCGTTTTAACAACACATCGTTGGATATTTAATAAAACATTCAGAGTACAACATCGGTCCCAAAAGGTTTACAAAGTTTGCGGAAATACAAATATGTTACAAATCCAAACGATGTTTTGAAATGAAGTGCCATAATGTACAATAATGTAAGTCGACGCCGCGACTCAAAATGTGGTCCCTTAACCATGCCATGCGAATGTCTTAGTTACCTGAAAATACATTGCTAAAACGGTCAACAATAATGTTGGTGAGAAATCATAGGTTTATGTAAATGTTTTATACGACTACGCAAGTATAGATCAGGCATGACAATTATGTCACGTATAAATGTTACAGGCATGACAATTATGTCACGTAAAAATAATGTTACAATTGCTATAAGCCCATGACCCCGAAACTAGACTGTTCAATAATGTATGCCCCTGCAGAGTGTTTTCCAGACAACTCCGTAATGTTATTAAATGAAATGCATCCGTTTGCCTGGTTGGGATTCACCAACCCGGATGGAGGCGTCACCCTCGATAGATCTATCCACTCATCCTCGCTTCACAGATTAACGGTTCATGTTCAGGTAATGGGGACTTTCAAATTGGCAAATGCGGTAACTTAAGCAATGTAAATGAATTTAACATACTTGGTATCGTACAAAAAAAAATGTAGTGCAATGTATTCTCCCCCGTGGGTTTGAAAATAATCGAAAGCATGTAAAACGGGGCTATGAAAACTCACTTGGTAAACTGGAATAATGGCAAAAGTGAGTACACCGAGGTATAATGTGATGCTTTAACCGGGACCTATTACGAATGATATGATATGTCATGAGTTGCAATGTAATGTTATGCATGCACTTCATATGTTATTTATACCATTTGCGAGTTTTGAAAAATCTTACTTGTCGTCGAAAAATACTCTTTTGACGTCTTGACCACTCAAAAATGACTTTACAAGTTTTTACGTCAAAATGTCATCCTACAATGGTTTTATAATGATTTATGGTGAAATTATCACTTTTCGTCGCAAAACAATGTCGTCGGAAATATCATGAAATTAACAAAAATGGCTTTGGAAAACTAGTCGTAAAATGGTGTACGTCGATCGTTAGAGAACGAACTCGACGGTTTTGGAAAGTTTGTATCGATATCTAGAAGTTTCAGTTCAGGAGTTTTCGTCCAAAAGGTCTCGAACATAAAGATAATAAGGGTTAAAGATGGTGGTTTTGGCTAATTGTTGTGCAGAAAAATGAGTTTCGGCCAAGTTTGAACATCCGTAAATAATTTACTACAACTCCGCTATACAAACGGCTTGTCGTTTTGAATAATATGCCTGGTGAACTTGATTTTTCTAGAAGACATTTCGTTCCAAAAAGTTTCACAACCTCGTTAAAAACAGCCCTCAACATGGTCGATACAGCTACCGTAACACTTGTATCGTAGAAATAATATAGTTTTTCAGAAAATAATAGTTACGGCAAGTTTATGAAAACGTGCATATCTTTGTCGTTTCAAATCCGTTTTCTACGTATAATACGTCCTTAGCTTCGTATCGAAGTAAACTAATATATTTTTGATAAGTCGAAATAATTTGTGAAGCTTAAGGCTCATTTTTGACTCGTACAAGAAAAATATAGTATGCCGAAATTTCTGAAAATATAAATTTCGTCGTCAAACTTGTAAAATCCATAACTTTTTCGTTATAACTCCGTTTTTATCCGTTCAAGCGGCCACGGATTCGTTTTAAAGTATATTTTCTAAATATCAAGGCCAAAATGTCGTGCCTACTGTCGGTTTTTCCAGAAAATCGAAACAAAAACAGAACCTATTTTATACGTATTGAAAATAGTTTTTCTCGGACAAAACCTATTCTAATCCCTTCAAATCAACTCCAAAGCTAATCTAATCCTACCATACACCTTCTTAGGGTGTCATGGGTTCCTAATCATCATCAAGACCAAAGAATACCAAGGGGATAATTGTAGAATGACCATATATATATAAAACTCCAAAAATCAAGTAAAAATGGTATAAATCACATATGTCTTGCATGTTGCTCCAAAAATGAAAAGATAAATATGTAATGAAAAGGATCATGAAAAAATGAAAGGAACATGCTTACAAGTAAATGATGAGGTGCAAGTAACAAGGTTAAACCTATACACTCTTGGTTTTTATTTCAAAACCTTATAAAGAGTGATATCTAGATTGTAAAAACACTTGAGAAAATTTTTGAAGATGATCCCTTGTGAGCTCTTTGAAGGCCGGTTATGAAGAAACAAAAGAGAGGAAGAAAAAAAAAACTTTTAGCTAACACTTATGAATTTTGAGATAGAATGAGATAAATGAAAGTAAAAGTAAGACTTTTATGTTGTGTAAGATTTTTAACAATCACAAACCATGCCAACCATTAATGCCAACCCTCCCCTTCTCGGCCAAGGGGGGAGGGATTTGGCAAAATAACTTTTTTTTTTTTTTTTTTTTAAATGTGTATATATATATACTTGTATAATATTAGTGTAATTTGTAAGAAAAGGTAAGTAAAGTGTAGATAATTGTAACTTTTTGGTACAAGTAAGTTTTTGATAGGTCAAAATAGATTGTAATGAGATAATAAAAATTGTAAAAATACATTCCTTGTAAGAATTGAGTGATAAAATAATTATCGTATAATTTTTAAGAAAAACGTCGTAATAATTTAAATTCGACGATTTATGTACGAAATAAATTCAAAACACTAGGAAAACTCAAAATATAGTTTTTATAAACTAAACATAAGTTTAAAAATATGTCGGGATCATTTTTGAAAGTAACGGATTAAATATTCAAAATAATAACTCACGCGATAACGTTTATTTAATATAAAAATTACGCGATAAATGTGAAATGAAATGTCATGAATGAACTAATATGATGCAAATGATGTGAATGAAATGTAGACTAATCTTAGTCCATATGAAATGTACGTGATGTTATGATCATGAATTCGCCGCTAAACCTTAAAGGTTACGCGAATTTGGAACACGTAAACCTAGTTTACGATAAATGTTGAAATAGTGAAGCATAAATTGTTTTGAGAAATGACCTGAAATTGCGAGTTGTCACATAATGACATTAGGATTAGCTATAACATGTATCTATTTATATGTAAGGGGGTGTTTGGGATTACTTATCAGCATATAGCAGTTCTGAATAAGCAACTCCAAAACTGCGTATATCACTTGCAGTTAATCAGATAAGCAGTTTTGATAAGAAAATATAAACACCCCTATAATTTTTTATCTACTGTTTACACCATCAGCAAGAAGCAGCTTCAATGAGTAATCCTAAACACTCCCTAAACCCTTACTAATTAGATTTTGACATTTCAATATCAGAAGCACATCCAAACACTATTCGATGCCGCTTGTATTATCCTATATCACATATATACTTTCAAAACACAATGTCAATCATACTTGTAAACAAATATAGCCTAGGGCTGCGAACATGATGAGCCCGAGCTTAAATGAGTTTGTTCTGACTGAATTGGAGCTACATTTCTGACCTAAATATTTACTGCTTGTAAATATCAAACAGAGTTATTGATATGACTATTGTAATTAGGAAATGGTGGATTGGAAACACAAGAGTAAAGTTGATGGAAAGATGCATGCTTGCGAACATGATGGCCATGTCACTATGCTTCTCGGGGCAGCCAAGATTCTTAAACAACATAGACATCTTTTGAAGGTTTCATTCTTTTTCTTTTTTTAACTATATTCTGTATCACCTTACCCGTTTAACCCCATTTTGACCCAAACCCATTCGGCCACACCTAATATTCTTAAATAATAAAGAAGCTGGTGATAAAAAAACAAAGAATATGACAGCATATCAGACATTGAATTCATACGAAACTGTAACAGAAACACATATTGGCAAAAAATCTAATATATTAGTCATCATGTTATCTAGGAGGCGGTCAAAAACATCTTCTGATGAAAATTTGGACGCTTTACATGTTTCATGAACCAGTTCCATTATTCTAGCAGCAAAAAATATGTCATAAATTAAATAACTGAATAGACATGATACTCAAGAACCATCTTTTGCACATAATCTAATTAAAATTTTCCTAAAATTCCATATTAGTAAGTGAAAAGGCTGAGTACTTAAAAAAGTAAAGTGTAATGGACCTACTTTCCTTTAGAAAAGGTTAGTCCTTTGTCCCCACAAGGTCTAAGTGTTGGGTTCAGTAAATACCCAAACCCCTTAATCTAGGATTTGAATAGAAAATAACCTAAGTGTTTAATCCGTTAAACACTATCAGGTCACTGAGTGCATAGTCTCTCAGTGAGCCATCTTCAGGTTACTCAGTACGAGGCGAAGAAGAAGCCTCTCCACTCAGCAAGGCGGAACTTAATGGGTGAAGACTAAGTCAAGAAAAAGATGGTGGATTCAGTGAGTGATGACAATAACTCACTGAATCCCTAAGACTCCTCTCCAACTGTTAGCACTGAAGCCAAACTGAAGGAAGAGACTGAAGGCTTTGAAGACTAAAGAATAAGCGGGACTAGGCAGGAAAAGTTTACCCAGATAAAACTAAGTCCCCAAGTGCTTTACCCAGAAAAAACTAAGTCCCTATCTACTAAAGCCATATCTTCCCATTTATAGTAAGTGGCGATACTAAAGGATTCTCTGTTAAGGAAAGAAGCTTCGCCGCCTGACTACTAATAGCAAAGTAAACAGTAATCGAATATATCTATATTCGTGATTACTGTGATCAATGTGTTTGTCTTCTAGGTTAAAGTTAAAATCATACTTGTATAAATAGCATAAGAGAATGAGTGAAAAGTTTAATCTTGTGAATTGTAAAAACACACACACACAAGCCAACTTTTCACTCTTCCAAATACAACTTTATCCTTGAGATAGCTCAGTGGGTTCTAAGAGTTGTGCTCAGACTTAGCCTGAGCTTAGAGAGGAGTCACCCAAACTTTGTCATTTCAATCCCAAGTACTATTCCGCAAGTACTTGGGTAACGTATTCTTTTGATTTATTTCTAATAAGAATATGATGTTGAAAATTACTTTGTGTGTTTTACTTACATTAATTTCAGTCATTATTCACTATTAAATTGTTTTAAGTACTTAAGTGTTTTTTTAAACTATAGTGAATAGGGAACAACAAGTGGTATCAGAGCAAGGCTGATTATAAAACCTTTTAAGCCGCTCTAAAACGTTTTTAAATCAGGATTCCTATGGCTGAAACTGATGTACCCCAACTAGTCGATAAAAAGGGTGGAGCTTATTCAGCTGTTGCCCCTAGACTTGAAGTTGGCAAATTTAACAAATGGAAAAAGCGTATGCTTTGCTATTTGATTGGGATGGAACCTTATTATATGAAGTGTATAAATGAAGGTCCATTTATCCCAAAGACTGCTGAAGGTTTGCCCAAACCTGAAGCTCAGTGAACTCAAGATGAAAGGAGAGTGGTCAGCCAGGACCAAAGACTCAAAAGTATGATCATATCATGTCTTCCTGATGATATAATGGAGTCAGTTATAAGCTGTAATACAGCTAAACAAACCTGGGATGACCTAGTCCACAGCAATGAAGGCCCATCTGATACCAAGGAAAACAGGATTATGGACCTGAAACTTGAGTATAATACCTTCAGGTCTAGGGACTCTGAAACTCTCTCACAAACTTACACCCGATACAAAACTCTTTTAAAGGAACTGGCTAATGATGGTGTTAAGTTGTCCAAACATGAGATTAATGTTGGTTTTGTCAATTGTCTCCCTGAGAAGTGGTTGAACTTCTCTCAGGGACTTAGAAATGCAAATCACATTCAAAATCTTGAACTTCCTGAAATTTATGGGAAATTTGTCTATGAGGAAAACCTCATCAACAGACGATACCCTGACTTAAAGAAGTCTCAGGAAGTCAAGAAGTCCCTAACCATCACCTCACCTATTTCAACTGCCTTCTTTTCTAACAATGTGGTTCAAGATTTTCAAGAAAATTCTGATGATGAGCCTGATGAGAGATCAAGTGAGGAGTACCTAAATGACCTGAATGTTGAATTTCAGGAAAGGGCACTCCTTGCAAACTCTCGAAGGTTTATTAAAAGAAACAAAGGTTTTTCAACTGCTAAAGAAAATGAGGCCACTGAGTGCTTTAAGTGTCACAAAAGAGGTCATTTTGCAAAGGACTGTTTTTCAAAAACAATTTCTGAACCCTCTTACAGACCATCAGGGTCAAATCAGTCCTCAGGCTTTAGCAAATTTCAACCTAAAATCTATCAGTCTCATCAAAACTTTCAGAATAAATTTGACTAGAACAAAACAATAGATTTTGAAGCTAAGTATAGGAAAATCAAAGCTAAGCTTGCATTACTTGAGGCCAGTCCCTCAGAACCAAAAAGTTTTCAATCTGTGCAGGGTAAAAACAAAGGTCTTGTTGCTGAAACCTTCGACTGGGATGAAGAGCCAGTCTCATCAGATGATGAAATGGTGCATGTCAGCGCACTGATGGCCCTCTCAGAGGAAGACAAGCTAGTTGTTGGAAAGATTCATGCAAGAAATGGAGAATGGGTCAACATCACAATGAAGAAGGTAAATATTCTACTTTCTATGGATGATGATTCTGATTGGCAGTCCTATATGAACTATATCAATGTTGATCTTAAGTTTGTAGAGGAGCAAAGACTAAATCTTTTTTCTAAGTACAACAAGTTAAGTTTTGAATTGAATAAGTGTAGGGATGAGTTACTTGTGTTAAAACAAAACAAGCTTGAGGCTATCACCTTACAAATTCAAAACACTGAATTAGTTAAAAGAAATCAAGCTCTTCAAGATGAACTTAAGAAAGAAAAAGAAATCATTGATAGTTGGACCAACAAGAATCCAAGAGTCTTTGATGCTGTCGGTGCCCCTAGTAGCAAAAAGAGAGTCATAGGTGAACATCATCTTTCTGACTCTCACAACAAAGACCAGAGTCCTAAACCATTTGTGTCTGGTGGCATGATTACCAATATGTTGTCTGTTCCCAAGCCTAGTGATTGGGTTGAAAGACTTAATCCTGAGAGTAAGCTTCCTAACTTTGACTCTGGAAGAATTCTAGAGCCTGAAAGTCAAGCTCTAAAGAGCATGCTTGGACTCACAGATGTGCCCAGTAGCACTGAAAACATCTCTGAGTCTGAAGATGAATCTCAAGCACCACTTCCACCTTTGGAACCTCTTCAGGGTGCCGATCCTAGCTCTGCGCTTACTCCATTACAATACAATCCACACTCTCCTAAAGAAAAGTCTGAACTTGGTAGAACCATCCTGAAAAGACCATCAAAACCAACTCAACAAGAATCCACCCACACTGAAACTTCGATATCCTCAGTCCCCACTGAAGCTGATCAGATTCAGCAACTGACTGAACTTGTGAAGAAGCTAACTGACAAAATGGAATCTATTGAAAAGGTCCCTGAATCAATCAAGGAGACAAAGTCAGCTTCCTCTAGTTCCTCAAAGTCAAAAGCCACTACCAAACACAAGCAGAAGTGTGATCTGTGCCACTATACCAGTCATACCACTGACAATTGTTATAGAATCCTTTTTTGCATGATCTGTAAAAAGGATGATCACAGGACTGCTGACCACTTGCAATATGTTAGTTCTCTCAGTCAAGAAAACTACACCAAAGTTGGTCATCAGTATGCTTCTTCATCCAAGTCAGCTCAAAAGTTGAGAGCAAAGCCTTTTCCTCCTTGCCCACACTGTGGCTTTAATGATCATCGCCCTGATGATTGTCTTATGAACATATGCTGTGATATTTGCGGTAACACAACTCATAAGACATCCCAGCATGACAATGTCATCCATGCAAGGAGAAGTTCAAAGCAACCCAAATCCACTGAGTCATCCTCAGTCTCTAAATGCAAAACCTGTGGTAGCTCATTGCACTCCACCACTGACCATGAATCGATTGCTCAATTCAAAGAGACCATGAGACCCAAGCCCACTAGTAAGTGGGTCACGAAGAGAAACTAATTCAGTTTACTACTTGTGCAGAGGCATGCCAGGGAGCCTATCTGGCATCTAGACAGTGGATGTTCAAGAAGCATGACTGGTGTGAAGGAATATCTGTACAAGTATGTAAAGGAACCAGGGCCCAAGGTAGTATTTGGTGATAACTCATCATGTCCCACTGAAGGTTATGGTTCAGTAAACTGCAATGGAATAGTTTTCTCTAGGATTGCCTATGTCAATGGTCTCAAATACAATCTCAACAGTGTCAGTCAGCTATGTGATGCTAAGTACATTGTACAATTCAATGACAAACAAGGTACCATTTTCAATGTCAACAAGGAAGTTGTGTTGATTGCTCCTAGGAGAGACGATGTTTATGTCTTAGACATCTCAACTCTCTCTAAAGATGGAACCTGTCTCTTTGCCAAAGCCACTGAAACCATCAACTGGCTGTGGCACAAGAGACTCTCACACTTAAACTTCTAAAACATCAACAACTTGGCAAAACAAAACAAGGTCCTTGGCTTACCATCACTGGCTTTTGCAAAAGATAAACCATAATCTCTCTGTGAAAAAGGCAAACATAAAAGAGCATCTTTCAAAACCAAGCAAAATTTCTCTATCAAAAGCTGCCTTCACCTCTTGCATATGGATCTCTTTGGACTAGTCAGTCCCAGATCAATCCAGCATGAGAAGTATACACTTGTCATTGTTGATGAGTTCTCAAGATACACTTGGGTATACTTTCTTTCCAAGAAGAGTCAGGCAGCTGATACTATAATGTCGTTCATCAGGAACATTGAAAATCAGAATGACATTACAGTGAAACAAATCAGAACTGACAATGGTACTGAATTTAAAAATGCTGAGCTTGAGAGTTTCTGTGATGAGAAGGGAATCTCCCAAAATTTCTCATCTCTTTATACCCCTTAACAAAATGGGGTAGCCGAAAGGAAAAACAGAACTCTCATTGAGGCTGCAAGAACCATGTTAAATGGCTCAGCCCTCTCAAAGCATTTCTGGACTGAAGCAGTTAAAACAGCCTGTTACACTCAAAACAGGTCAATCATTGTCAAAAGACATAATAAAACCCGTTATGAGATATTCAAAGGCAGACTTCCTGACATCAGCTACTTTCATGTGTTTGGATGTCCTGTGTTTATTCATAACCACAAGGATCATCTGGGCAAGTTTGATGCTAAAGCTGATGATGGATACTTTCTAGGATACTCACTGATCTCCAAAGCCTTCAGGGTATTTAACACAAGGAGACAACAAGTTGAGGAAACCTATCATGTCACCTTTGATGAAAGTATCGAAAGCATCAGGTTCACCAACACTTCAGTGGAAGAAATAGGAATTGATAACTCATCAAGATATCCTCCTGATGAGTACAACACTGAAACCAATTCCTCATACCAAGCTGATGCTGACATCTCATATTATGTCTTGCCTCACAACCTGTCACAACCAACTATCAGTGAATTCATTGATAATCAGTCAGTCCCTACTGGGATAGGTAACACTGATCCAAATGATCAGGATCCTGTAACTCAAGAACCTCTACTAGAACAAGACACCTCAACAGATGATCTAAATGATCCTGTGGCTCTTGCACCTGAACTCACACCTGAACTCCCAGTGACATCTTCAAGCTCAGATCCCAGACCACAAAGTAAGTGGACAAGATCTCAGGACATTGAGCTTGTAAACATCATTGGTGAACCCACTGAGGGCATGCTCACTAGAAGCATGGTTGCTAACTTAACTGCAGCTTCAGCCAATGAATGTCTATATGCTGATTACCTATCAGAGATAGAACCCAAAAGTGTCACTGAGGCTCTAAAATACCCAAGCTGGGTTCAGGCTATGCAAGAAGAACTGCAACAGTTTGATAAAAACAAGGTCATGACCTTGATCAAATGTCCTCAGGATGTAGTAGTCATAGGAATGAAGTGGGTTTTCAGAAACAAAACTGATGAAAACGGCACTGTCATTAAAAACAAAGCCAGACTTGTAGCCAAAGGTTACAATCAACAAGAAGGCATTGACTATGATGAAACATTTGCTCCTGTTGCAAGAATGGAAGCCATCAGGATCTTTCTTGCATATGCAACATACATGAACTTCAGGGTCTACCAAATGGATGTTAAAAGTGCATTCTTAAATGGTGATCTCAAGGAAGATGTATATGTTCAGTAACCTCCAGGCTTTGAGAGTAGTGAATTCCCTGACTATGTCTGCAAGCTTGACAAAGCCCTTTATGGACTTAAACAAGCTCCCAGGGCATGGTATGAAACTCTCTCAGCCTTCCTGATACAAAACAAGTTTGTCAGAGGAAAGATAGACAACACACTGTTTGTCTATAGAAATCAACAGGATGTGATTCTCGTCCAAGTGTATGTTGATGACATCATCTTTGGCTCAACAAACTACAAACTTTGCAAACAGTTTGAAAAACTGATGACAAAGAAGTTTGAAATGAGCATGATGGTGAACTCACATACTTTCTTGGACTACAAATCAGGCAAAGTGAAAAAGGAATCTCCATCAGTCAAGAGAAGTATACAAGAAATCTCTTGAAGAAATATGAGATATCTGACTGTCCCTCAGTGAAGACTCCAATGGTCCCACCTAACAATCTTGGACCTGATCTCACTGGCAAATCAGTCAATCAAACCCATTTCAGAGGGACTGTTGGCTCACTGATGTATCTAACTGCTTCCAGACCAGACATACAATTCTCAGTCTGTCTAATAGCAAGATATCAGTCCAATCCCAAAGAATCCCACCTCACTACAGCTAAAAGAATATTCAGATACCTGAAGGGCACACCAAGCCTTGGACTCTATTATCCAAAGTGCTCAGGGTTTGACCTCAAAGGTTACTCTGATTCTGATTATGCTGGCTGCAACATGGACAGAAAAAGTACCTCAGGGTCCTGTCAATTTCTTGGAAGAAAACTAGTTTGTTGGAGTGCTAAAAAGCAGCAATCAGTGGCTATGTCTTCAGCCGAAGCTGAATATGTGGCTGCTGCAGGATGCTGTGCCAATGTCTTATGGATGAAGAGTCAACTCAGTGACTATGACATCCATTACAAAATGGTACCCATCTTCTGTGACAACACCAGTGCAATTGCAATCTCCAACAATCCTGTCCTCCATCAAAGAACCAAACATATTGATATCAGATATCACTTCATCAGGGATCACATAATGAAAGGAGACATAGAACTTCATTTCATCCCTACTGAATATCAACTTGCTGATATCTTCACCAAGCCTTTGGACGAACCTACCTTCAGGAGACTGAAAGCTGAATTGGGAATGCTTGACATTGAAAGTCAGGCATCTGAAAACCAATCTCAGTGAGTTCTGTGAACTGGTTTGTCTCCCTGAACATCCAAAATCAACCTCTCACTGAATGAGTAAGACTCACTCAGGGGCCCTGACAGAAAAGCATTGAATGAGTAACTAAATGCTCCAAGTATTAGTTACTTAAATGTCCTAGGTTGGTAATCCCTCCAATTTAATATAGGAATATATGTCTTACTGTCAGGGGTCTCATCACTAAACCTCACCCCACTTGGCATTAAATGCCTTCTCTCACATAAAATATCCTATGGATATTTTATTACTGCAAAAGTGCACTTTTAATGTGCACTGCAACTGTTCCCTTGAAAGACGGGATTTTACTGCGGGTAGTTGTGGGTGGCATTAAATGTGGAATTTCAAACGATTTTAAAAACCGTCTTTACAAATCCACATTTATGCAAAAATCACCCCTCTCACCACTCTATAAATACCCTCTTCTAAAACAAAAACACACACACAAATCATTTTCTGCAACTAAACTCTGTTAAAATCCTTTCTCAAATCCAGAAAAATTTGTGTGTGCTCAAAAAATCATTAAACCTCTTTTTGGAAAACCCTCCTTGTAAACATTTACAAAAGTTTTTCATCAGAAACTTGAGAGATTTAAAACCTTTGATTGTTCTAGTCAAAATACTCCTTTCAAACCCTAAAATCGTTTAAATGGAAATGGCTAGAACACAATCTCTCTAGTTTGCTTCTCAGTGGGTAGGGGATCTTACAAACGTTAAATTTAAAACAAACAATGTCATAGGCAATTTTGAATACCCTGAAACTGTCCCAGCCTACAAAGACATCATGAAATTTTTATTTAACTGCCCACTGAAAACTGCCTTTGTTCAGTGTCCCTCTATTGTTTACCAAAATCTCCTCATGGAGTTTTGGGCAACAGCCAAGGCCTTTGACCCGACACCCTCAATTGATGAGAACAACCTCATACCTCTTAGGGAATATCTCATCAGATTCAGTCTTCATAGGGGGCAACAACAATTCACCCTGGATTACAAAACATTTTGCACTTCAACAGGGCTGGATTACAATAAAGGAGTTTATGTCACCCATCCTGAACCTTCCACGGTGAAGGATGGGTTAAAACAAATCATTTTTTATCCAACTTTTTTGGACAAGACCCCAGGCACCAAAAGCTCTTTTCCCGTGGCTTGGAGGATCCTATTCACTTTCGTGATTCAGGTCCTCAGCGGGAACCACTCATCCACTGAACAAGTTAACTCTATTCAGTTGATGATGGCATACTGCTTAATGAATGGGGTCACTTTCGACATAGGGGAGATCATTTACAGTGATCTCGTGACCAAGCTACAAAGCAAAACTAGGACGAAATATGTTTCGTATCCTAGGTTTGTCTCTTGTGCTTTGCAAGTGTTACTGGGTACAAACTATCCTCAGGAAGAAACATTTGGAGCTTTACCAGGCATCCTGAGCCAATCAAATTTTCAAAAAGACCCATCCCTTGTCACTCCTATTGAATTGACGGCCCACATGATTGCTGTAAACAATCAGAGTGGATCAGTGTCTCCAAACCATGCTCCAAAAAAGAGAAAGGGGAAGTCTCAGACTGGGACTAAGACTAAACTAAAGTATCAGGGCCCTGAGGCTTCAGGAACACTGCCTAAAAGGTACAAAAAGCCCGAGACTAAACAGACACCCACTGACCAGGCAACATCCACCCCAGTGACAACGAAGGACATTGATACATCACAGTCAGTGCCCTTGGTCACATCTACTACTCCCCAAGATCCAGAGGGAAACAAACAACCCGCTGTTAGGGGAGCGCCTTCCACTACGCCTGATGATGACATTAACAAATCCAAGTCTTTGTCTGAGGGCACACTGATCAATCCCAAAGACTCAAGGGGAAAAAAAAACCCACTGATAGGGATACAACAATCACTGACTTCGCCAAAGGCACTGGGAAGCACCCACCAGTGTCTTAGGGGTCACTGGGGGACAAAGACTCGGAGGGAAAGAAACAACCCGCTGATACGGAACCCAAAACCAATCCTGACTCCGGAGAAGGCACTGGGAAACTCCCACCAATGTCTGAGGGGTCAACGGGGGACAAAGACTCAGAGGGATATATACCACCCGCTGATATGGAACCCATCACCAACCCCTTATTCACAATTGGCGATGTCACTGGTATTCTATTCTCAGAGGATGAACTTGCTGAAACTGAAAATGAAATTTTATCAGCTGGAGAAGAAATGGACGCTGAGGTTCAATCTGAACAAGAGCCTCAGCCTGATCCAAAGGAGCATACTGAGTCACCATTTCATCCAGAATATAATGACTCAGACTCCTCATCATCCAGCTCTGGTGAATTTAACTGTTTTGACAACATTCTTCCAGTCAGACAGCTGGTTCAGTGGATCACTAAAGCCTCAAGGAAGCTGTACACTGGGGTTACTGAACAATTTTGGGATCAACACACTGAAGCGGCAGCCAGCTACGCTGATCTTCGATCTGATGTGCTCACTTTCAATGAAAATTTTCATGAGTACAGAGATCGATTGTACCAACACCTTATCAGAATGGATGAAAACCTGGTTAAATTTCTCAAGCATCTTTAGTCATGTGGAGTTAGAATTGATGAAATCAGGGATGCTGTTAAAGAAGACCCAGCAATCAATGCCAAAGTGCTGGAAGCCACTGAGGTGTATGTGAAAAATTCATCTCGACTCACTGAACTGATTGAAATGCTCCAATCTGCAAATGTTCAGGGTCTCCAATATTCATTTCAGTCTCTTCAAACCTCAGTGGACTCTTTGAACACTCAAGTAGCTGCTATGGTTCAGGCCTCATCTTCTATGGCCTGGAATCTTGGTCCCCGAATGACTGCATTGGAGATCTCTCAGGCTAACCTGGATGCAAAGGTCACTGGTCTTCAAGCAGATACCTCAGATATTAGGGCCATGATCACCGAAATCTATCAGGCCTTCAAGGGTCAAGCAGCTCTGTCCCCTTCAGCACCAACTCCAACTCTTGCCCTCACTGAAGTTCTGGCAACACTTGAGGGGGAGAATACTGCTGAAGAAACTCCTCTTCACACTGAGGGGGAGCAAACACCACCAGTCTCAGTAGCTCCCACATCATCTGCACCAGTCTCAGCAATACCCATCTCCTCACTACCACCACAAACATCAACAAAAACAACACTGACGGTCACAACATCAATCATGACAACAACACCACCCTTAGTTGCATCATCTTCCTCAGGCCAGGACAAAGGCAAAGGCAAAATGACAACTGCTGAGCCTGAGAAGATTCCCTATAAAATCGGCGACACTGAATACCTGCTCACACCACAACAGCTGAGTAAACATCTTGCTAAAGAAGAAAGAAGATTGAAACTAGCTGAGGAAGAGAAAAGGAACAGAGAAGCACTGGCAAAGGTTGTCGTCGAAGAAGCTGAGAACATGGGATTAGATCCAAGCAAGCTTCAAAAGGGTCAGGCAGGGCAAAAGTTCAAGGATGCTCAGGCTGCTCAGATGGCTGCAATGAGAAAGCAGTTTGAAGCAAAGAAAAAGAAAGCTGAAGCTGTCAGGCAAGAACGAATTGATCATTACAACTGGACAATGACAAGCCGAAGGAAGCCTGAGAAAATCACTGATGTCAAAATCATCCCCAACTCCAAACCACTAGCAATAAATGTCTACAGGGGGGAGATAGGGGACATTTCGAGATTCATGATTCCTTAACTTGTGTTGATTTTGGGATCACTGAACTCGATGAGCTTGGTCCAATCATTGAAAAGAAGCAGAATAAAGTAGTCAAGGACCTGATGAAGATGCTCAGCAAAAGATATGAATGGCTGAGAGATGCACCAGCCCAACTGGGAATTCAGCCTGCCTTGACTGCACCTCAAGGATCTCAACCACAAGCATCCACTGGCAAAAGGAAAAGAGTTGAGTTCCAGCCTGAGATCAAAGTGCATGGCTTAGAATGCAACAGAGAGCTGCCTGAGGGTGTGAAATTTGTGAACTGTCTAGTGACTGAAAAGCCTGAAAGAGGGCTATTTTTCATTGATGTCTACGGGAACCCAGCATTCCAAAGGTGGAGTGATATCGATCAGGCAGGAGTGGCTACTATGATAAGCTATATTCCAGTGGCCTCTCAGATCCAATCCCCAGCAAACATCAGGTTTTGTCAAGACCTGAATGCTAAGATAAGAGACCATCCTGACAGGGAAACACTCATCACCAAGAAAGTGAAGCTTGAAGCACTGGGAATCCATTTGGACTGACATCATGTTATCTTTTCTTTGTACTAGTGATAGGAACCATTTAAGATGATTAATAAAGATGTATGTTTTTGTTAAAATACTCAGTGTTCCATATTGTATTCATTAGTACATTCAGTGTAAGAAGAAGCCATTTGCTCACTTACACTGATCAAACACTTAGGCTATTTGTATATCCAAATAGGGGGAGACTGTTGGGTTCAGTAAATACCCAAACCCCTTAATCTAGGATTTGAATAGAAAATAACCTAAGTGTTTAATCCGTTAAACACTATCAGGTCACTGAGTGCATAGTCTCTTAGTGAGCCATCTTCAGGTTACTCAGTACGAGGCGAAGAAGAAGCCTCTCCACTCAGCAAGGCTGAACTTAATGGGTGATGACTAAGTCAAGAAGAAGATGGTGGATTCAGTGAGTGATGACAATAACTCACTGAATCCCTAAGACTCCTCTCCAACTGTTAGCACTGAAGGAAGAGACTGAAGGCTTTGAAGACTGCAGAATGAGCGGGACAAGGCGGGAAAAGTTTACCCAGATAAAACTATGTCCCCAAGTGCTTTACCCAGATAAAACTAAGTCCCGATCTACTAAAGCCATATCTTCCCATTTATAGTAAGCGGCGATACTAAAGGATTCTCTGTTAAGGAAAGAAGCTTCGCCGCCTGACTACTAATAGCAAAGTAAACAGTAATCGAATATATCTATATTCGTGATTACTGTGATCAATGTGTTTGTCTTCTAGGTTAAAGTTAAAATCATACTTGTATAAATAGCATAAGAGAATGAGTGAAAAGTTTAAGCTTGTGAATTGTAAAAACACACACACACAAGCCAACTTTTCACTCTTCCAAATACAACTTTATCCTTGAGATAGCTCAGTGGGTTCTAAGAGTTGTGCTCAGACTTAGCCTGAGCTTAGAGAGGAGTCACCCAAACTTTGTCATTTCAATCCCAAGTACTATTCCGAAAGTACTTGGGTAACGTATTCTTTTGATTTATTTATAATAAGAATATGATGTTGAAAATTACTTTGTGTGTTTTACTTACATTAATTTCAGTCATTATTTACTATTAAATTGTTTTAAGTACTTAAGTGTTTTTTAAAACTATAGTGAATAGTGAATAGGAAGGGACTAGATGTGTTTTCCTAGCTCCCTTCCCCTATAAATACATTGTATCCTCTCACTTGAGAGGTTGGTTGTTCACATAATACATTTCCTACGCATAAGCTTTCCTTCAAAAAAAATACAAAAATACAAAAAACATCAAGGAAACAAACACCACCTACACTTCTTACCAAATGTTTAAGCCTTTGATGATGAGCTTCTGTCAATTCCTTTTTCCCAGTGTCTTTGTTACGTACTAAACGACCTAAAACAAGTTTCACTGAGCGAACACACTGCAACCCCTCTAGGTCTGGGTACTCTTCAACTAGCTCTGACATATCCTCTAGCCATTCAGCTTCTTTCCCAATATACCCTGATTTGCACTAGCCTTCGCCTTAGCACTTTTTTCCTGCACGTAAAAAAAATTAGTAAAATATGAAATCAATAATATACATGAGTTATTAACAGAAAATCTATAAATATTAGATGCACATACCAAAAAGACTCTCGATCTTTTGGACGCAACGAAGTCTTCCCAATCATGATCATCCAAAACTTGTAATCTTTAAATGGTAATTTGTTTTTTGTTGACATAATTTGTAACAAGGTTGTTCTTAAACTTCCTAAATAGATCATTGGCTATCCTCATTTGTGTGCCCTTTGCTTTATCATTTGGAATGTTCCAAGTTTCCTAATGGTTTTCAGAAAAAAAAGGTTATTAACTCGCTGATACAAATACATAAATAAATTAATTCACATATATAATTTTAATAAACATAAAACCTTGGTAGATAGCCATAACTGATCCTTCATCACCCTTGTTACTTTATCCCATTCTAAATGATAAGAAATACGTGATTTCAACTCGAGTGAGAACCATGAAGCAAATCTACCGCGTGTGGGTCCAATAGCTAGTCCATCCTCATTGAAATCAATATAGAACGACTCAGGTGGATATATTTTCTTACCCTTGGCTTTACCTCGCTTACCTCTTCGTGACATTGTATTACCTAAAATTCAAAAACATAATAAGTTTCATATAGTGATAGAGGTGGGCCAAATATGTGAACGAAATCATCAAAACTTATGTTAACTACAAATGTAGTAGACTTGGATATTTGAGAAATCATGTGAAGAAAGTGATTATATGATGATTAAAATCAGCCTTGACGTTTTTGGAGGATGGAAATGAGGGATGTTTGGTTTGGTGTTATGAGCATAATTTACGCATTATTTTACTTTCATAAATAAGTTGCATATAGGATTCATGTATAGTGAAATTGAATTTGATTATTAAGAGGACCTATAATGACATTAGGATTAGCTATAACATGTATCTATTTATATGTAAGGGGGTGTTTGGGATTACTTATCAGCATATACCAGTTCTGAATAAGCAACTCCAAAACTGCGTATATCACTTGCAGTTAATCAGATAAGCAGTTTTGATAAGAAAATATAAACACCCCTATAATTTTTTATCTACTGTTTACACCATCAGCAAGAAGCAGCTTCAATGAGTAATCCCAAAAACTCCCTAAACCCTTACTAATTATATTTTGACATTTCAATATCAGAAGCACATCCAAACACTATTCGATGCCGCATGTATTATCCTATATCACATATATACTTTCAAAACGCAATGTCAATCATACTTGTAAACAAATATAGCCTAGGGCTGCGAACATGATGAGCCCGGGCTTAAATGAGTTTGTTCTTACTGAATTGGAGCTACAAAATATTTACTGCTTGTAAATATCAAACAGATTTATTGATGTGACTATTGTAATTAGGAAATGGTGGATTGGAAACACAAGAGTAAAGTTGATGGAAAGATGCATGCTTGCGGACATGATGGCCATGTCACCATGCTTCTCGGGGCAGCCAAGATTCTTAAACAACATAGACATCTTTTGAAAGTTTCATTCTTTTTCTTTTTTTAACTATATTCTGTATCACCTTACCCGTTTAACCCCATTTTGACCCAAACCCATTCGGCCACACCTAATATTCTTAAATAATAAAGAAGCTGGTGATAAAAAAAACAAAGAATATGACAGCATATCAGACATTGAATTCATACGAAACTGTAACAGAAACACATATTGGCAAACAATCTAATATATTGGTCATCACGTTATCTAGGAGGCGGTCAAAAACATCTTCTGATGAAAATTTGGACGCTTTAAATGTTTCATGAACCAGTTCCATTATTCTAGCAACAAAAAATATGTCATAAATTAAATAACTGAATAGACATGATACTCAAGAACCATCTTTTGCACATAATCTAATTCAAATTTTCCTAAAATTCCATATTAGTAAGTGAAAAGGCTGAGAACTTAAAAAAGTAAAGTGTAATGGACCTACTTTCCTTTAGAAAAGGTTAGTCCTTTGTCCCCACAAGGTCTAAGAGTCTAAGTCATGTAAATATCTTTTCTATTATGCAATGAAGCATAACGCAGTACGGTCACCATTGTTTCTTTTTTCTCAGGGCTGCGAGTTTGAACGAAGCTTATAGTTGTCAATGAAACTATTAGTACCTCTTTACAATGTAAGCAAGTCAATACCACACATAACAAAAACAACATCTAAAGGCGTTTAGGAGTTTAGAAAATAATTTTCTGATTATTGAGTTATGAAAACGCAAACAATTTTTGGGTAAAATCAATCTAAAACTACTTATTCACGTTTTGAAGGCAACTAAAAGCAGTGTTGATAAGCAGGTGAGTACCTGCAACAACAAAACTCAGGTTTTGGAAATGGGGTAGACTGCCCTTACATTAAAGTATCATTTGACCATCCAACTCTAGTTTTTAGCCCATATTTATCTTCAACTTTACAAGAATTAAATAATTATAAAGGTTAAGTAGATAAGCTAATTAGCCAAAAAAAGGTGAGCTTATTGGCTTTCCCAAATCTCATTAAGCTGGTAAGCACATAAAATAAGCTAATCCAAACACCCCCATAGTAACATGCTCTTACACACAACATTATAAGCAAATTAAGTAAAACGTAATCATAAGAAAGCCTAATTGACATACCACATATCATAATTAAGTTCACATTCAACTAAAAATGCTCAATACTCTGAGATTGGACCACTAACACTTGACATGAACAATCATACGACATAAGAAATTAACTAATCACTAATTGCGTTTAACAAAATAAAAATTTTAGAATCTTTACCTCACAAAATTGATTGAAAACAATTCAAACTTTGAATTTAGGTTTTTGAAAATTAGGTATTGAAAAGGTTGTTTAAGTATAGGAGGATAAGAAGTGGTTAACCCTTTGATCCGGGTAATTGGATTGTGGGTGGTTTCTTCCATGCGAAAGAGGAGATGTAGCCTCTGATCCGGGTAATTGTGAGTGGGTGGTTTCTTCTATGCGAAAGAGAAGAGAAGTGGGGGAATATTAACCCGCCAATCTTACCGCCAATTATTTTTACTATTGAACGGATAACTTTAAGTTACACAAAGTATCATACTATGTTACCTAAAATATTACTACCTCCGTCTCAAAATATAAGTCCGTTTTGACTTTTCATAGTCTTTCTCTTCATATTTTGACCATAATTTTTTTTTCGTGTTATATAATAATTGATGCAAAATAAATAAATGGATTCGTGTTTCAAATGTATTTTCATTTGTATACTTTTCATCAAGTATCAAATAGCAAGAAAAAAAATAATTACGGTCAAAGTCAGAAAAAAAGACTGTTAAAAGTTAAATATGGACTTATATTCGGGGACAGAGGGAGTAACTCTAAGTTATGAAACAATATATATCTATCACTTTATTTTTGATTTGTTGAGCTTAGTGAGCTATGTTCAAAAAAAAGGAAAACATTAGCGAGCTAATGATATTACTAAGACAATGTCACCTCTAATAATCCTAATTATTTGACTAGAGTTTAAATAAGTAAAACTGTTACATTCTAAAATAATTTGTTTATTAATTTAAATACGATTCACTTTTTATTGAATTATATAAACATCTACATCATCTTTACTACATATAAAACATTGTTTTTAGTAAATGGTTTGTTAGGATCGAAAATCTATAGATTTATGTGGTTTTGGAAGGTCTAGGTTGGTGAAAGAAGATGAAACCTAATGAACAAACCTAATGCTTAACCACACCCCTCATGGAGAGTCATGAGGGGTATTTATAGGCTCAACTTGCTACAACTTTGCCACTTAAACGATACTAGTCCCTGCATGCAAAGTATACTACGCATCTAGTCCAATTCACGTAAGTGACGTTATCTTTATAAAAGAGCGAGGCTAACAATCTCCCTCCAAGATATCGTCACACGTGAATCGTTACAATGAGACCTATAAATACAAACCAAAGTAAATTACAATAACAATAGACAATGTTGACTTTGTTGAAGCGCAGTCTCTGTAGTCTAGATACTGAGGAAAACTTTAAGTTCTCTCTTCCGACGATCTCGGCATTAGATCTTTGGCGCTGACGGCACAAATCCTTGTAGCTCTGAACTTCAACTGTAACGGTCTCGTTAGGTTATTACTCCCTCCTCACTAGTGAGCCTTTTTCTTTCCTTTGCTCCCTCCTGAATCGACAACTCTCTTCCAACACGCAGCGGAGAAAGTAGACTCTTGATTGTAGCACAATGGTTGTCGTTCTGGGAACATCATAACAACATAACTCACTTAGTATTGCATTCAAGTTGGTAAAAATCCCCGATGTACACACACTACTTCTCCTTCTTCGGTATTAAGCACAATTCCCTTCGTCAATCCAATTACAAAAGATGAAATACCAATGTCTCCCTCCTGATGGTTGCGAGCAATCGAAATCTTCATAATGTTGTGTACATGTTGTATACCTTTTTCTTGATACAATATTAAAGCCTTAGATTGAGCATATAATTCCGTGAGAATATGTCGCAAAAATACTCTTAATTGTTTTCTCAAACCAACCTTTAATTGAACCTCCTTTTGAATTCACCGGCTATAGGAATGACCACATATGGAGATAACCCGATACGACTAACTTGAAAAGGAAGTAAACATCCCAACTTTGTGACTTGCTGCTTGTTCTATATTCTTGATCAATCCACAACTGCGTGTGACACTAAGTACAACAACGTAACTCCTTAAAGTGGTAGTTATAAATTGTGAGCACTACAACGTAATTCCTTACATCATTTATAACCAGATTGTCAATTCCTAATTTTTTATGAAAAATGCCCAGACAAGTTATCTTGAGACATGCAGCCAACCAACCAACGTCTCAATGATAAAGAAGATCACCCGTGAAACGTAACTTCAATTTCGCATCAACAATACCGTACAAAAACCCCGTAGTTATTTTTTCTTCAAATTTTAGCTCAAGCCGTGAATTTGTATCCTCCGTGAAATTTTATCAATACCAAAATACCGCTAAAAAATTTTGTATCCAACATTTGTTTTAAAAAATTCAGATAACAAAATTTTTGTATATGTACCATACTGCAGACCACGTCAATTCTTTAATACTTAGCCTAATTCAGAAAAATCTCATTTGAAATAATTACTTAGTCCCAAATCGGATTAACAAAAATGAGAAGTTCGTTTCAAAATTTATAAGCAAGCCCATAACAATCCAAAGCCCGATCCAAATCCAAAAGTTATAAACGGTTAAACATTTATACCCTAAAAAACACTCACATTAACCTAAACACATCTGTGAATGATATCTGCCTACCACTCTTGAGTACTCTCCCACTAACAGAGATCCAATCAAGATAAACAGTTCATCTCATCCTCTTCATCACCAATAAACGAATACATATCAATCTCATCATCTGAAGTGTTATTCAATCAAGACCAACAACCGTACGCTACCTATATCATCATTAGTTGCTCAAGAGGAATCAAGAAAGTGTTTTAAAGGTTTCAAGATCCTTAATAGGGTCTCGGGTAGGTTTCAATGTGTAATTGTTCTTGTTTTTGTTGTTAAAAACCGAATGAAAGAACGGAGACTGAGGTCTTGGTCTTTCTTATGGTGTATTCGGATATTAAATGAAGCTCAGCTTCAATAGGATCTGTGAGGATGATAGTTTCAATTAAAACAATCTTTAAAAGATTGCAAAAAAATGAAACGAATCTGAGATCTATCATGTTTTTTTTATTTTTTGAGTCTTGGATTTGAATGAGAGTTGGGGAGAGATGTGAGGGTCCTTTGGGTTGAGTCTAGATGTAGGATGAATGTTTTGATTATTGTTAAGGACACTTGGACTGATGATGGTTTATGAATAACTGAGGTCGATGAGTTTGGAATTCGGTATTAGTCGTGGTCTTTTTACAGTTTACGTATAAAGTTTTTTCTGTTCTTGCTCATAAAAAGTGTCTTACGCGTAACGTTTTGCTCGAAACCTTATGCGTAAAAGATTAGTAGTTACGCGTAACCCATTTTTTCTTTCTTATGCGTAAGCCTATCTTGCTTAGACGTAAGCCAACTTATGCGTAAAAACTTGTATCTTATGCGTAAACTGAGTTTCTTAGGCGTTACCAGATTCTTACGCATAACCATACGCGTAAAGATAGATTTTTACGAGTAACCTTGTTCTTACGCGTATTCCATACACGGAAAAATGTCCTTAGGCGTAAGATTAGGGTTTTGACCCTTTAAATTTTTGCTCCGGCGAAGTTTCTAACCAAAAATCTGTTCAGCTTTATAATAACCTAGATAAAGCATAAAAGCTTTTCATTTTGACCCTGTTTGACCTCGCGAATCTGACCGTTTGACCACCAATATTTCACGGTTTGGTACCAAAAACAGTCTAAAGAGTATGCAAGCATGAATCATAAATATGACCCAAGACAAATATGTAAAACCTTGACAGGACCATATGACGTTTTTGTTTTAAACCAAATAAAGGATATAAAATATGTGTAAAAACAGTTAACCACAAAGATAGGAAAAACAATTGGGACAAAAAAAATGGTACAAAAACAGTTTACAACACGATTCAAAACCACAATAAATCATCAAAACACAATAACCATGGCTCTGATACCACTTGTTAGGATCGAAAATCTATAGATTTATGTGGTTTTGGGAGGTCTAGGTTGGTGAAAGAAGATGAAAGTCTTCATCTTCTTAGAGAGAGAAAGTAGAGAGAGGGAGGACAAGGAAAAGAATAAGCTTGTTGATAAGAATAAATGATTAAACCTAATGCTTAACCAAACCCCTCATGGAGAGTCATGAGGGGTATTTATAGGCTCAACTTGCTACAAATTTGCCACTTAAACGATACTAGTCCCTGCGGGCAAAGTATACTACGCATCTAGTCCAATTCACGTAAGTGACGTTATCTTTATAAAAGCGCAAGGCTAATATGGTTACTCCGGTAAAATGTATTACTCATAAAACAAGGTTAATTACAAATGAAATGTGGTTGAAGTATCACATTAACCTCTTGATAATCACGAAATAAAGAGTGTTTATGACATGCAATAAAAACAAACAACTCTAGCTACAACTAACTACCAATAATCCAAACAGCTAGAGGCTACCAAAACGGCCGACGTCATAACATCCAGGAGACTCCAAACACCAATGCATAACTCTCCAAGCCAATCCTGCTGCAACATGGAGGGAGCATAAGATACCAAATGAGACTGCCTCCTTAAAAAACCTTCCCAAGAAAAAAAACCCAGTGGGAAAAACCTTGGAGAAGGAAAAAAGAGTACAGCTCTCAAATGGAACTCCCGTCTTGGACCATACACAAACTTCTTTTTAAACAATCTTGAGTTACATTTTGCCAAATGTAATACACGTAGCAAGAAGCAATCTTGAGATAACACTAGTCATGGATCTTCCTTTGGAGATAGGAATAAGATACGGAACCACATCAGACATTATTTAGGGAATAGCGTGCATACCAAAGACAACACGAACCTTAAGCCAAACCTGCATAGAAAATGGACATTTAAAAAAGAAATGGTTATGAGAATCTCGAATATTTAGCAATCATATAAATAGTTTTATAAGATAAAAATGACTGAAATGTTTGATATAATTACCATTAGATTGAAATATTAACATATTAAATAACGTTACACATGTCATAGGATAACTTACATTATATTAAATATAAAAATATCCTTTAGATCACACTTCTTTTAATTTTCTTCAATGTTACACAATCCTGTAAATAAAAAAATAATATAAATATATTATTATGGTTATGATGTGCTTTTCGTGTGCAAGTTTTAAAAATTTCTAAACCCGAATTATCCGGCAATTACTATAAACACATACGAGCAAGTATACTCGTTCGCGATAGCAAAGGTAGGTAAGTCGAGATCGTCCCAAGGGATTTTCTTTTAAATTTTTTTTAAAGGATTGGTAAAAAGAAAGCTTTGTCAAGGCTCTCTCCAAAAATTATGATTTTAGTGAAAATCAATATTAAGAAACATATACTTGTGTGTAGTCTATAGGAAATCATAGAAAGTGTTCATGAAGGCTTGGTGTAAACTCTTGATGTGATGCACAAATCATAAGCAAATAATTTCCAACCCATGGTTTATGTTTTGTAAAATCATTTTAAGAACAATAACATATATGTAATCCTTTCGGTCCTTTTCCTAATGATTATCCTTTGAAAATCCATTTGTTTGTAAAATGTTCTTATTAAACTCGTTCCTACGAATCTTTCGACCTTTAGTGATGAAAATATTTCTAGTCTTGTTTCAATAAATAAACATGGTGGTTGTCAATCACCATATCCCCATACTAGTTTGTCACTTAACTTTTTGGAATAAAACACAAGAGAAATCCTTTCGGTCCTTTTTCTTAAAACATGTTTTACCGACAAATCAAACAAGACTAGTAGTTTTCCAACAAAATCATTTAAACAAGATCATATACATGAATCACATATAAGAACACTAGTATGATTTCCTACATCCTTACACACAAGTATATTTAAGAATTACTCCATGACAATCATAACAAAACACAAGTAGTAACAAGGTAATTCAAATAATTCAAGAGAATATAAATTCATAACAAGTTCCATATAATACCTAAGCTTTTGGATTACAAGAATTAGAAATTGTGGATTATCCACACGCCTCCAATCATCTAGTCTTAACCGTACAACTCCGAATGATCAAACAATGAATGAGAATTCGTCTCTCCAACCTCCTGGATATTTTACAGCAGTAACAAGACTTTTGGGATGAATAATAAGAGATGGTAATAGCTTTGGTGTAAACTATTACACTTTGGGTTGTATCACACCTAGACTACTAAGTCTAGGTTCATTATATAGTTAAAGAACCTTAAGTAACTGGCTAAAAACGTCCTCTACAAGTTAATAACAGGAAATGATCGGCCTCCAATGATTATAGGGAGTTAAGGCAACATTAAATAACAAAAGTTGTAACTCCAGGCTTGGCAACCGGATCGGTTGCGTGTGATCCCCTAGCCCAACCGAATCGGTTGCGGGCTCCAACCGAACGGTTGGGCGCCTCTCGTACCCCCCAACTTGAATTTTCTTGATTTGTGCCTTTTTCTTTGTTTTTGCTGATGATTTCCAAGACGAAACTTGATCTTTACTTGTTGTAGATACTTAGAAATCATTGCGCTTCCTAATCATTGAGTCCACAAGCTTCCTTAGTTGATTTCCTTCCTCGGGAATTCTCCAAATGTGCATGAAATCTTCATTTCTACATATTTTGCGATACCTGGCTACATTCGCATACAAATACGCATCTTTTGCACTTTTGCAACAGTTATGAGTAAATATAGCCGATTATCATACACAAAACTAACAGTAACGCTACTAAAAACATGTTCATTTTGAGCGTTATCAAATTCCCCCATACTTAAGTTCTACTCACCCTCGAGTAGGTCTACCATTTGCAAAAATCGATTTCAATGGTCTTGATACCGTGGTTCCAAAAATTTTAACAATCATCTCAAAAGAAATAATTATTAATTTGCTTTTAATATGTGAAAACTTTAAAATGAACCAAATAACTTAAGATAACACAACTAAACACCTCACAAATGATTTTAAGAATTCACTCAACACTCATATATTGGTGGGTATGTGTAAATCACTCATTGCCTAGTCATGATCAATGCTTTTTACCATAAGCTTGTACAAGTATCAAAACAAATAAAATAAATTCATCAAAGAGGGCTTTTATTCAGGTTATAACGTTTAGGCTTTGGGTTTATAAATGGTATAGATAAGGCATGAGATGGTTTATGAAATTGGTGTTAAAAGAAAAATAAAGTCAATTCTAAACCTCCATGTTGCTAGCCATCATACAAACCACAATCCTGAAAATGATTATATTTTCCTTTTCTTCACATATCGATCTCCAAACATATATAACTCAATTTAGCTCATTGGCTAATCAATATTCTTCATATAGCACATTGGCTATAACCATTTTTTTTGGAATAGTTCTCCCACACTTAGTGTAAGCATACACCACAAAAAATACAAATGAGAAAGACGTCTCCTTCATCTTTGTTGGAGAATGGTACACACTTATGACAAAGTGTAGCTTCTTCATAATCATCAAAAACAATCCAACACTCCAAACAACTAGCAACAAACCAATAGACATGACATGGGTTGGCTAAGGTTTAAGGTGTAAAATATTTTTGTATTTTTCTGGATTTAAACAAGAACGAAAAGATTGGCTCGAAGGGTGTAACTAAGGGTATCTAGTGCTAAAAATAAGCACTAACAAATGGGTCCATATAAGGTGGTTAACTAACGATGTGGTTAGCAAAAAAAAACATGAGATGTAAAATGAAATGCCATTTGGGTTAAATCCTACGATGCCTCTTATCATTTGAACATATTTTTATCACTCGAAAGTGATTTCAACCATAATGCATAACAAGTACAAGTTCTAGAATCGATATAGTCACCGGCAAACTCATATCAAATATAAAACAAAATATGTGTTTTATACAAAAAGAAACCTCACAATTTAGTGGAAAAAGGTTATAATGCACGCTAGAAAATGCTATCGAATCCAAAATGAATTACTTCCGTAATTTGGTTCAAATCAAAAAATTTCAAAAACCTCATTTTACCATTGAAATACCCAAGTTGTTTTGTAAATATATCTCAATAACGTGTGAAAACAACTAGACAACCAAGGGCGATTTCCTACTAATTACTTAAATCCAAAAACTTTACCTAAAAATAAAAAATAAGACTAAAAACTAAAAAATTAAAAATTGTATCATTTTTTTCTATTTTCTTCCCTCCCCCATACTTAAGTTTTGCATTGTCCTCAATTTAATAAAATGAACTTCAAAGTAAAGAAAATGGGAAAAAGAAATAGTCAAAAAGATACCACGGGATAGAATATGCAATATGCATATTGGGTCATAAGCAAGCATGTGAGTTATCCAACTCCAAATATTGACCAACAATAAGCTTCCGTCACATCCATCCTGCAAACTAAACTGCAAAATATGCACAAGACACAAAACAAAACAAACAAACAATCCAAACGCTACTTAAAAATAAAAATAAACAAAGTATGATAATCATCCTAAAGAAATAGTTAAAAGATTGACATAGAGATAATATTGTTCGACACACAATAAGCATTGTTTTTAAAATCACAATCCAAGAATGATCCACGATCATTCGTCATCCTCACTCATCCCATCACCTTCATCATCATCGCTTTCGGTCTCATAGTTCTCCTCCTCATCAAAGACTGTGTAAACCTTCCTCTTCTTCTTCTCCTTTGCAGCTCCCGATGAAGATCCTCCAACATCGTAGCTAGATCCTCCAGCCTCGGGTAATCTACCATACGCAGGAACTGGGTGGGGAAATGGTGCATAGCCAGGATATGGGTACGGATATGGTCCAGGATAAGAGGTGTAGGGGAAAGGATATGGTGGAACATTGGGTGGGTTGTTGGGTGGTAACTCGTAATTGGCTTCTTGAGCCATGTGTTGAAAGATCGAAATCGAATAATCATTAATGTAATTGTTCCTCAACATCATCGAATCTCTCCAAACATCCCTACACTCAATTTCATTCAAATGTTGGTTCCACTCTCCCCAACCTGAGTCAAAAATACTAGACATACCTGTTTGCACGTTCCCCATCGATACATTGCCCATTGGCACATTTCCATGCTGCTGTGGTGGTTGTTGTTGTTGTTGTGGTTCAATCCATGCTCCCAACGTTTTCGTCCTCCTATTCAAAGCATTACCAAAACCAATTGCATTCCAAATCTCACTAATCTTTGGCTCTCCACACTTAGCCAACTCATTGCTATTGTAATACCTAAGATTCCTTGCAAACCTCGTCACATAATGGCCTCCACAAATGTTGCTATTACCTTTGATTCCCGTGGCTCTCCTAGGCAAATACTCGGCTACGAGCCAAGCCGCATTTCCATCCTTAGTTTCTTCCAACAACATCATAACCCACAAGTCCGGCTTATGGCATTTGTCCTTGCTTCCAACTCTATGAAACGGCCCACATACTAGCAACTTGTGTAGCACTCTCATCAACGGATTCCTAATGGTTGCAGCATTCCTTTGAGTACAAGAAGGATCTCCCACGCGATTCCAGTAAGCGGGGATACTAGGGTAATCTTTTTCAAACCTCCTAAGCCTCGAAAAATGAGATTCAAACAATCGATGCTTAATTATATCCGGTTCATACAAGACAAGAGCAACAGCAAAATCCGGCAAGGTGTAGGCGTGATCCTGCCCACAAAGCCTAAACCAAACACAAACTTCATCCATGATGTTCCGAACATTGAACTTTCTTTCATAGTACATAGTCGAAAAGAACTCCATACACCATTCACGATAAACCTCTTCATTTATGCTAAAATCTCTTTCCCATGATAAATCATCAAACAAATCCCCATCAACCGGATAGACATAAGACATCCGCATCATATGCCGCAACTTATTTTCACACTCATATTCGGCAAACAAATCCCAATCAATCAACCTTGGAACCAAAACTGTCCTATTTTGCAACTTTGATAAACGTTCTCTAAAAGCATGTTTCTCCTCATTGGTGAGATCTTTGAAGTACAAGTTTGCATTCCCTTCAGCCTTCAAGCTATACGTAACCTTCTTCCTTGCATTCCTTTGGCAATACTTGGTAACAATCGGGTTTAGTGGAACCCGTGTCGAACTTGAACAACCTACAACATTTCTCTGTAGAAATCATAAATATAAGTCAGTATAAGAGTGTCAGAACAAATGGTAAGGTGTATAGAAGCTTCTAAGGTCTACTTCAAAATTCTGAAAATTCCCACAACAGAACCTGAAACCGGATCGGTTGAGGAGCAACCGGTCTGGCTCCTCTCGCGACCATGATACAACCGTTCGGTTGCGCTACGCAACCAAATCGGTTACATCAACTGCAGAAGGCTATGGCCTTCCAATCTTCTTCCCACTAAATTCTTCTAACTCCAATTCACTCCTAAACTGCATTCTAACATCACCAATGATTCCCACATCCTCAAATTGCTCTTAATTCACATTCAAAAATTCCAATCATCACATGTTCATCTTGCTTAGAACTAACAATCTTAACTTCAATTCTTAATCACTTGTTCTAATCAACAATGTGGCATCAAAAATTCATTAAAAACGCATCATCTACCAACTAGGAATCATCAATTGCAACTTAATTTGATTCAATGGCACAACCTAATGAAATTAAAAAATTCAATCATCTAATACTCATTCCATGTTGAATCAATCACTAGAATTCTTTTTGAAATGCATTCCTATATCAATTACCCACTTAATCCTAAAAGATTACAACTTAATTCGAATTCTATCAAAAACCCCCAAATTAGTGACCTAATTTGCAATTCGAATCAAATACTCTAATTAAACCCTAATTAAGTTAATTGATTGCAGATGCTTACTTGTTTAGGTGCCATGATGATCTTCTAAAACTCTTACAATCTTCAAACAACTTCTATTGGTCGAATTTTGCGACACCCAGATGGAGGATTAGTGTGTGTGTGTTTTTCTGGAAAAATGAATTTTTGGTATTTATACTTGCATGCAACTGTTTCAGTCATGGACACAACTGTTTCGGTTTGCATTTTTAACTTCCAAGCAAAAATCGTTTACTCAAAAATCCGATTAAAGATGCACACAACATTCATCCAACCATTTGCAAATTTCAACAACATCTAATCTCAAAAACTAAATCATCATACTTATAATCATAACTTAAACTAAAACTCAAAATGCATTGATTAAATAACTTCAAACCAAAATAATAAGAGAAATAAAAATCAAATGGAAAACAAAAATCCCTAAGTGTATAAAATTAAAAGTTCATCAAAAGATAAAAATCAAGCAAACAATTGCTTGTTATTATTGTATTGTGCTTCTCCTTATTACTCCTCAAAATACTCATGCCTTAAGATATCCTCACTTTGAAATTTTTTGGTCAATTCACGGTATGTTTCGTGAGTTTTGAATTTCCTAACAAATCTTCTCCCATCCGGGCATAGTATATCAAATTTGACGTGCCATTCCCCGTCTCCATCCTCTCTTTTGTAAAAACTTGACCCCTTGGATCCCCATTCCAAATTTTTAAGTTGTACCGGTAGAGAACCTAAGAAATCTGTGAGCTTCTTGTAAACAAGGATGTTCTTAAATGGATTGTGGAAGGCTTCCACCGCGAGTGCACGTTCCATCTCATCATCAGTATCAAAATATGGTGGAGTTAGCGGTCCATACATAGGGTTTCCATGGACATCACGTCCAACTTCAAAACATGTTAAGTCATCTTCCCCATAAAAGAGTTCTAAATCCTCCATAAATTCCAACACTTTACCCCTAGGCTTGGGATAATAGGTTTGCTTTGAGATCCCATCATCGATTGTCATCGTCCCCCTCCCCATATCTATAATTGCACCACATGTGCGTAGGAAAGGTCTTCCAAGTAGAAGAGGTAGACTCTTATCAACCGGTATCACTAAGACTAGAAAATCGTCCAAGAAAGGTTGTAGCCAATTTGCACTCTTACATTTTTCACTTCCCCCATTGCCTTTGCTTGGGAATCGTCCGCCATGGTTAGTTTAGAGTGATTTGGTTGTGGTTTACTTAGGCCCAACGTCTTGAATAGTGGATAGGGCATAACATTGACGCTTGAACCCGTATCCGCCAAAGCATACATCGGAGTGGTCCGGTTAACTTTAATAGGCAAAACGAAGTTACCCAGGTCACTCTCCTTACGTGGCATACCCCTAAACAAGATCCTATCCCTATCCTCATCCGATAGATCTTTATCCTCCAACCTTGCTCTTTCTAACATAATCGCGTCTAGCTTCTTGCAGTATGGAACATAATCTTGTAGCACTTCAATTACCGGCTTCTTCTCATTGAGTTCCAGAAATTTTTGTTCAAGGTTTGCTAAGATGGCTTCCTTTTGGTCTTGGGTTAAAGGTTTGAAGGTGTTTGGTTAATTGGGTGGTAAAGGTGTGTAATCATGGGTCTTGTTGGTGGATGTGGTAGGAGTTAATTTATTTGATGAGGTTTTCTTTCTACTAGCCTTCCCCATCTTCACAATTTCCACATTCTCCTTCTCCATGTCAGCACATAATTCCACAAGCATTTCATTCACTCCTTCTCCTCATCCAAGTCGGTAATGTTGATTCTCATCTCTCCTAAAGAAAAATCCACTTGACATTTGGTTGTCATAAGAAAATCTCGCCCAAAGCATACGTCGAACTCATCCGCGTTTCCTTCTTCCAAGACAACAAAATTCGCCTCGAAAATATGATCATGGATGTTAATCCGAAGATTCTTAACCATTTTTCTCCCATAAGCTTCATAATCCAAACGAACGTGGCCAATTTGATCAAGAACTTTGTCCACAATATAATTTTCAACATAGGCAATGTTTAATTGAGCATCCCACGCACTCACCCCTTCGACACTACAAGGTGTACCGAACCTCATAAGTGGTGAATCGTACCCCGTTAGCGGTGCTTGCGTGAATATCACGACTCTACTCTTTTTGGGCACTTGAACTATGTTCTCTCCCATTTCTTTCACACATTCCGAATCAATAGCCAACTCCTTCTTACTTTCTTCCAAAATATTCCCAATCTTCTCCAACGAGTTTCCAGTGTCCTTAAACATCTCATCCAAGTTATGTAGGTACTCAGAAATTCCGCTTAAACTATCCATAACAAACTATCTAACAAAACAAAACAAAACCAAAGACAAACATCCAAATCATTAGCGTTAGAGTTAGTAAAAATCAAAACAAAACTATAGAAACATATTCTAAACAGGTAAAGCTCCAACCGATTCGGTTGGTGGTAAGCTTCCAGACCAAAATGTCTAACCTATCCGGTTGCGGGTTGCAACCAAACGGTTGGAACGATTTTCCATTTTTTTTTTACTGAAATTAATTAAACCTATTAATTATAAATTAATTAAAGAACATTAATTATACTTAAACTCTAAATAAATGTGTCTACTCATTATCCTTATTAATTAAAAATATTTATTATGCTAATTAACCAAAAACTACATTAACTAGATGAACTTAACTAATCATTAAAACTACTAAACTCATAAAAACTGAAAATTAATTAATTAATTACTGTAATAAAGACAAGATTAATTAAAAAGTTAAATAAAACTAAAAATGACTTAATATAAACAATCTAAAAATTACTAAAACAATAACAAACAATCTATAAAAATCAGAAATGACAAGAAATAAACTATAAACTATAACACAAACAATAGATAAACTAAAAACAAAGAAAATCAAAGATTAAAATTTTCCGAGAGCACCAACCGTTTCGGTTGCTCGCGCAGCCGATTCGGTTGGTCTCTAAAACCAATTAAATAAATATATATATATATATATATATATATATATATATATATATATATATATTTTTTTTTTACTTATCAATATGAAATCTGTAGTATTACCAATTTTACAGAAACGAAACAAAATAAAAAAATACTTAAATCCCCGGCAGCGGCGCCAAAAACTTGATGTGCTTTTCGTGTGCAAGTTTTAAAAATTTATAAACACGAATTATCCGGCAATTACTATAAACACATACGAGAAAGTATACTCGTTCGCGATAGCAAAGGTGGGTAAGTCGAGATCGTCCCAAGGGATTTGTTTTTAAATTTGTTTTAAAAGATTGGTAACAAGAAAGCTTTGTCAAGGCTCTCTCCAAAAATTATGGTTTTAGTGAAAATCAATATTAAGAAACATATACTTGTGTGTAGTCTATAGGCAATCATAGAAAGTGTTCATGAAGGCTTGGTATAAACTCTTGATGTGATGCACAAATCATAAGCAAATGATTTCCAACCCATGGTTTAGGTTTTGTAAAATCATTTTAAAAACAATAACATATAGTTAATCCTTTTGGTCCTTATCCTAATGACTATCCTTTGAAAATCCATTTGTTTGTATAATGTTCTTATTAAACTCGTTCCTACGAATCTTTCGACCTCTCGTGATGAAAATGTTTCTAGTCTTGTTTCAATAAGTAAACATGGTGGTTATCAATCACCATATCCCCATACTAGTTTGTCACTTAACTTTTTGGAATAAAACACAAGAGAAATCCTTACGGTCCTTTTTCTTAAAACATGTTTTACCGAAAAATCAAACAAGACTAGTAGTTTTCCAAAAAACTTATTTAAACAAGATCATATACATGCATCACATATAAGAACACTAGTATGATTTCCTACATCCTTACACACAAGTATATTCAAGAATTACTCAATGACAATCATAACAAAACACAAGTAGTAACAAGGTAATTCAAATAATTCAAGAGAATAGAAATTCATAACAAGTTCCATAGAATACCTAAGCTTTTGGATTACAAGAATTAGAAATTGTGGATTATAGCAACCACACGCCCCCAATCATCTAGTCTTAACCGTACAACTCCGAATGATCAAACAATGAATGAGAATTCCTCTCTCCAACCTCCTGGACGTTTTACAGCATTAACAAGACTTTTGGGATGAATAATAAGAGTTGGTAATAGCTTTGGTGTAAACTATTACACTTTGGTTTGTGTCACACCTAGACTACTAAGTCTAGGTTCATTATATAGCTAAAGAACATTAAGTAACTGGCTAAAAACGTCCTCTACAAGTTAATAACAGGAAATGATCGGCCTCCAGTGATTATGGGGAGTTAAGGCAACGTGGGAAGTAGCAAGAGCCTTTATCTAATCTACTATTGAACCTAACAAAAGTTGTAACTCTAGGCTTGGCAACCGGATCGGTTGGAACGCAACCGGATCGGTTACGTGTGATCCCCTAGCCCAACCGGATCGGTTGCGGGCTCCAACCGAATGGTTGGGCGCCTCTCGTACCTCCAAACTTGACTTTTGTTGACTTTTCTTGATTTGGGCATTTTTCTTTGTTTTCGCTGATGATTTCCAAGACGAAACTGGATCTTTACTTGTTGTAGATACTTAGAAATCATTACGCTTCCTAATCATTGAGTCCACAAGCTTCCTTACTTGATTTCCTTCCTGGGGAATTCTCCAAATGTGCATGAAATCTTCATTTCTTCATCTTTTGCGATACCTGGCTACATTCACATACAAATACGCATCTTTTGCACTTTTGCAACAGTTATGAGTAAATATAGTTGATTATCATACACAAAACTAACAATAAAGCTACTAAAAACATGTTAATTTTGAGCGTTATCAGGTTATAATATATATATTAACAAAATAATTAATATAAAAAAGAGTTAAGTTGTATCAAACCTTCATTGTAGCACGACATCACTCAACCCATAATCCTTTGTTATTGTAACACCCTAACCCGACACGGGTCCGAATGTCACAGTATGGAGTCATATCATAACATACTAATAAAAATACAATGGAAGTCTCTTATTAAAAACATAAAAAGTTACAAAACATATGACTCCCAAAAGGTCCAAAACATAACAACCAACTGAAAAGAAATAGACCAAAATACTAAATCAAAAGATAGTCTAAAATGCATAAGTCCAAATAATGAGGGTTCACTAAGATAAGTCTTCTAATCTCCTATTCTCACACTCTTTCCATATAATCCCTGCTTCCAGCCAAATACCTGCTGCATGGAAAAGAAAATGCGGTTTAGCTAACGCTCAGTGAATAGATATAAACAATAACTGATAATAAGACCATCAAATGAAATACGAATCAAACTATGTCAAATCAAAGAAATGGAAAAGAGCCTGCTGAGAGAATGTTAGATGAAACCGAATACGAAACACATATGAATTAAATACTGAATTAGAGTGCATAAGAGATATCAATCAACATAGGATCGGAGTGCATTGCCTAACTTTCTAAGCATGACACATGAATAGGCCAAATAATCATATCACAAGTTAGGGAGAAGAACATAGGCGATGTAACTTGCAAACAGGGTAAAAGTGTGAATTTTTATAAGGCATGTCGTGTAGTTACTAGGGTAAGAATATAATGTAAATCTTTTATATGTTTAAGAATATAACTTGGTTCTTATCTCTTTTTGAAAATCTGTATTTGATTAAAAAATAATAGGGTGCACCGAATATCTTGAAGGAAAAAAAAACGTAGTAAGGCCAAGTCCACATAATTTCGGCATCTTATAATTTAATTATTAGACAATATTAGTTTTAACTATTACATAAGGTTTTAATACTTAGTCATATTCATAATACTTAGGTAAAAATTCAAATTAGATAGAAAATTAAGAAATTGAATTTTTTGGTTTTACAATTCTTCCCCTCTAAAAAAAATTCGTCAGCGAAATTGAAATAGGAAAGTCAAAACGAATATGTACCGAATCACGAAAAGAAATAAGGATAACTGAATGACAGTCTCAGGCTCTTTGGCTAACGACAGATCATCACGGAATTGGTATAAAGGTTATGGAATCATGTGAATAGAAAAGACATATTGGGAACTATGGTAAATAAAAATCAAGATCTCCTATTTCTAAGGGAACAAATTTGCGAAACGGATCTTATTATCAAAACGTAAAGGATAACAACGACAAGATTCCATGTAGGAATGGATGATGCACAAACAAAAATGAAGCACAATTGTTAACTTATTTAGCAAAGAAAATATAAACTACTGAAAGTATTGCACCAGTATCAAATAAAACCAAAGATAGTACGATCAAACATGAAAAGACGTTTCCGAAACAGTACTTAAAGTGCTAGCTGCCTAATCCCTAGTCATAGCAAACACTCGCCCTTTATTAGGTGGCTGGCCTTCATCCCCATTGTCAGCCCTCTTGGGACAGTCCCGAATCTTATGCTCCGTAGATCCACATTTGTAACACGTTCCTGAAATCTTGTAGCACAATCTACCAAGGTGAAGATTCCCACAAGTGACACAAGGTGGGGCTGTAGCTTGATCAGGATGTTGCCTCTGATCAGTACCACGGTTGAACTGCTGGGTTTGATCTCTTCCCGCCCTCTGGTTGTTGAAGCCCTTTCTATCATCTCTCCTATCATCACCTCCCCGTCGGTTAGAGTTGCGCCTATCGTAGTCCCTCTGGTCATATCCACGCTGATTGTCTCCCTGAGCTGGTCGCACTCGATCTCCATCACGGTTCCTATTAACACCTTGTTTAGCCCTTTCCTGCAAGATCTTGATGTTGCGAGCAGCGTTAGCCACCTGTGCAACATCGCCAAACTCTTTATTCACGATACCGTCTGAAAGATCATCTCGAAGTGCCCACTTAAAGGTCCAAGCCTGTTCTTCCTAGGTCCATGCCTTGGTCCCCAATAATCCCAACAAACGAAGAAATCTCTTCATGAAATCAGTACTGGACTCCTTCTCCCACTGATGAATCGAACGAAACTCCCTCTCATACATCTCCTTCTCGGACTTCGGAAAGTACTGAAGGAAGAAAGTGTCACGAAACTCGGTCCATGTTAAGGTTATTACAAAAGCATCACCACCCTTAGCAAGCTTATATGCTTTCCACCAACTGAGAGCGTCTCCCTCAAACTTATAACTAGCCAAACGAGCCTTAAACTCGACATCACACCTGAGAAATTCAAATGTCTTTTCAATGTGTGCGATCCAATTCTCCGCCTCAATTGTAGTAGCCGCAGAGCTGAATGATTGAGGCTACGATTGAGGCTTTTGCTTGCTAAACCTCTCCAAACAAGTATGAATGCTCACAGGCGGAGCACCGCCACTAGAACCCCCTGAACCACTAGCCATGTTGCGGTGAATCTCTTCATTAAAACGTCGGGTGAGTTCAGGAATTAGTGCTTGAACCTCTCTAGAAACCGCAGCCTGAAATTCAGCCTCTGCATCACCACCATTACGAGTATTCACCATCTGGACGATTAACAAACAAATCAAAACGACAAAAATATTATCGGATCAACTATGGAAGAAAATGATTATAACGAAAGAAGAAAACATAACAGAAGGAAGTCTAATGTCTACCCAAATCCTCACAAGTCATTCCTAAGGTTCAACAAGACGAAACCTGGCTTTGATACCATAATTGTAACACCCTAACCCGACACGGGTCCGAATGTCACAGTATGGAGTCATATCAGAACATACTAATAATAATACAGCGGAAGTCTCTTATTAAAAACATAAAAAGTCACAAAACATATGACTCCCAAAAGGTCAAAAACATAACAACCAACTGAAAAGAAATAGACCAAAATACTAAATCAAAAGATAGTCTAAAATGCATAAGTCCAAATAATGAGGGTTCACTAAGATAAGTCTTCTAATCTCCTATTCTCACACTCTTTCCCCATAATCCCTGCTTCTAGCCGAATACCTGCCGCATGGAAAAGAAAATGCGGCTGAGCTAATGCTCAGTGAACAAATATAAACAATAACTGATAATAAGACCATCAAATGAAATACGAATCAAACTATGTCAAATCAAAGAAATGGAAAAGAGCATGCTGAGAGAATGTCAGATGAAACAGAATATGAAACGCATATGAATTAAATACTGAATTAGAGTGCATAACAGATATCAATCAACATAGGATCGGAGTGCATTGCCTAATTCCCTAAGCATGACACATGAATAGGCCAAATAATCATATCACAATCATATCACAAGTCATATACCGTCAATTCATAAGTTGTACATGGAGTAGCTAGCTCACAATGTACCAGAGTGTAATGGGGTGTAGGAATACACACCGACCAATCACCAGATACAGATACAGATTCTCTAGGATGCATGCATACGCTCCCTGCAAAATAAGTGATCACATACATACATAACATAATGGGAACGCCAGGGACTAATCACACCGCCCCAGATAGTGTCATGTCACCAGTGCCTCAATGACATGGCCATGGTACCTCCATAGCTAAGGATACAGATACATAAGTTGGGCAATACAAGATCAATCATAATCATATCATATCAAATACTGAACTGAGACATATCATATCAAATACTGAACTGAATCATATCAAACGAAATCATATTGAATACTGAACTGAAGCATATCAAACGGATAACCAACGAATATCAAAACGAGATAGAAATTTGAATATCAGAACGAATAACAAAAGGATATCAAAGGTAATAACGAATAATCTTATCAGTGGATGCCCTTACATGAGAAAGGACGGAATATTTATACTTTAGCAAATGGAAGCAAATTGAAATGTGAGCATGAAGAAATAACGTCATGTCTTCTTCAATGAATCTACACGGATTACGGTTCATATAATACTTATTAGCTCATTTAAGTCATAACAGATTTATTGAATCCTATTAATATTTTTAGAGTTATTAAGCGTATTCTAATTTTTAGTAATGGACCGAATTAAAATAATTTAGGGTAATAATCATTAATTAGCCAAACTTAGGGGTTACAAATGATAAATGGTAAACTTAAAGGTTTAATATGATAAATATCATATTTGAGGTCTTTATATGAACATTTTAAAGTTCAGGTTTTGCATGTGACATTTACCAAAGATTAAGGTTCGAAAAGTAAATAACTTATATATATAAAATATAACTCAAAGTGGTCATATACAGATTTTTTAAGATACTACTATGCTTCATATTTCATTTTTCATGTACATGCTCGATCAATATTCAAGCTCATTTGCGGTTCATGAAAATAACATCTACGACCAAGTAAACACGTAATATGATTAACCCCCAACTCATCTACCCCGACACGCATTCAAAATTCCAAACAACCCAACCATTTTTCTCGTGATTGACCTCAAACTTACCCTCAAGACCATGCATGAACTTCATTCTTTGATAACTCTTTATTGTGTTTTAGTACCATTAGCAATCATACTTAAATCTGGTGCTAGTTTCTTATATTATATACCTTAGCACCCAAAACCACTCACACACCCATGCAAACACAACTCCATACGCACCATCCTACATAGTTAACCCAACTTAATTTTCTATGTAACCACAACTTTTGTACGTGAAGATTAAAGCCCATATATATACGACCAAACCATTATCGACCCTATCACGTATGCAACTAAACACACCCAAGCAAACTAAGCAGCCTCAACTCGACACACATATGTTTACATACTAGTTAAAACCCTCGAAAAACACACGCCACACGACATCACACAACACCATTCTTAGCATCCAGCTCACCCCAGAAAGCTTCATATAAAATCACAAGGGTCGCATAATAACACAGCTTATGGTTTCCAGTTTAACATGCAATAAGGGGGGTCACTTAGGGTTTTATATGTCAGATTTAGTATTACATAAACATAAGTCAATTCAAAACAGAAAACCATGGTCGACTTGTACTAGCTTTAAACGTGATTCATGCTATGTTTTTACACATTTTATAACAGGTTAATGAGTCTACAAAACTCTAGGAGACCAATATATAAGTGATATAACAGATGTTATTTAGGTAGGTTAGGTTTTATGGTTTTATGTGTGTGTACCTTCAGAAGTTAACAAGACCAGGAAAAGGAAGAAACGAACACGAACAAGATAGGATCAAACCCCACGAATCAAAACCCAAAGCAACACCATTTACCCACGAACCACAACAACAAGTCTTCACCTTCTATCCTTCGAATGGAGAGGAAAAAAATAATAGGAAACTTTGATGTGTTTTGCGAATGGGATTAGCGTTTCTTTGATATTCAGTATGGAGAGGATAGGGAGAAGAACATAGGCGATGTAACTTGCAAACAGGGAAAACGTGTGAATTTTTATAAGGCATGTCGTGTAGTTACTAGGGTAAGAGTATAATGTAAATCTTTTAAATGTTTAAGAATATAACTTGGTTCTTATCTCTTTTTGAAAATATGTATTTGATTAAAAAATAATACGGTGGACCGAATATCTTGAAGGAAAAAAAACGTACTAACGCCAAGTCCACATAATTTAGGTATCTTATAATTTAATTATTAGATAATATTAGTTTTAACTATTACATAAGGTTTGAATACTTAGTCATATTCATAATACTTAGGTAAAAATTCAAATTAGATAGAAAATTGAGAAACTGGATTTTTGGGTTTTACAGTTATGGTCGGATCGTAAGTATGTAGGTTCAACAGTATCATCATCTAATGGAGGAACGCCATCAGAAAAAGGTGGTAACTCATCAAGCTGATCATATTCTTCCTCATTGACCACATTATCAACACCAAGTATACGTCGTTTACCATGCAAGACAATGTGCCATCTTGATTTACTTGGGTCCTTAACATATAATACCTGAGTGGTTAATTTTGCAAGAATAAAGGGTCAGATGTATAGCCGTCTATTGAAAGGTCTACAAGTGTGAAACCTTTTTCGTCTACCATAACACCCCGTGAGTTGTTAGTCACCCACTTACATTTGAAGAGGGGTATAATGAAAGTACTGTAATCCAACTCCCATATTTCTTGTAACACATCGTAAAATGAGTTCTTGGCATTTGTAGCCCTTGCATCATGATTAATTCTATCAAATTCCATTGTCGAGGCTATTAATGTAACTCCGCTATTTTGCATTGTACTTTTTTCATCTTGCATTTCAGTCTAGAATGTATAACCGTAAATATCGTATCCTTGATAAGATCTAACCACACATGTTGACTTTACGTGTTTACTTTCTTTTACAAACATGATTGGTTTGGTTTGACTCGTTGGAGTAGTTTTATGAGTTTTTGAAAATCCAAGACCTTCATTATCTTAGGGCAATTTTTGTCGACTCAACATATTATCTAAAATGACACTACTCATTTTGAATCTGAAAAGCTTAGAGCTTCATCTTGAAGGCTAAACAAGTTGCTTTTCAAAGAGTCAACCTCATGTGTAAGTTTTTCACAGCTTAAGCAAGATTCAAAAACCTCTTTGGTTTTTGCAACATTTATTGCATCAATTTCAAGTTCAAGCTCATTTGCTCTATTAGGAAGTTTATTTGTTTCTTGTTGCAAAATACGTTTTTATCTAAGTAAAGCTTTAATTTATTTAATACAATCTATATTTATTTCTATGAGTTCAAAATTATCATTTTGTAAATAATTAATATTTAAAGCTTTATTTGGGTGAGAATGGTTTAGATGTACCTCTTGAGATCCGCATGTCTTGAGACATGATTCGTTCCTTTCTTCATGATCACCTTCATCACTATCGCTCCACGTGACTTCACAAAACATCTTCAGATCTTTCTCGTAGGAGTATCCATAACCACTTGTGTTACCCCCCAATGACATAAGGTTCTCTTGAGCCATGGATCTAATACTCAACTTTTCCAAACATAGATTTTAGAGTTTCAAATTTTTGAAAAAATAGTTTTCACTTTAAAACTCCTTCACGGGAAGGTTTTAACGCTTGAAAACTTAAGTATCCTACTCTGATACCAATTGTAGAACCGTAAAGGGGGGTGGAATACGATCTTTTCAGCTTCTTCAAAGTTTAAAGACGTCAAGCCTCAAAGATCACCAAGTGATTTATACAACAATCAAACACAACCACAATCACAACGAAAGTATATAAAGCAAGTAAAGAGACACCTTGATATATACTGGTTCAAGATGGAGGGTTTATACCATCGTAAGTCTAGTTTCGAATCCACAACACGATACTATTCAATAAGTATAATCCTTTCGGTGAACTATAAACCTTACAACTTCACTCTACCGATATGCACAATGATCGGTGCTCACAGAGAAGAGCTACTCCCAACAGTATTCCGCCCTCGGAAACCACCCAAAAGAATCTCGCAATTCGACTTCCCACAAAGACTACAAAGACCACAAAGACTTCCCACCGGAAGTATCGAACACCAACTAGATCTCCCACGATCTAGGCTTGGTCACCAAGACACAAGACTTCCCTTACAACCAAATTGAATGAATAAATGTTTGATTGTTTAATCAAGCCCTAAACAAAGCTAGTGACTCAATTATAATATAAAATGTATAGAAAATAAGACCCTTGATGCAATTACAAGAGCGGATTAGGTTCTTGTGATTCTTCCCTTGCAAAGATATGTGTTCTTCCAAAGATGAGATGTGACAGATCAAGAACCTCAGAGAGAATTAGAGGATTGAATAAGACAAAATTAAAGAGAAAGAAGTAATGGCAAGGAGTGATGAATACAAGAGTCAAAGTGGAGTATTTATAGGCCAAAAACCTCAAGTGGTAAAATATTTACCGATACTGGTGCGCTACTGGCATGTCGGAGCGCCAGCGACGCGTCAGGATCCCATATATATTTTTTTTTGGGTTTTGGCCTTTAACTACCCGACCTTGGTAATCCCCTAATTGTACTTCACACATTGACCTTCCATTGTTTATCCTCAAGGTCAACCAAATCAAATAGCCATTTGATAAAAATAATTAGTAAAGTGATTATATAAAACCAATTATTAAATAGAGAAAGATAGAAGGGATAATTGGATATGGGTAGTTTGGGTACTCCTCACATGGCATAGATAAGAGAGAAAGAATATGCCATGGAATATTACATTATGAGATAGTGAGAGAGGTAAGAGTGTGTGAGAAGCTTGGTTAGGATTGAACCATGGTTAGGTTAAGTGTTCATTAATGTTTGTATAAATTGTTGAGTTGTAAGTATGATGGTAAGGCTCAAATATATGAAATTATATAACTCGAGCAGCCGCAAGAGAATTTTATTGATTGTTGGAAGAGCTTTGTTAATGTTTTTAGGTAGATGTAACCATTTTGTTTAGTTTATAGTTTATTTCTAGTTGTTTTATTTACCTTTTTTTTTTTATCTTTGTAGTGTAAGTTTAGGATGATGGGTTTATAGTCTATGTTTGAATGTAAAGTGTTGGGTTTGTTTGAGGTGGTTTGGGCTTTTGTATTTTTTCAAAACAAAATTGAGCTTTTACTTACTTATGTCACGTATTGCATAATTTTAGTCATGTGCGATTCACAGAGGTCGTACCTAATTTTTCACTGCGTAATGTTGGTGTAAATTGTTGAGGTGTAAGTATGATGGTGTCTCTAATTAAAACGTGTTGCGTAATATATGTTTAGCTAAATATTTATAATTTTTTTGTTACTATAAATTACAAATGGCTTCAATCCAAAATTATGTACCTTTTTTCCCACGATTCTCTTTTTCTTTTCAGCCCAAGTACAATTGAAAAAACCCGCACATGAATATAATCCTAAATATTAGGGGTTCTATAAGGTACTTTCATTGTCTCACAACCCTAACCACTGATAGGTTGTCAATTATATCTTCCAAAGCGACAAAAACGGTTAGGTTTGTGTCCCCGGATCGTTTCAAACGAAGGATGAATGGAGTATGTAACTCTCGTCGTGTTCACTTGATTTTGAATGGGGAAAAAGGGCAAATAATGGGAATTATATACTAAATATGATAAACAATAGCTAAAAACAACTAATAAGGCAACTAAATCAATTAAACTAAGCAATCGGGGGCTAAAACGCACTAAAAACCTAAAAACGAGCTAGCTCGGGAAAAACCCGAGCCTAAAAGTGAAATTTAAGAAATAACGACCTTAGGAATGTAAAATTATTTCTCCTACGTGCAAAACGACGTGCAAAATGACAAAATAAAAATTTGGGAAAAACCGGAATATTTTTTTGACTTATTATTTATTTTTTATGAATTAAAAACTAAAAAGTAGAAATTAAATGCTTAAAAATATCAACACAATTTGGAAAATTACGAAACTTTTTGAGAAACTACTGTTTATTTATCTAAAGCTAAGAAAATTATTAAACTTGAAAAATCAGAAGGGAATAAGCTAATATAAGCTTAACAGCTTATTAAAGCTTAATAGAAAGAAAAAGGTTAAAAGTATTGTTTGTGCACTAAGTGACACGCAACAAAAAGAAGGAGAGATGGTTAGGGTGTGGTGTGTTAAGGTTCAGGTTTGGTTGAGGTCAGGGGTTCGAGCCTAGCTCACCCCTGATTTCCCAACTTCCCTGTTTTTTATATTTTTTTTAAACTTAAACAATAAGCTTAAAGAAGCTTATTAAAAATAAAATTAATTAAAATCTTTTTGAACATAAGCTGGAATAACTGATTAAGCTAAATGAGAACTTTTAAAAATGAACTAGGCTTCAAAAGCTTAACTTTTGGGATTATAAGCTAAAGAAAAAAGACAAAAAGCTAATTCTAAGCTAAAAACACTATGGAAACTAATCTCAATAAGCTATTAAGAAAAGATTAAGCACATAAAAGCAGTTAATAAGCTGAATACAACCAAATATCACTTATGCACCTATGCTAATCAAAACAGACTATCAACCTAACTTTTAAGCTTATGAGAGAGCTTATTTGCTACAAGCTATGGACCAAAACCACTAAAGTCTCCAAGATAACACTACTGAGAGTCTATAGAATGAAAATGAGGCTCTCAAGAGCTTTTGAGAGCTTGAAATGAGCTTATGAAAAGGCTTGATTGGACAGATGGTTAACTATGGTGCAGGGCAGATTTGGGCCCAATTCACCCACTTTGATGCAACTTTTAAACCAACAAATGCTATTGGAAATGAGAATTGACTCAAAACAGATAAAGTTTGTACCACAATCTTCCTTAAAAACCACTTTAAAATCTTTTTCAAAACTATTTGATCCTCTAAAAGTAGCACATATCAGATCTTCTTAGAAACTAAGAACACAATTTTTGACTTTTTGTAAAAACTTAAGAATGGACTTTTGTGAGATTTTTGGTGACTCTAATTAATGAAAACTGTTATTATAAGCTAAATGAAAACTAGTTTAAGCTATCTAAACTAACAATGCAACTATATGAGATGATATGCACACTGTTATGACAGATATGTATGCAGAAATGGAGATTGAAAGAGATTTTTGACTTTTTATAAAATTACCTATGAATTTTAAGCTATACCTAACATATACTAACCTATTAAGAGTCACTTGAACCAAGATTGACTACTGAATGGGACTAGAACACATATTAGTCCTCTAATCCAAACAACCCTATAGATGGCAGATTTGAGACATTGAGAAGCAAGTCAATGAAATAAGTTGTGATACCTTTCAAAACATATTATACTAACTATATTAAGCTATTTAGAGCACAATGAACTGATTTAAACTACTCCTAACACCTAATGCATATCAAGACAGTTTTGACAGAAATGAATGCAATATGTGAAATAAGATAAAATTACACTAAGTAAACAATGATAAACTAATATATGATAAAACTAAGCTAATAAGATAGGAATAAGCTTGTGAAATAAGATCTACTACAATTAAGCTAAACTATGCAATTTTAAGCAATAAAATGAAAAATTAAACTTATTTGGGATCCTAGCTAAACAATGGCACCAAAAAGGCCAGCTACAAGCTCCTAGCTTATAAATAAGCTAGGTAGAAGTCCATCTTGCCAATACCTTAAGGCAACTTCCTAGCTTTCCACACATACGCAAAGGTAAAACTGAATTTAATCTCACAGTTGACTTTTGTTGACTGATTTTGGAATTTTGTGCTTAAAACTATTTTTAACCAAACAAAGCTTACCCTAAGCTATAGTAAGCTTATATAAACTTATAAAAACAGAAAATAAACTTATTGAAGCTTATGAAATTGATTTTGACATATTTTTGTATTTTTCAAAAGTTTTTTTTGTGTTTTTTTTTATAACAGAAATAAAACAAAATAAGCTTTGATAAGCTTTTAGAACTAAACAAGAGCTTATTTAAACATAAATTAAGCTAAAACAATCATTTGAATCAATATCATAAAACTGAATTTAAAATTGAACAAGTAAATAAATGAAAATTAAACTGTCATTAATAATTCTGAAATTACAATTTTGAAATTAAAATTACAACTAAAAAAAGCAGTAAATGACAGAAAGTAAATTGGTAACATCTCTTCTAAAAGCACTGAAAAATTGGACAAGGGTTTCTGTGAGGTGAGGGTAGTATTTATAGGAGCTCTTCTAGGGTTTCAGGAGGTCTCTGAAGCTTTTGGATCCTCAATCATCAGCCATTGATTACATCCCATCAATCTCAGCCATCAGATTTGTGTTTCTTTGATCTTTCACTCGGATTTCCAACGTGGCACCTCTGCACGTGTCAGGTGATGTCAGTGCGAGGTCAGGACCTTCTAGAATCATTAAAGGATTGGGTAATTTTGATTAGAGCAGGGTTAATTTGGGTGAGAAGACAGTGAATAGTAAACGGGTTTAATTTTGGTGCGAGGGGTAAGTTTGCCTGGGGAGTTATTGTTTGACCGGGTTAAAAGGTGTTGACCGGGTAGGATTAAAAAGGTGCTGGGCTGGGATAAGTTGGGCCAAAGGGTAGAAATAGTTTGGTTTTGGATTTTTATTTGTGTAACCAAATATTCAAATTAAGGACCATTCGTAAATTTGTAAATACCAAGGTCCTAAAGTGTAATTTATGAAATGTTGGGGTAAATTTGGTTAATTGGATAAATGAGGGGCATTTTAGGTAAATATGGGAAAGTGGAAGGTTTGAAAGGTAAAATGTTAAAGTGAGGGGTTGATTTGGTAATTTTGGGTAAATTGAGGGTGTCTTGTGTAAATATGGATAAATAGAGTGTTTGTTGTGTAAGCTTCCCAATCATGATCCAAAACTCCGTAAATTAAACTTTTGAGCATTCAAAACCCTTAATCTGATAAAACTGATTCCCCGGCTCTGCTTTTGCACTCTTTTCCTTCTCGTGCTCGGTTTTCTTCTGTTTTGCCTTTATTTTGTTCGTTTTGCGATATTCATACCTGCACATGCATAAACTCAAGAAATACACAAATGTTAAGCATTAACGGCTGATTTCCGGTTTATTTGGGTTAGTTTTGATAAATAAAAAGTATATGTTTTCACATATACCAACCACTTACACAAAAACACGCCTCTCCCAAACATATCTCAAAATACAATCTTCATCTCATTTTTTTGTAGTCATGGAACAAAAAACTCAACTTTTTATTTAACACAAAAGAATCCAGTTCATGTTTTTGCAATTTGAATCATGACAGCCCAGCAAATCAATATCATTTTTTTTATCTCATCCATGACAAAAACTACTTTCGAATTCTAAACCGTATTATTTCCTGGTATTAAACTTCATATTAGTTTTCTTGGTTTAATACGAAGTATAAAATTCATACCAAACCATTTAGGCCCACTGTTCGTCTAATGTGCTCTGGCGATTTCGAGACCAGGTTGGTATTTTTCTTGTTTTTGTGTTTCGTGTATCTATAAAACAGATCTTGAAAGTGATTGTTTCGGGTATTGGTTTCCCAATCTATAAAACATATCTTGAAAATAGTTACTGTGAGAGTTAGGTCTTGGTGTCGCGATTGTGAGGGTTTGTATATGCTATTTATAAGTTCTTTTCATTGTGTTGTGGCATGATAACTACATAGATGTTAGGAATTTCAAAGGGTGTAACTCCAACTTTAGGAAGCTCAAATTAATGTGGAAGTTAATACTTCTTATATGTTTTTGTAATTGATGACATTTATTTACATAATTTTTATAGGGGAGTTTGAACTTTAATACTCCACATTCAATGATAGGACTGAATCTTTTAGTATACGAGGCATTCTGACTCGTGCGTTGCACATGTTTTGTTTTTCGATAAAATATTAAACTTTTTCTTGTGTCAAAAACTAAACTTTTTAATTTTTTATTATAATTTACAAGTGGCTTCGAGCCAAAATTATATACTTTTTCCTTTCTATTCATTATTCAAGGTGATATTTTTAATATGTTATTTTTTGTTATTTTAGCAAACTCTTTTTATTGCGTAATGTTTGTGTAAATTATGGAAGTATAAGTAAGATGGTGCATCTAATTGAGACGTGGTGCGTAATGTTTAGCTAAATGGTTATAAAATAAGTTGAGTTAAATGAAGCTTAAACGCATATGGTTCTATCAAAATAAACTTTAACAAAAAATTGGCAATAAAGAATAATCCTCGTAGTTACATTTGCTTAACAATACCAATTCTACACGTGTAATAATTAACCAACTCGTGAAAATTTGTAACTCTAAAATACCGCTCTTTAAACCAAATAATTATCAAAACATATGTATCTAAATATATTTTTATAACACTTTTGCAGCCCATTTTTAACAATTTCGGATCATAGATTATGACACCAGCCCAGTCCAATACAAAATCGTGTAAGCCCAATCCAAAATTTCGGATACAGTCCAACCCACCAATCATATGATTTTACCCTAAACACACGCATCTCTAACTACCCACCGCACACCTATTTTTTTTTTGTCAAATAAAACACCTTCATCTCAACTATTGTAGCCACAAATCAAGATTTCCTCCATTTCATACAACCATAACCGAATCACATATAACAAACGAATCAATCTTTTATGTTTTAAATATCATAATAATAAATGAAAAATCATTTGAATCACACCAAAAAACTGTACCCTTGAATCTTATTGTCATTTCGTGTTTATTTGAAGCATGTAAGAGTAGTCTTGACTCGAGATCTTTGCTAAATGGTCTCGGGTAGGTTGTTTTATTTTTCATTTATTTCTTGTTCTTGTGTTGTGATAAATAAAAGAAAGATACGAGTATAACAAAATTTTTATATTTTGTTCTTTAAATTTTAGATATTAAAAGAGGTTAAGCTTCAAAAATATCAATGATGATAATACTTTCATTTGTTTGACATTCAAAGTCTTGATATTTCTTTGAATAACACTAAATAAATTAACTGAGATCATATGATTATTGTCTTCAGTTTCGAATTAAGAATGATTGTGAGTGTTGGGGAGTGAAGTGATGATTCTTGGTACTGTCTAGATATAGGTTTTGTGTTTTTGTTGTCCTTGGTCTTGGTTTCGTGTGTGATAGCGGGTTCGGGGTCGAAAAGAATTCCTTTTCTACGAGCAAGTTTTACAACCATCTAGGCAGTGTACATAATCACTGTAGTGTAGTATGGGGTAAGCCCAGGGGGTTGATTCGTTCTCTAGGGGAATAGAGTGTAACACCCCCAAATTTGGTTTAGCGGAACCATACGGGTCATGGGAATTCCACGAAATCGGGGATCATAACACAAGTAATAAAGAACGGAATACATACTCCAGTTAATTTCATAAAATAGTTTTAAAAACATTGTCCTACAAACATTGTTTAAATAAAATGGCACAACCCATAAGATTTGTGGTCCCAAATAAAAACAGCATTAGGTGTCAAAATACTTCTTTTAGCTTAACTACGACCATCGCCACCTCTTGCCTTAAATCATCATCACAAATCAAACACCTGAGAAAATATGCTAAAAAGGTCAGCTAAAAGCTGGTGAGTTCATAGGTTTATAATAAAACATTAAGCATGGACCATAATCAAAGACATATAATCATTACAATGAATATAATGATATATGGATGAAAGTCTATTACGTTAGCACTAAGTTTATGCAACCGATACTACGACAGTTTCTGTATGCCAAATGAAATCATACAATATATAGGCCCAATGCGAGTGTTTTGTCCCTCAACACTCGATTCCAACATGGTATACGTTTCGACTTGGCCTAAGCATGGCCAACTGAACGGAGGAGTCACCCTCAATAGATATATTTATAACATTCGCGCTTCCTAGCAGGGAACTGACGGTTCATGAAAGGGGGCATTTTTAGGGCCATAAGGGCTTAGGCTAAACCACGTAATAGTAATCATGCACTAGTTTCGGTCCATAAAAAGGTTTTGCATATTTTCTCACCCCAAAATGTATAAAACAATTTATCAAGTAACAGAGGGGCTATAAACTCACCTTAGCAAATGAGCAATCCAAAAGTGGGATTCAGTGAATATTGTGAAGCTGCATCGACACGCGACCTAGATAAGGAGGGCAATGTTTTAGTTCATTGTTTTAAGTGTCGCTTACTTAAAATGGTTCAATTTATATTGTTTTTGTATAACGGTATTAAAACCAACATTTAGTTTGTAAAAATGATTAAAAGGTTTTACTAGTAAGTATATGAATGTATATATATTTTTTCGTGTTGACACTATAATGGTATTAAAATCCAAAATTTGGTTTGTAAAATAATTACGATATTCTACTAGTAAGTATATAAATGCATATATACTTATTTGTATTGACACATATTAGTATTGCCAAAATCAAAATTAGTTGATCTATTTTCTAATTGCATTTAGAAAACACTTAAGTTAAATTTAGAGACTCTCAAATTTGATGAATGATAAAATGATATAGTGGTCTCTATTTATTTATCAAAATTTTGCTCGTAACATTTGTCATTTACGACTAATAGTTTACTTGACATAACTATGTCTACTTGAACGTATTGACGATAATCTTGACGTAAAATTTTATTATGTATATTACATTGTTAGTCACTTGTTCCATGGTAATAAAGCTTTTACACTTGTTTCGTTATCGATACATATATATTTACATCAAGGTAGAAGATTTTGAATTTGCGGGAAATAAATTTAGTTTATATTTTGGCTTTCGATTAAACACCTCGAGTTTTATTTTGCGGGTTAACTTAGACTACCAAACGAACACCCCGAACCACAATGGGCTGTGGCCAGGTATCGATGATAATAGGGTATCAGGTTGGGCCGAGGCCCACAAAACAATTAGCTTCTTTTTGTAACACAAGGCGTGAGTTGGGCTGTGGCCCAGAAAGGTGATGGCAAGGATACAAGACACAATTTGAAGAAAGGAAAAGTATCCAAGTGTTACCATGTTTTCAAAGGCAGATTTACATCAAGCTTTTCAGTGAACATTTTACATTTTTAATTTTCTAGCGCTAGTATTCCTACTTGACGCAAGAGTTTCAAAACAATTCACACTAGATTCTCAACACAACTTAACATGAACATGTCCCGGGTCGTGATGTCGAGATTTCTGGACAAGAGCTTAGACGCACTAGACCCGCGTTAACACATCAAAACCATTTAAGAAAAAGAATCCTACCATCGTGGTGATAACCACAGTGAGGGTTCTCTTCTTTTCGACCCGAAACATTTTTATCACATTGCTAATGAGAAAGTAAATCTCATATTAACTCATACTTTTAAATGTACACTTCCGTTTTCCCTCAAGTCTAACCTTAACCTCAACACTGTGGTACAATCATAGCGGGATTTTTGACTTACCATGAGAATCAAACACGACTCACATTAGAGCGACTAATTCCAGACACGAGACGACGGGGTATTAAAATATACTAAGATTCATATCAACACTAGTTTTCGAAAAATTTGACAAAGTGCCATAACCCACATCCTGCTTCCAGGTTCAACGCAAGCAATTTAGATGACCAAGGTTTCAAAGCAACTTATAATGACAAGAGATGATTCCCTTAGTATAACATTTATATACATGAAACAATCAACAACAATATTGACTGATGAATATATCGAGTACCAGAGTGGGTTCTCAGTTAAGACATACTGATAACATCAAATAGTCCTGATTATTAAGTGTCAATTTCCCCCGTTAATGCTCGTTATTTATATCATTTATATGGATTTACGCTTGTTTTCCATTGTTTTACACTTTCAGGTAAATTGCGAGCATTAGAGCTAAAGAGACGCTGAAATGGAAACATTACTAAGGATTTATCACAGTATGCCTATTTTGAAGAGGTTACGGCGTAACTCATCTCTCACATTACGCCGTAACCATTGCGTGACCCCGAAGTCCAACTCATCAAGAGGTTACGGCGTAACTCCTTCCTAAGATTACGACGTAACTCCATTAGGTCAAAAGAGGTTCCACGCCGCAGATACTTACGCCGTAACTACTGCATCACTTGCGACGTAACCAGGATTATTGAAGACTACGGCGTAACCACTTATAAGGTTACGCCGTAACTAGCAGATCTAGTGCATTTACGGAGGTTACGGCGTAACTCATCTTTTGGTTACGCCGTAACCCAGACCTGGCCTATAAATACCCACGAATTCCAGCATTTCTAATCATCCCATTCCATACACAATACTCTGAGAACATGGGAAAATACTCAAGGAAGGTCTAGGGAAGCATACGGAGCTGTTTCCAAGGGAGAAGTCACACCATTACGATAAGCTTTAGCGTTTATTATTTCTTTTACTTTCAATTCATGTATTTCGTACCTTTGAATATTGAATTGATGTGCATGATTAATAAGAGCGGCTAAGCACCCTTTGGTGCTAGCCTAGTTATGATTCCTTAAATGTTTTGTTTGCGTTTACCTTTACTTCCGTACAATTATTTCTAAGTGTATGCATGCATAGTTCGTTGGTAGTCACCCCTGGTTCGGTAGTTTTGAATGGCGGTAGAGGCCAATTTCCTAGCAGATATGACCAACTGACCCTAGGTGAGCGGACTGAGATGGGAAGGGTAAGATATGACCAACTGACGACCCTTTCTACTTATGCGATTTGACCAACTGATCACCTATCGTTTGGATGAACTTAAGAATTGGGGGGTGAAGTGTCTAAGTTCCTAATGGCCGGGCACTCACTATTTAGAATCTAGCATGTAGCGGTACTTAATGACTCGGCTTAGGGGACCAGGAACAACAGGACTTATGACGGTGCGCCTGATTTCTCCTGTGGTGGCATCTTTGCTGATAGGTTAGGGCGAATTGACCAAATGATGTCCTCTCGAATTTGACCCCACCTGAAGTAATTGGAAGTAGGTAGACGTATACATAACTAGTTAGGAGGATTGACTATGTTAGCACCACTATTCCTCTATTGATTTCCTTTCTACTATTTATTTGCTTTTATATTCTGCATTAGTAGTTTAATTAATTAAAACCATATCAAACCATTTATATTCTGTGACAATTAGACTTAGTAATTATCCGACACACATAGCTCCTGGGACGACCTCGGCTTTACCATTTACTACACTACACACGACCGGGTACACTGCCCGTTAGTGCATTAGGGTAGACCATAGGTATAGTGAGATACTATAAATATTAAGACCTGGTCAGTAAAACCTGCATCAAGTTTTTGGCGCCGCTGCCGGGGATCTATTTTAGGATTTTATATTAAGTCTGTTTTTAATTTTCTCTTTGATAAATGTCAGGATACAAGACTCGCAGCTCTAGGCCCTTCCTGGCTACCCCATTTATTGACCCGGAGAAGCAATTTCAGAAAAAAAGGATATATTCTCCGGTTCCGATTCACAACATCTTCTCATTTTACGAATCAGGCCAGTCGGACGCAGAACCAGAGGTCATCAATGAATATAATATCAATGACCTCACTATGGAGCAGTATTTGGATCGACCAAACGATGACTGCCAATGAAGCTTCACTAAGGATTCTCCTACCGAAAAATACTCCATCCCAGATCATATTATTAGAGAGTTACATGAGCTTAAGTTTTCTGGAGACAAAGATGAGAACGTTCAGGATCACGTAGATGAAGTTCTCCACTTATCCTCTCTTTTCAACGTCAGGGGTACTCCAAGTTATTCAGTCACTGCAAGGATCTTTCCTATGACTCTCACTGGAACAGCAAAAAGATGGTATAACAAACTTCCTAGCGAGAGTAAAGAAGTATGGGGAAAACTAAGAAAGGAGTTCGTCCAGCAATTTTGCCCTCCTTCAAAAATGGCTAGGCTTCTGGGGAAAATTTATCAATTCGTGCAGATTGGAGAAGAAACGTTGTACCAAGCATGGGAAAGATTTAATGAACTTCTCTACCGATGCCCGACTCATGATTTAAACAAACATCATATCGTATACGTTTTCTATCGGGGGGTTAATGCGCAAACTCGAGAACTCCTTGATTCACCAAGACCCATTCCTAGCATGACTCCTGATCAGGCCTTGGAATGTATTCAGCGGATTTCTGAACATTGCTATAAGTGGCACATGGATACTGGATATGGACCGAGACATAACTTCAATCATAAAGTAATGAAGACTATAACAAAACAAGAATACAACTACGGGGAAATTTTCGAAAAACGGAGGTTGGAAAGAGAAGCTGAAGCATGTAGGATTGAAAAAGTTAATAGTGTATTTGACATCGATTCCGGAAGCAATATTGAGAAAAAGATTCTCGACCACATCAAGGAATCAAGAGAGCACGACGATAGGATTGAAAAGATGATGAGAGCATTCGTGAATAATACAGTCTCTTCTATTAAAGGTCACGAAGATAGGATAAAAAGATTAGAGAAAAGTGTTAGTTCATGTTCAGAAGCCATCTCTGATTACCTAGCAGCTCAGGAGGAAGAAATTGTCCACACGGTAGAAACTATCCTTGAAGAACCTTTGACATTTTCAGAAAAGGTTAAGCGACGGATCAGCATGGAGAAACAATCACTTTTGGGCCAAACTTTGCTGGTGAACCCTCCTAATGATACTAATCGTCATGATACTACGCGGGAAATTAGTTATGATGAGACTATTCGCCTCAACGAAAGATGCTCAGCTGTTTTGAGGAACGAACTACCACAAAAGGAAAAAGATCCAGGATGCTTTACTCTCCCTTGCTATATCGGGAGCCTAAACATGTGTAACGCCCTGGTAGATCTTGGCGCTAGTATTAGTATAATGCCTCATTCGATGTTTTTGCGAATGGGAATTGGCGACTTAAAACCGGCCAAGATGAAAATTGAAATGGCCGATCGATCTATGCAATCACCATTAGGAATTGTTTAAAATGTATTAGTGAAGATAAAGATATTCCTTTTTCCAGTAGATTTTGTGATTCTAGATATCCCTGAAGACAACAGGATACCTGTCATTCTAGGAAGACCCATGCTTGCTACTGCTCACACTAAAGTGGATGTCTTTGCCGGGAAATTAACTCTGGAAGCAAATGGAGAGATCGCCACATTCGGACCTAATGAACATTTGTCCACCTCGGAGAAGGTGTGTGCAATTGACCCAGTGGGGGATTTTGATGAAGCCCTTGAAAAGTTTCTTAGCGACCCCCCGGATCCAGGAGAGGTTGACTCGGGGAAGGATTTTGATGTTTTCGTGAATTTTGAGGAAGAAGATAACTTAGGATTAAGTGCTGAAGACCTCTCTAGTGACGTCGAAATGACCCATTGGCAAGACAACTCTGAAAAAACTTTCTTGCAATCGGACCAATCGCAGTTTATGAAATAGGGGCACGCATCCATCATAGGAATCCCCACCATCTGAAGATCACATGCAAAATTGGGTTCATTGACTTTCACCCATTTATCGACACAGATTCCCTAGTCAATATTATCTCTAAGGAATGCTACAACCAGGTTATGGAAAAGGAGCTTGATTACAAAGGAAACAACTTCTTCGGGATAGCAACAAATATACGAGTTTTTGTAGGAACACACTCATTTCTAGTCGACTTTGTGGTTTTGGATGATGTTTGCGAATTTGTGGCAGATGGACTGACTGGGGTGATTTTCGGAAAACCCTTTAAAGAAATATCTGGGCTTGATAAAAACAAGAAGGAAGGACTGGTTTGGCTAAAGATTGGCGATGATAAAACTATTTTCAAAATGCCAAGGACTGTCAAAAACTTTAAAAATTGGACTAAAAGACAGTTGAGTTATGCTAGGCCGCTGCTTGGTATTAGTGAAGATGATAAGGCCAAAGGTTTTGATCACCCCCACCAAAAAATCAAAAATTTCTACTTAGGGTGTTTAGAACTTGGAGAAGGATACAAACGCGATGAGAATTTGATTAGCTGGCTTCAACATGGAGATTGCCCAGTCCACGAGATGACGGAGAAACACTGGTAGCCCTGCGGCTCTGAGTCTAACTTAAAGACTCATTAATAAAGAAAAGTGCTCTTTCGGGAGACAACCCGAATTATCCCTTTCTTTTGTTTTTATTTCCTTTCTGTTGGGTTTTGTGTTTTCTAACATTTTTGCAGGAGACAATGAAGTAATTACTGCTGCAGTTGCTGATCTGAACAGAGTTACGGTGTAACTCATCTCAGTGGTTACGCCGTAATCAACATTTTAGCAGCAGGATTCTTGACGCATTACCAACTACGGCGTAATACCATCTCTGTGGTTACGACGTAACCATTCGCTGCTCAGCTCATTCCAGGTTTTTCAAGTTACGGCGTAACTCTATTATTGGAGTTACGACGTAACTCTCCTCTTCTTTAATTCTTTATTTTTAAACACAGTAACCTTGTATTAGTTTTTAAATGAACTTTGTGGGTGTGTTCCCTGTAAACCCTCACGAGACTTCACTCGTCCACTTGGGACACCAAGTGGTTTAAAAGGCTTGTTGCATTCGCTAAATGCAACCGTGATTCCTACGAAAGTGAGTTAGGTTTGTTTTTCATTTTATTTTTTTTCTTTTTAGAATTATGCTTGTCGGTATTGTGATTTCAGGGATTGAAGTTTGCTCATGATGCTTTAACGAAGGCACGATCCTTTCTCGTAGGCCTTCTTCTTTTTTGGAGCAAATTTCAGGGAAGTTCTCGTTCTAATTCTACCTTTCTCTTCACCTTTATTTTAATGCCTAGTACAAAAGGGACTTTGTACAATTCAAGTAGGGGGACGGGAGTAGAATTATATCTTGAACTTTATTTCGCCCTCATTTTTCTAGTTTATTTTGAAAAATTATGCCATTTTTTATATTTTGACATGTTTTTTCGAACCTAACTAGATTAGACCTTAGCCGAGCACATACAACCCTTGATATTACATGGTGAGATTAGCCTTATCCGTTTCCTATATTTTACCCCAAATCCACCAAATTATGAGTGTGCCGGTAGCTTGTAAACTTTAGAACTTGGCCTTTGCATCATTTCGAGACCATAGACGAGGTATGTTGAGTTAGCTCGATGTATTTGGACTTTTCAGTTTTAGAAGGCAGTATTATAGGATTATCACCCAAACAGCCTACCATTGTGAGTCTATCGATTAGTCACCTCGACATTTCGACCCCCATGTGAAACCCTTTTGTTGCACTCCCCTTTAGTGCAAGATACCCCTAGATACACCCTTCTGAGCCATTCCTTTCATTTTGTCGCCCCAATATATTGTTTCATTACACCCTTACACCTTAGCCTACCCTGTAGTCTTTATTTGTAATTGGGAAGTCATCATTTGCCTAAGTTCAAGGTTCGAGTGGGAAGGTTTGGAAATTACGCTTTCATCGACAACAATTATGAAGATCATTGAAGACCCCCCGAATTCCCATTGTTCATCTTAAGTGGGGGGATGTTATGTTATCATGTATGTTCGGAAAAAAAATTTAAAAAAAAATAGTTGATTCAGTTATGATTTTGTAAACTGCAATGTTATAAGCACTATAGTATGAGCTTTATTGTTTAGTATCGAGGAGGCCACCTCGGTCACATTTGAAGATTGAAGTTGGAGTAATAGAAAATGAAGAAGAAAAGGTAGTGTGCCCATCACGACGTCCTCTAATGACACATCTACCTTGCATTTCATGATCCGGTCTCTAGACTTCTAAACTTGAACTTTGGGCGGACGGTAAGTGGTGATGACTTGTTATAGATATAGACTACCTGCTTGTTTTTCATTTTACACCAATTATACATCCCATGTCTTATCCTACCCTTTAGTCATGAAGCGTGTCTAGGTGATGTAGCGAGCAATCATTGGTGTCTTGGCCATGGATTTGGTCATGTATCATTGATTTTGTCCACTTCTCCGTGACATGTTAGTAATGACGAGTCACCCCTTAAACTTTGTCGTGTCTACCCATATTGCCTTCGAGAATTGTTTTGCCCTTAACTCCAGTGGTGGAGATTTGTGTAACCGCCAAGCTTATGATAGAATACATGCTATGACTGTGCAATTGAGTGATCACCCCAAAATTGACACTTAGAATAGTTGAGAGATTTAAGTGTTTGTTCCCCTTTCGCGAGGTGTTCGGCTTTGTTTTATTCTAGCATAAGGGATTTGTAAACTCATATTTTCCAGGTTTTGGGAGATATCTTTTTAGGAATCTATCTAATAAGGTCTACTTGAGGGCAAGTAGAGTTCAAGTGGGGGGATATTTGATAACATCAAATAGTCCTGATTATTAAGTGTCAATTTCCCCCGTTAATGCTCGTTATTTATATCATTTATATGGATTTACGCTTGTTTTCCATTGTTTTACACTTTCAGGTAAATTGCGAGCATTGGAGCTAAAGAGACGCGGAAATGGAAACATTACTAAGGATTTATCACAGTATGCCTATTTTGAAGAGGTTACGGAGTAACTCATCTCTCACATTACGCCGTAACCATTGCGTGACCCCGAAGTCCAACTCATCAAGAGGTTATGGCGTAACTCCATCCTAAGATTACGACGTAACTTCATTAGGTCAAAAGAGGTTCCACGCCGCGGATACTTACGCCGGAACTACTGCATCCCTTGCGACGTAACCAGGATTATTGAAGACTACGGCGTAACCACTTATAAGGTTACGCCGTAACTAGCAGATCTAGTGCATTTACGGAGGTTACGGCGTAACTCATCTTTTGGTTACGCCGTAACCCCGACCTGGCCTATAAATACCCACGAATTCCAGCATTTCTAATCATCCCATTCCACACACAATACTCTGAGAACGTGGGAAAATATTCAAGGAAGGTCTAGGGAAGCATACGGAGCTGTTTCCAAGGGAGAAGTCACACCATTACGATAAGCTTTAGCGTTTATTATTTCTTTTACTTTCAATTCATGTATTTCGTACCTTTGAATATTGAATTGATGTGCATGATTAATATGAGCGGCTAAGCACCCTTTGGTGCTAGCCTAGTTATGATTCCTTAAATGTTATGTTTGCGTTTACCTTTACTTCCGTACAATTATTTCTAAGTGTATGCATGCATAGTTCTTTGGAAGTCACCCCTGGTTCGGTAGTTTTGAATGGCGGTAGAGGCCAATTTCCTAGGAGATATGACCAACTGACCCTAGGTGAGCGGACTGAGATGGGAAGGGTAAGATATGACCAACTGACGACCCTTTCTACTTGTGCGATTTGACCAACTGATCACCTATCGTGTGGATGAACTTAAGAATTAGGGGGTGTAGTGTCTAAGTTCCTAACGGCCGGGCACTCACTATTTAGAATCTAGCATGTAGCGGTACTTAATGACTCAGCTTAGGGGACCAGGAACAACAAGACTTATGACGGTGCGCCTGATTTCTCCTGTGGTGGCATCTTTGCTGATAGGTTAGGGCGAATTGACCAAATGCTGTCCTCTCAAATTTGACCCCACCTGAAGTAATTGGAAGTAGGTAGACGTAGACATAACTAGTTAGGAGGATTGACTAGGTTAGCACCACTATTCCTCTATTGATTTCCTTTCTACAATTTAATTGCTTTTGTATTCTTCATTAGTAGTTTAATTAATTAAAACCATATCAAACCATTTTTATTCTGTGACAATTAGACTTAGTAATTATCCGACACACATAGCTCTTGGGACGACCTCGGCTTTACCACTTACTACACTACACACGACCGGGTACACTGCCCGTTAGTGCATTAGGGTAGACCATAGGTATAGCGAGACAATATAAATATTAAGACCTGGTCAGTAAAACATGCATCACATACCCAACATAACAACAAAGAATGATGTGATTAACATGACCAAATGTATAATAAATTTTTGATACAAGGTACCAATCTTATCTTTTCATTAACACATTCATAGTCAATCGAAAATTCACAAGAAGGGAAAAAGGTTTAAACCTTATCGAAAAGAGGTGAAACGGAGGAGGATTTAAGCTAACCCGAGATCAAAACTAACCCAACACCAACTCTTCTTGACACGAACCCCAGCAGAAACGAGTGCTTATCGCCTCAAATGAAAGGAGTAGTTTGAGTGAGGAGTGAAAAGGGTGAATGAGAGGGACTCTCCAGGCTCTAATTCATGAATTAGAAGCCCTTGTAGAAGGTCTTTGACCTCCTTTTTCTCCTTGAGACTTGGTGTAGCACCATATCAAGCTAAGCCTTCTTTCTCTCTCACACCTATCTCCCCACAAGTTGGTTTCTTATTGGAAGAATGGAAAGATGAAAATGACTCTTGAAGCTCCTATGGCTACCCTTGACTCTTCCTTTTGACGGCGCGTGTGTTGGTGAAGACTCAACAAAGACAATCATCAAAATGTTAAGAATGGAGAGAGTATGATGAAAGAGGTTTTCCCAGGCTCCATTTTTATCCATCTCTTTTTGGGTTTGCGTTGACCTAGCCAAAGATAGGGGATAGCAGGCAAGAATAAGTCCTTAGGAGAAGATAGGATTTTGTTGTTATCTCTTTTTGGGGGATGAAAACGTGTGGGAAAGGGAGAAGTAGAAAACGATAAAAATTATAGGGAGGTGGGGGCAATGATAACAAGGGTAGGTGATTAAGTTTGTATATATATATTTTTTTTATATGATTTGTAAGATTTAATTTGTGATATACCTTTTAATTATTGTGTGTTATAATTTAAAGTAAAGGTTGTATTAAGTATTTTGTGTTCCGCGATATAAAACCGTGACTGAAGTATTAAGGTTTGATAATTTTTATAATGTAATGTCTCATGAACACTTTTCTGAATTATTATTATCTTGGTAATATTTTCCATTCCGGGGATTTACCATTTGTTTTATTTGCCCTTATCATGGTGTCGGTACGCGTGCAGTGTCGGTCACAGTGGAAAACGAGATAACCTCTCGTCTTACAATCTAAATTATAAGACAATTATTTCTCAATATTCAATTCATGCAATGAATGTAAAAGAAATGAAATAGGCTACAGTATGCGAGTTATCCACTCAAATGATCAGTCATGCTTGTGAATTCTTAATGACTTATGCTTAGTAATAATAAATTACCATTTATTATTTAATAATACGTGAAAAATTACCGTGTGTCACATCCTCCCCGCCTTAGAAGGAAAACCGTCCTCGGTTTTCAGTTAGAGTTACTTGCTGAAGTTGAGAAAAGATGTGGGTATTTACGCATAAATTCATCTTCACGTTCCCACGTGTATTCTGGACCTCTTTGAGAGTTCCAACGGACCTTAACGATAGGAATGCGGTTTTGCTTAAGCCGTTTGATCTCTCGATCCATAATTTCAATGGGTTCCTCAACAAACTTCAATCTTTCAGCAAGTTGGATTTCTTCCAAGGGAATAGTAAGAGTTTCGTCAGAAAGACATTTCTTCAAGTTGCATACGTGAAACACGTTATGCACTGAGTTGAGTTCTTGTGGTAATTTGAGTCGGTAGGCTACCGGCCCAATTCTTGCGAGAATTTTGAAAGGTCCAATGTAACGAGGGTTTAACTTTCCATGTTTTTCCAAAACGGATTATGCCTTTCCATGGTATTACAAATCCCTAATATAAAAGGGTGGTTCGTACCGGAATATTTATGCACAACATATAGTCCTGATGGTAATCCGAGTTGGTAAACTACTAGCTCGATCTTGGAGAGGATCTGATTAATCCTACGAAATAAGGTCTTGCCCATTTACGTTCTGTTAAAATGTTTTATGCTTTTCTGAGGCGAAACCTCAATCTAAGTTTCTTGTCGGCTTGAACTTCAAGCGGCATTTAGTCCTATATTTATTTACTTTTGACGATCAGAGTTGTTTGCACTCGGCCTCTGGTCTGCACACTATTATCAATGGTTCTTGATAAAAGCTTGGAGCCATTGGACTGGATCCTTGCCGATCTCTGTTATGAACACGATTGATTTGCGCTTTTGACCATACAGTGCCTTATGAGGTGGCCTGTTGTTGCAAGGGAATTTGGTTAGGGTAATTTGCCTGCTCCATCCACTTTTCAAATGAGGTACTCATGCTTGAGGTATAACTTCTATAGCTTGAATGGTCCTTCCATTTAGACCATCAGTCGGATGACGGTAGATGGTACTCATTTCAAGATGGATTCCCAAGAACTTTGGAGTGGTCTTCGAAAGTTTGATGTGAATGGTTATTGCTATTTGAAATGAGGAGAATTGAAACGCTGTGACTTGTAGCGCTTTGCTTCAAGCAAACCATGCAGGTTTGCCCATGTTGTCGTTCTCTTTGTTTGGTAGAGACAGGTGGATTTGGTGAGATGATCAATTACTACCCAAGTAGAGTTATAATCGATAGGGGTCTTTGGTGACTTGGTACTAGAGTCCATTGTTATGCATTTCCATTTCTATCTGGAAACTTCAGTTTGTACAGGTAGATTTGATGTTTTCTGATTGTTTGAATTTTTCTTTTCGAACATGCTAAGTATTGTTTGACATAGGTCAAATACCAGCCTAAATGTTTGGTACTCAGAATAGCTTTCTGGATCAAGGTGCATCTTGTCGGACACTAGATGAGTATTACTCCTGGCCTTAATGAGGTTCACACATAATGGGATTACGAATCCCTTCATGGTGTGGGTCTCAACGTTGGTCCTCGGGGATAAGATTCCCTTCGGTCTTTTACGAATCCCATTTCGCCTTCAGGTATGTCGTAAAGGTTTTATTTAGTCGGCTCCTACTACTTGAGCCTCAAGACTTTAAATGGGAAGGATGAACTAGATCTTTCGTTTCCCCAATGATCCGGCTTTAAAAGGTTTAGTTTGCTAAATGTTGCTTAAAGTATATGTGGTTATGACCGTTTTGCCCTGCGTGAGTTTGAATGTCGTAATTGAACCTATGTTGCGACTCCAATTATTGGTGTCGTCACATGGTCAACTTCCTTTTGATTCCATACATTCCGTAGGACCTTGTGGTCAGTGTACACTGTACTCCCTTGATGTAGAAAGGATAGCATTTCTAGGTTTTCCTAGTGTAATCATGTTAGGTCCTAACTCTAATCGGTGCACTGCGTAGTGCTCCTCACGAATCTTTGGTTGTTGAGTATTCTATACCATTATTTCCTTCCTTGAATCAAGGTAGCTTTTAGCTTTGATGTAAAGCGTCTCCTTTAAATGGTAAAATCTCTGTCATACTCAGGTATACCTAAAATAGGTGCACCACATGGTTTTTCCTTAGGTCGTGTGTGTGGGTGCTTGTTGGGTTGACCTATGGTGTACGACGATCTATTCCTTCCTTTCTTCAGTGTAGATGATAGGATACTAAGTATGAATAGGCATATCCGAGGCGCCAGTCTCTGTGTCCAATGTCCTACAAGGTGCTAAATCATTGTCGAGGGTTCAAACGTTTCACATTTGTTTCCTTAGTAGAAGATCTCTTCCCTCAGGTGGCACGGTTTATTCTATTCCCGTGTATGTGAAATGTCTGGCATTCTAAGATGGGGTGTCGACGTGAGATATAGACACGAACTTTTCCATTTCATGGTTGTGAGTTAAGCACTTCCTTTAACATGAACGGGTAGGAATTTCAAGAATTTAACCATGCTCGCACACGTAACCCCTCCCGAATTATACATAGGTCATCAGGCTATGTATAATTGGGGACCGGTGACCTGTTGTTCGGTATAGTCTTAATCTTGGTGTATTTATTCTTCGGTCAGCGGAAATGTTGCAAAAGTTCATGTGTGAATTTTGGTGTGATGGTTTATAATATTTGCTAGGCTGACTAATTCTGTCAACATGACCTATGGCTCGTTTGACCAAGATGTGTGAAACCATGGCAACTTGGTTAGGGATGGAATGTTGAATTTGTGATTCTTGGCGAGGTAACAGTTTGAGTTGGTCTTAACGGCATTGATAATTATACCTTCGCAATCTTTGAAATGTGGATTTTTCTAAGATATCTCGTTGGGTAATACTAATTTGTCAGCGAGACTAGTCGAATACCCAAGATGACTTTCTCTTATCTTTAGAGAAGTCCTTTCATCGTGACAAGATAGTTGAAATCCTTAATGAAATGGTGAAAATGGTCATGGAGAAGACATATATTAAGATAACACGATAAGAACAACGGATACATTACTAGGAAAGGTTTAGTACATTAAGGTTACATAGAGAAGTACTTTAAAGTAGACTACAACTTGGAAGTTTAAACTAAGCTTTATTACAAACAGCATCTCTAGCTAACTTAGTTTCTTCCTTGGTGTCCGTTGGGAGCCAGAACAATTCTTCGCACTTCCTTCAGGTAATTGTTTTGACAGTTGTTGCTGTCATGCTGATCCTTCCTATCCGGGCACATGCTTTTGATGTGACCTTTCATTCCACACCCATGACATGTCACTGCTTCCCAATAGAGTTGCTTGCAATCTTCCATCTTATGCTCAATTCCTTTACAAATTCCACAAGGTGTAGGGCATTTTCCATAGTGGTGATATGGGCATATATTGCACTTGGGTTTGTCCCAGCATACCCTACTTCCCACTTGTTTTTAGTAGTCCCAACTCCATCTGTCCATTGACGCTTGCTTGATTGTTGCATTTGATCTTCCTCACTATCATATTCCCAGTTCCTCTTGCTACCACAATACCCCAATGTTTTGTCTTGGGGCAGTGGTCCCGTCAATCCAGAAGTCGCACCAATAGCCTCTTGAGTAATAGTAGGTGCGGATGCAACAATGTTCCCCTGAATTTCAGGTGAAAATCCCCAAAAGTATGCTTCGAGTTTCTTTTCCTCAGGTCCTATCATGTCAGGACATAGTTGAGTCAATTCGCGAAAGCGGTTGGTGTATACTGCAATGTCATTCCCTATCATAGTCAGTCCACAGAGTTCTTGTTCCATCATTCGCAGTTCATTCCTTGAGCAGTATTCCGCAATTATCATTCTCTTCAGGGTGTCCCACTGAAGTGAGTAAGCAGCGTCTATTCCCACTAAATGGACATAAGTGTCCCACCATGTGAGGGCTTGATGCTGAAAGGTGCAAGTAGCATACTTGACCTTACAACTGTCCGTGCAACGCTGCTCGCGGAAAATTGTCTCTAACCTTTCTAGCCATTTTGCCAAACCTATGGCTCCTTCAGTCCCCTCAAATGCTGGTGGTTTACATTTCTTGAATTCTTGGTAAGAGAAATTTCGTGTTGTAGGCGTCTTACCAACAACTTCTTCCCTATTCCCCTGGCTGATGTTGTTGATATTGTGATTAACTTGATAGTTAGCAATCCTTGCAGCAACTCGTTCGGTAACAGATTTCTCAATGGTGGTTGTGTTCATGTTCTGCTTTACTGGAAACATTTTCCTTCAACCACAAGAAATGACAACAATGAGTTTTCTATGGGTATGAGGACCATGGTGGAGATCCATAAGGTTACAACATGCACTACTTCTCAATCAAGTATTTTCTAGGTTGTATTGACTGGATATCACGTAGACTTAGTCTATTATGATGATGTTAAGAAAACGGAGATTGGTTGGAGTGAGTTTAAGATAAGGATATAATTCACAAGGCGTTGTTTATTATGCGTAGATGTTCATCACCATAAACTCGATTACATTCTAAGAAGGTTCCTGGCTCATAGAGCCGATACATAGCATACGTTCATTGACTCGCTCTAGTTTGTCATACAACAAAACTACTACTAGCGTTTTTATTGAAACCACTCATCACAACGTCTAACACAATACAAAGTGTAATTTAAGCGCTTCCGGGTGCTCTCCCGGGTTGACTTTGTTGAGTTGCCTTCCATTCCTCTAACTCTCTGAGCTGGGCCTCCATCCTGGTAAATTTGTTGTTGGCCTCATTTGCCCTACTCTCCATAGTACGTCTTTGAAATTCTACGACACCCTCCAGATACCCCGACTCCGTTAGTGCTATTGTAGTAACGGTCTCCAACCGTGTCAACCGACTATCAATCTCTGTGAGACATCCCTGGGTGTCTCCCGGAGTTTGCAGAGCACACCCTTCAATGTGGTCTTCAAGGCGGGTAATTATTTCGTTCAACTTCTCATGAGTTTCCACTAATGCTTGTATTTCTTCCACAACATCCCTTCAATCCTTTCTACTGGTAATACTCCCAGATGGTCCGACATTTCTTCTATTTGTTCCTCATGACGTGTTATGCGTGCCATAACTGTGTCGAGAGTTGGTGGTCTAGCAGTGGCTGCTTCCAGAGTTTCTCCAACTTCGAACACACTAGGAGGTGGTGTACCAGAAGACGATGGTGATGATGCAGAGAGGCAGATTCTCTTGTCATCAGGTATCTCCCAACTGAGAAGTGGATCTCTTTGATGCCTTGGTGAGAGTGTAGGAGTAGTGGAATTGGTAGGTATAGTATTGATAGTAGTGATGATCTGGAATTGAGCAGGTGGAGTGTGGGTAGTACCCTCCTTGTGAACTTGATACACTACCCTGTACGGGTTTCCAGTGTCAGGAGTGAGTTGAGAAGGGGCTGGGATGCATTCAGCAAGCGGCAAACCTTCTGTCGTGTCATCGCATCCAGCTCCAGAGTGAGGGGAAGACATGGTCTGTGACAGGACGGTGCATATGTGTAAGTATATATGAAAATATACTTATAATAGATATGGGGTAGTGAATTAGTAAATAGGAAACATAACATGCATTCATATTTAAATGAACTCTAAGTAAAATGGCAAGTAAGGCAAGTGGCAACTGGCGGTCGTAGAGTGATGTTTTTGTAAAAAGTAGTTATAGTTTAGGGTTTATATGTACCTAGTTCTCTATAACTTAGGCTCTGATACCAATCTGTAACACCCCCAAATTTGGTTTAGCGGAAGCATACGGGTCATGGGAATGCTACGAAATCGGGGATCATAACACAAGTAATAAAGAACGGAATACATACTCCGTTTAATTTCATAAAATAGTTTTAAAAACATTGTCTTACAAACATTGTTTAAATAAAAGGGCACAATCCATAAGATTTGTTGTTAGGTCACCATGTTTGTAACACAAGCATTAATATAAGAAAGGAGATAAGATAGTGATCGGATGAACACACTAACACAAACACACGTATAGAATAAGAAGAGTTATGCGTAGGTGAAATGTAAATGTGACCAAACCAACCCTCAAGTGAGGATTTACAAGGATTATTTATAGGAGGGAACTAGGGAAACACACCAAGTTCCCATCCTTTCCTTATTGGGCTTTGGAAAGGCTCATGGGCTTTCTACATGAGCCTAACCTTGATTACTAACATAAAAGCCATAATTAAGCTAACTAATACATATTAATTACTAACACTTGAATTCTAGTTTAGGAGTGATTCCAACAATCTCCCCCTAAGTGTTAGTGATTTATGATATAAACGTTGTATGTGCTGATGTAATAGTAGCTTTGACGTCTTCTGACATTCTTCTTTCTTGTGAGAAGAGGTGCCTTGATTCGAACAATCTCCCCTGAGTAGAGAAATTGTTTCCTTTGAAGTATTCTGGTTTGACGTTAATATTATCTTTGTTCTATTATCTTTGTTCTTTGTGATGGTAGTGATAGTATGTTGTGGTTGTCTGCATCAGGTCCGCTTTGTTGCTCCAGTGTCTCCACGTCTTTCTCCAACATGCTCACACGCTCTTTAACGTTGGATATCAGTATTGATGTAGTTCTCTTAGTCTTTAAACTTTGTAGATTCTTTGAATTTGACGAAGAATCATTCTGACTTTGTGTTGCCTTTTTGAGAGAACTTCAATTAGTGTTGTTGTATGTATGAGCATGTGGAGAATCTGCACGATCTTTTCCACCCGCAAGCATCCATAAGAAGAAAACATAAAACATGGGTTAGAAATAATCCAGCGCTTACAAGTTTGAACTTCGAGAGTGTTAACAGCATAGTGTGAAAACACAACTCTAATTCTCATAAAGGTTGTTCCTGAACTGGAGTCCCACAAGTGAGATAACGCGATGTACCGAAGTACATCTACAGTTCAGATGAGTCGCTGAGGCACACCGAAGCATCACCACACGACTGTAGACCGTTTGAGACACACTAAGCGTAATCCATGGGGAGTTACCGAAGTGACCTGCTGTCGGGGCTGTTTGATGTTGACCCTGGCAGGAGTTTCCATTCAATCACTGAGGATCACAATTGTGAACCTCTCATAAATGTTCTCGACAGATTGCTAAGATCTGTGAAGGACATGATAATATATCACTTGTGTTCTTATTATTGAACCACAAGCGATGAATTGTCAAGTGTACCTAAGAGATCTTGTTAGGAATTGGAAATTCCATGTTAAAGTGTCGGTCACCCCAATTATGGTCTAGCATATTTTAGCTCGTAGACTTGTAGTTATTTACGTTATTTAGTAGTTTATTAGTTAGTTTGTAGCGTAGTTTAGTTTAGTGTAACACCGTGGAGGAAGGACGGGTATTTACCCACTGTATACCTGATCCACAGGCCGTCATGAGGTCGTGTAGTCTTGTAACTATAAATACCCCTTCCATCCTTGGAAGGGGTGTGGCTTGGAATCTAACCTTTCATTATTTGTAAACCAACTCTCTACCAAGAACACCATCTCTCTACTTTCTCTCTCTAAAATGTCTAACATGTATTTCCATCATCCAAGACCACCCGAATCATCATAACAGAATAATATTACGATCCTACAATTGGTACCAGAGCCAAGGTTGTTGTGTTTTGATGATTTTTTTGTGGTTTTGATACTTATTTGAAACTGTTTTTTTGTATTGTTGTGGTCGAAATATGTTTTATGGGTAAAAAGTTCTTTAACATGTTTTGGTATTCTTCTTTTGGCATATATGTCATGGTCTTAACTGGTTTCAACATGTGTCCAAGTCAGTATTTTTGTCCAAGTTCTGTTTGTGTAAGCTTTGTCCAAAAAAAGCCAACTGTTTGAATATCTGGTCATTTTCATGGTCATAATGGGTCAAAAAGGTGCATCCTTTGAATATTTTTTGGGTAAATATGAAGGTGGTCGGAAAAATGGTCGGAAATATCGCCGCAGCAAAAAGTCAACAGGTCAATGGCGATTTGGTCTTAATGCTTCCTAGCGACTTGTCAATGTTTCATGTCCAGATTCAATGAATGTCTCGTAGCGACTTGACACAAGATAACCATAGCGACTTGTCTTTACAAGTCGTAGCAACTTGGCCTAGCGAGTTAACCTAGCGAGTTGGCTTAGCGAGTTGTGATTTTAAAAGGTTTAGCGACTTGACACAACTCAGCTAGCGACTTGACAATCTAAGCTACTTGTTATTTAACAAGGTTAGCGACTTGTCAAAAAGGTAGCGACTTGACAGAAACAAATGTAGAAGAAGATGTGAAGATAAATTGACCACGACCAAAACCAAAAACCAAAAACATACTCGACTTCTGGTTAAACCCGTCATCAGTCCAACTTAAACGTGATGCCAAGAACAAAAACTGATTCGACTTCCAATTCCGTACTAACCTTACTCCATCAACTCTCATCATTCAACAAGACTCTAAAGGAAAAACAAACTAAAACATATTCACAGCTTCATTGACCAAGACTCAAACAAAAATAAATTAAGTTATAGATCTCAGTCTACTTTCCTTGTGGTAATATCATAAATCTGACTTCAAGATTCCTTCACAAGAAAGAGTTAACATCATAGATCTTATATGTTACTCAAGTCATATATCATGTTCGAATACATGGTAAAGCTATGTAGTGAAAAGATCTCAGATTTCTCATGTGAATCTCTATTAATATTCGTCTATTAAAGATCTTACTCACATGTTAATCCATCATCGATCATTGTTTTTGTGATAATATCCGAAAAACTGAAGTTGAACAAAACCTATAAAAGGTTTCATTCGTCTTCTTATTCGGTTAAACTAGAGAATAACGAACATCATAAACATATATAAACACGGAACTTACTTGTGTACCAAAATGGATCCTTTATGATGATTCATGCCATCCCTGTGGCGAATCTAAAACATTCAAATCGAAGACCTTTAAGCCAACTATGTGGCTTTAATGACAATCCGAGCCATCCATGTGGCATTAAAGAGTTGGAATAAGGATGTTCTTCTGTTTGTGGGTTGCTGGATCATGGTATATATGTCCTTAGGGCTTGTCAAATTTGTGTTGTGATGGTGTTTAGGTGTTGAAGTTCTGTGAAGGGGGCGGATTATTTTTAAAGTGATTAGGGTTGATGTTTGCTGGTAAAAGAGAGAGGCAGTTTGTTTTGATAAGAGATATTAGGGCTAAGAGTGTGATGTGTGAGATGTGTGAGTCTTATATTCACTGAATATTAGGGTTGACGTGATTTGGTTAAGGAATGGGCTAAACGGATAGGTACTATGTAAATGGGCCGAAATATCACAAAGTTTATTCATGGGTTGTTAATTGTCTTGAGCACCATTTAACCGAATATTATGCACTCCCACATATGCTTTGGGTCGGTAAGATTGGATGTTGATCTATGAAATGATATTGGACTAAATGATAAGTAGGCCTCGGAATACTGCTACTTCGAATTTTTTATTGAACCGACATGCTGAATGATTTATTGGACAAAATGATCTATTATGCTAAAGATTGTTTACAATGGTTCGGGTTGAAAAATTGGTATACAAGGCTTAAATTTTTTTGACATATGTTTGATGTTACTTAGCAATCATGTGGTAATGTTTCAAGGATATCGTGTGATTATGAGACTTGAGTTGATATGATGCTGAGATTTGTTGGGTTATAAGGTTTGACAATTTGGTCTACACATTTTCACAGAGATCATTATGTCGTGGCTTGAAGTGCTTATTGGAAAAATGTTAACTATGGGGTTGTATGTACGATATTTCTTATTTGGATTTGATGTAAGGTTTTTCCGGGCGCGTTTACTTGTTTCGTCTTCTTTCTTTCTGCCATTCCGCGAAGATGACTTGTTTGGGCATTTATAGAATTTGAAGATACGTCAAGAGGTTTTGTACATTGGGTACACCGTTTCTTCTTCACAAGGATTAGTACAAGTTTAAGTAACAAATCTGGGGAAGTTCACTTCATGATCAAGTTTGACATATCGGGTTTACTTCACCATGTGGTCACAGCAACAGCCGTCAGAATGCGTGAATGATGAGTTTACCAAAGTGTTTATTGGATGGTTGATGTTACTGTTGTTGATGGTGGATAATGAATCGCTGATGAACCGCTGCATGTTCCCCTAAAACAGATATTCACCGAAACCAAAGTTGTCATAACATATTCAAGCTGACATTGTCTACGGTTTTGTCTTGATTTTGTAAAATCCCGCGAAAGAACCTATTTTATCGGTTTAAACCATAGAGTTATAAAATCCCGTAATGATGGAACCATCCTGGAGAAAGGAAAGTGTATTTCGGGATCTCATTTGATGCTGGTGCTACAGTTTCTGCTTCGAAGAAGGGATAAAAGGGTGTACTTCATGAAATTGGATGTGTGTTTGGATATTCGTCATGGCGGTTTGGTTGCTTCAAAGTTTTAGGAGGTTATGCTCATTAAACCATGGTCGGGATGAAACCATTATCAAAGTTCACTTTTAAGATCAAATGAGGCTAGATTTGAGCTTTTAATAAGATGTGACAACGGAGTTAATTCACTATTATTTATTTGAGGTTGAAGTGAAATATCACGGGCGAGTGTACTTAGTATCTGAAGGTATCGGGGATGGTTGGATGAAGATTCTTCATGATCCTTGTTCGAGCTTCTTATCAAAAAAAGAAGACTTGGAAATCTAGTTATTGTTGGGTGACTTTTTCCTTTTCTTTTACCACTTGGGGGATTTGGGCTCTTATCACCACAAAATAACTATCATTTTAAGGAGTTACGTTGTAGTGCTCAGTGTCACATTCAATTGTGGAGTTTCAAGAGGTGATGTACGTCTTATACTCGATGGTTGGTTGGATGAAGAGTATAGAGTACTTAGAGATTCAATGGTGGATAAAGTCTCGCCACCGCTCTTTGTTACATATGTGCAAGTTTAAGTCACGAGTTCGGGTTAGTTTACTTCAGAGTCAAATTCATCATATTGGGTTTTCTCCATCAGCTGTCACAACAAAGAGCCTACTGAATGATAATGGTGATGATTACATGTTTTGCCAAGAGATGATGAAAAGAGAGAGATTTATGACGTCTGTTCACATCAGTTCAGGCCTCATACTTCAACATTATGACGTATGAACACATCAGTTCATGCCTCGTATTCTAAAGAAAAGAAAAGTGTACAGTTCAGTGCGCTTTATCTTCAAAAGAAGAGAAATCTTCTTATGACGTTTGAACACAATAGTTCAAGCCTCATACTCTAAAGAAAAGAAAAGTGTACGTCTCAGTGCGCTTTATCTTCGGAAGAAGAGAAATCTTCTCATTAATGACCATTCTCATCAACATGCTTCATGCTTTTTCCATGCGCTTCAGTCATCTAGTGAACTGAACTACTGTTGATTGTTTTCTTATTCCACTTGCTCAACTATAATGACGATGGCGACATCATGTGCTAATTTTGCGAGGGAGAAGTGTGAATAGAATATATTTTAAAGATATTCACTTGTTTAATCAAGAATGGCATCTCCGTATGCAATTCTTGAGGGGGAGAAGAAGTGTGAATTTACTGCATGGTTGATTGACTTATGAGAATATATGGTCATACGGCTCCTAACTCATGTAAGAATCGAGCTTCTTCTTATCGGGTCATCTTTACATGGTGTTTCTTCTAAGAGTCGTTGGTTGACATCTTCACGGGCTGATACGATTAAATGACAAACTGCTTCCAGTTGCGGGGTTGATTTCCTTGATGACCATCTTTCTGTTCTTGTTTGATTGGGAGGGATTTGATTTAAGGGGATTTGCTATTTGTAAGTTAACGGGAATGCATTTAGTGAGTTGAAGATGTTGACTTTCTATTCCCTAATTGGACAATCTTGAAGAAGGTCGAATCTACAGTCGGTTCTACATTTTCTGTTGCATGTTAGAAGACTAAAGACGAGTTGCATTTGATTATCCAAAGAATTCTTCTTAATTCAAGCATTCATTATAAAGATTGTCGGTTTAGGGGAGAGCACTAATTGGGGGAGAGTGAAATGTCAGATTTAATCCCCAATTAGAATTTCTCATATTCTTCAGCAAGTTGATTCTCACAAGAGCTCAAGTGTTCTTCTCATCAGATTTCTAGTATATGGGCTTACAGTGTGTTGCTGATTCTGAAGTATCAAAACCAGCAAGGGGGAAGGAGACACGTATCTAAATGCGAGTAATCTTGATGAACTTAATACTTCTAAGTGATTGAAGATATCTCGGGAAGACTATTGTCATTACCACAGAGAAACTCAAGGTTTGACTCATGGCATTTAGTGCTCTTATTCCAACTATGTGGGGGAAGAGATGGAAGAGTTAGTTTCTGGTGATAAAAGAGGTACACAAGTGTGTGATGATTTCGATGCTATCGCAATCATCAAGGGAGAGAGATTGTGTACATTGGGGACGCTCAGCTGTTTCACTTGAGTGCTTAATCAGTGATTCAGAGATATAACTACTTATTTCGGAGTTGAAATCCGCATAGATAGTACTCCGCAGAGATAATCAGTGATTTGGCCTGCTTCTTCAATTTTATCGGTTATTCTCTCTTTAGGCATTCGGGCACTTCGGGTTCTTGAGCTTCATACACTTTCTTCAGGGGGAGAGAAAAGTATACATCGGGGTTATTCTTTGGCCATCGGACTTAATCTGCTCTTCGATGGTATAAGTTTCTCTGTCTTCGGGTATATGTGTATTCGGGTTCGTGAGCTCTAGTCTAAGAGACTGACTGCATCAATTCAACTACGTGGGGGAAGTGGTCTCTTGACACCTTTTGGAATGGATTGCTTCTGACTTCAGTGGAATGAAACTTGAGAAGAGATATTCATATGTGGGATGATACATTGATGTTCTTCTATTGGATGGTATAACCTCGAACGGAGAATCTCGATTATCGTTCTTAAAAGGAGCAGCGGTATTTACGATAATGGTGTGCTTCTTCGTACACATGGCTAAGGGAAGCTTGAAAGAAAGATTTGAATCTGCTCAGCTAAAGGATTTTTGGTTTGGGGGGAAGCAGCCAAAGTCTCACATTCTTAAAGGTTCTATTTCTTCTTTTCAAGAGCCTCGGAAGCTTTGGTGGTGGACGTTTAAGAGATGATGATTTCTATCTTTTACAACGGGGCTGCTCGATATCCTTATCTCGGTACTCGTATCATCATCTTCTTAATTTATATCATCTACTCTATCTTTGTAAATATTTTTCAAAAACATAATACAAAAATATAAAACCAGCAAAACAAAATAGAAAATTATAAAACCAACAAAAAGCCATAAAAATCAGAAAATTTGAAAAAGACCAAAAATATTGTTTTTCTAAGACATGTCTTCTGGTATCGATAACATCTGCGGTCTTAGAAATGTCATTCAATAATGGCATGGGACCATAGATGAAGTTCGAGCAGGAGGTGTAAATATTCTTTTCTAAACATGTAAAAAACTATGGCTTGCAGTTATTTCAGACTGTAACCCGTGCTAAGACCATGGTTTGCTATTATTTCAGATAGCAACCCGCTCTTTAAAGAAAGGAAAGTGCTGCACTAAACAACTTTTCAAAAATATTGTGCACTTTTCCTAAAACAATTTGAGGAAAGTATGTCGAAGGACTGCTGTTCCTACTCAAATATTTTTCCTTCAAAATTCTTCAGAAAAATATTTGTTTTAACAAATTGGTGGTAAATGAGTTGCTTGTAAATCAATCAGTTTCAGAGTTTTTTTTTTTAAATTGAAAACTCAATCAATGACTTTTGTGCTCTTAAAATTTTCAAAAAATGAGTCATTGATTGAGTGGGAGAATGTTTTCAAATTTATATCATCTATCGGACTTATCTAATTATCCTAATATGCTTAATTAAAAATGATGTTAACCTATGTTGAAGGACTAGGTGCCTAGGATAAGATTGTTAGGATTAGATGATTAGAGTTTGAGGAACACATTATTCCCATGTCTTGTATGATCTGATTGATATGTTGAATTGACTTTAATTAGTCGATTGCTGTTTGGGTGATGTCGACCACCATATATCTGTATGTGTGTTCAATAACGTATGCAGGTATATTGGTATATAAGAATGTTCCCGATCCGGATCCCACAATTGAAGATGATTGGATGCCGAAAGGAAAGGGTAACTATATCTTGGGTTGACAAATGAAGAAACGGAGCTTAATTGGACTTCTATGGAGAGTTGGCATAATGCAACGTAAGAGGTCTCACTGCATCAGCAGATGGTTTTCTTCATCAGCAAATGAAGAAACGAAGCTTAATTTGACCTCAGTTGGCATAAAAAATGCAACGTAAGAAGTCTCACTGCATCAGCAGACGGTTTTCTTCCAAGCCTTACAGCAACAACAGAAGCAGCTCAACCACTTAACATATCTTTGTGCAGGAAAAAGTAGTGAATGATACCATTTTTCTTAAAACAATTTTGAAAATGTTATTTTGAAAATGGAAAATTATTGTTTTGAAAATAAATTGGACTTAATTTTGGAAATCACCGGACTTCATTTTATCAAAACTTAAGTCACTCAATCATCGACTACGGTCATCGATTGAGGGGGAGAGTGATTTTAAATAAATTATTTTCAAACGATATTCCATCTATAAAGTCCGTTTGTACAAAATTAAGTGGTGATCTAAAGATTTAATGTTATGTCATGGTATGATTTTTCTTTTTGAATCAAGGTCTTTCAAAATGAAATTTTTTCTGTTCTTGTTTGATTGTGAAATTGTTTTATTTTACTTAAAGATCTCTTAAAACTATCATGCCTGACACTAACAATCTTTAATGTCTAAAATTGATCCTTATCAGTCATTTTTCAAAATCAAATCTTGCCACGTCTTTCCCTAAAATTTTCTAAATGAGTTAAATCAACTGGGATCACAAATCTCAATTGGTTTGAAATTTTTGATCGGGGGAGAGATAGTGATTTAAATCTCTTGTCTGTTTTAATGGAATTGGTTTTAGTCCTTTAAAGGCACTCCTGCCTCCATGTGCCAAACGATTTCAAATATACAATGCACATGTTGAGGAGGAGCATTTATCCAAAAACCAGAAGAGTATTTAAACCAGGCGCATTTTCTCCCATGTTTTCTAAACCTTATTAAATCACTTGGGATCCAAAATCTCAAAGGCTTTGATATTTTTGATCGGGGGAGAATTTGTGATTTAATATGAAAGTTGATAAAAGGTGATCATTTGATTCAATGTGCTGGCTCTCTCTAATATGTGCTAAATTCTTTCATATATTGATGCACATATTGAGGGGGAGCGAAAGGTTTCCTAATGGATTTTGTGATCGTGAATGTGCTTCATAAGAACTCTTTCCTCTATGTGATAAAATGATTTCAAATATCCTACGCACATATTGAGGGGGAGAATTTACCAAGAAAATCAAATGGCTTTTTCTATGAAAATTTTGATCAAAGAAAATATTTCAAAGTCCTCTTGCCTCCATGTACTAAACAATTTCTAAATCATATGCACATGTTGAGGGGGAAGTTTTCTAAATGATCAAAACTGTTAAGGTACAAAATGCTTTGATCTCGTATCACAAGTACCTTGATTGATTTTCCAAATGATTTTTCAATTGGTTTCAAGAAGGAATGAACAATACCAAAAGACCGACCAATTTACTTTATAAATAGAGTTATAAGGATGGTTAGGTTAGGTATTCGTTCCCACGATCTGCCAGAGCCGGAGGGATCTACCCAGGGACAATCCACTAGATAGTATAGAGTCTTTAGGTATGATGAAAAAAGGAGAAAAGTAAGATATGGAAAGAGTGCGGACTAAGATAGAGCTAGAACTAGAATAAACCTAACAAGGTTCTAGTAATGAAGTCTCGGTAAGCACTGAAGGGGTTGAAGAATGAAAAAGAAATGAATGAGAAAAGGGTGAAAAGAAATAGCCCTCCAATAATTCAACCTTAGGGCACTAACCGGGTTCAATACATATGCTACTGGTTGTTACCAAGGTAACACTGGTATTGAAGACAAGACGTCATGGACCCATTGACGCACTGCACTAAACTTCCCAAGCTACTCAAGTTCCTCTTAAAAGGGCTTGTTTCATTATCACAGGGAACCTACATAATCTATCGACTTTCTCTTAGAGATTGTTGATATTGAAGAAGGAGACCCTCTCCCTAGTCTCCGGCATAGGAACCAAAAATGCACAATTGAGTCTAGAGCCAAGAGATCGTCCACAATATCTCATTAGGACACAATTAATGAAGACTCACTGTTTCACACAATGTGAAAAGTGAGAATATATATATTAAGAGTCCTACGCATTATCCTTGTGATCTTGCCAGAACATCCGAGTGATATGTAAAGTATTCACGATGAAGATGGAAATCCTTCTAGAGCCAACATCTAACAAACTCTTGGTGGGTGACATGTGAGATCTTTTCTAAAGATCAAACTTGTGACAACTGGATAGAAACAATGGGGTGATTCACTCGTGAATCAACCTTGGTCCAGGATTGGAATTGTCGAATACTTTTGGAAAAACCGTTCGATGTGCAAACCTTCTTTTCTATAGAACGTCGAATGTGTATTCATTTTCAAACACAAAAAGTATCTCTGGTTGAAAAATACTTTTGGAAAAACCATTCGATGTGTAAATCTCTTCTTTTCTCTAGCACATCGAATGTGTACTCATTTTCTAATACAAAAGGTATTTTTGATTGAAAATTGATCTTTCTCATAAAACCTTCATCATATTGCAAAACTCTTTCTTCAAGCAATACGCGATTGTTTTCAAATCAATTTTTCATCAATCAGTGAATCTCAATTCGCTAGTTCACTCACTCCGTGTTATCTTCTTTGAGACGCTCCGGTTTGAGAACGGCTAGAACAACTGCGAAACCATGTTAAGGATATTCTTAGGAATCATACATGATCACAGGCGGTACTTGTACTGTTCAACGGGGAACCGTAGGCCGTGTACCTCAATTCAACGAAAGTGATCAAAGACACTTTCATGTGTTTTATTGCTAACTGTTGTTTACAGGTACATTTGGACGGTTGCAGCTGATCAGAATTGAGAAGTCAATCCATAGCCGCATGCTCACAGCATCCACACTTAATTTGAAGAAATCATGACTGGTGCATATCTACATAACCGGGTTCTGATATTTTTATACTATGCTTCTGCTACGCTGCTGCAAATATCATGAACCAGTAAAGCTTCCGCTACTCTGATGGAAAGATGTCATGATTCAAAAGTGTGAGCATGTCGGTCCGAAAGTCACAACTTCACATGATGGCAACACAATAAAGGGTGATCCAGAGATTTACTGTGGCTGATGATCTCAAATAAAGCTCGAAGATCATCAAGATGTGGATCAGTTCAAAGACCTCCACTCAAAGTACAAAACTATGCGGACTTTAAAGAATCGCTACTAATGCACAAAGCTTACGGAATTTGAAGAATTGAAGTCTACGAGCTCGAGAACTAAAGACAAAGAAGGAATGCTAGGATGCAAAATGTATTTCATGGGGTGACCTCCCTTAGGGGGAGATTGTTAGGAATTGGAAATTCTATGTTAAAGTGTCGGTCACCTCAATTATGGTCTAGCATATTTTAGCTCGTAGACTTGTAGTTATTTACGTTATTTAGCAGTTTATTAGTTAGTTTGTAGCGTAGTTTAGTTTAGTGTAACACCGTGGAGGAAGGACGGGTCTTTACCCACTATATACCTGATCCACAGGCCGTCAGGAGGTCGTGTAGTCTTGTAACTATAAATACCCCTTCCATCCTTGGAAGGGGTGTGGCTTGGAATCTAACCTTTCATTATTTGTAAACCAACTCTCTACCAAGAACACCATCTCTCTACTTTCTCTCTCTAAAATGTCTAACATGTATTTCCATCATCCAAGACCACTCGAATCATCATAACACAATAATATTACGATCCTACAGATCTTTTGATGAATCTCGTGGCTCTAGACTCAATAGTGCACTTTGGTTTTCATGAGCGGAGACTAGGGAGAGGGTCTCCTTCTTCAATATCAGCAATCTCTAAGAGAAAGCTGATAGTTTACATAGGGTTCCCTGTGAGACTGAAACAAGCTTCTGTTGAGAGAAACTTGAGTGGCTAAGAAGGTTTAGTGCATGCGTCACTGGGTCTATGACAACTTTAATCTTCAATACCGGCGTCATCAAGTGACAACCAGTAGCATATGAATTGAACCCGGTGTCTGCCCTAAGTTGAATAATTTGGAGGGCCATTTCATTTCACTCTTTTCTTTACTTTTCTTTTTAATTCTTCAACTCCTTCTTTCTCCAATTCTCATTTTCTCCTTTTTATACACATACCTAAGAACTTCTAATTCTAACTATTGGTGGTGTCCTTGGGTAGATCCCTCCGGCTCTGGCGGATCATAGGACGGTTATTCCTAACCTTAGTCACCTTATAACTCCATGACTAACCTATGTTGCCATAAAACCATTTTTTTATGAAAAATCTCTCAACGTGGTTATGAGTAAAAACATTTAATACCACTTATTGAGAGTTTAAGACTTTTCATAAATCCTCCCCCTCCACACGTGCTTAACTATTTTTACAGAAATCTGCACGGTGAGAGAAGAGCGCACACATTTGAATTGATCAACTCAGGATAGACAATCCCCCGCGAGACACGGTTACGTTGCATAGTTAAAGAGTTACATTGTCAGCTTTTAGGTGACAACTAGCTGTAATAACTACCTTGAAGGTGTGGACAAACCTCGAAAGGTTGTCAAACCCGTCAAAGTTCATGCCTACCAAGAGTTTCTCGAAAGGTATGATCTACTCGGATAAGTCTTGGAAGACAAATCTTTTCGATGTATGACTCTTCAAATTTCGTCAATTCATGGGTTGAAGTCTTATCACACGAAGATTCAATAGCAATTCACAACATATTTCTTATCACATAATTTTTCTCCCCCTCAAAAAATGGCATATAAATGTTATTTTTGACGAAATTTTGATATCAAATATGTCCATTTCGAGTTTTGCGGGAAGATTACCATGAAGAACAATTTATGAACAAAGTTTTTAATCAAATACTCCCCCTCAACAAGTAATATTAACTTTTGAGGTTTTGAAAAAACATAAGGGGAAGTACTTGTTCTTTTGAGCAAAACTTTGAAAAATGAAAGTTTTGATAAGTTTTACTCAAAAGTAAGAAGCTTTCGCTCCTTTTATAAGGATTGTGGCACTGAAGCGTACCACAGGGTCCTTTCATTACAATAACGGGTTGTACACTGTTATGTGTGCACAAGCCATTGTTAGGTTAAAATCACACATCCAAAAAATATGAGAGAAACAAATCAAGGGTTACCAGGAGAATCCGGTAGTCCAACAATAACTCCAGGAATGTGTTCTGGACATTGGTAGCCTGTGAGAGAGATGCTGGGACGACCTCCTACGAAACTCTCCAAAGTTCTGAACTGATCCCTTCTGAACAACCTTTCATCAATCTGCGTGATGATTTTCTTCACATCCCTTCTCTCCCTTGAATTCCATCTCTTCGGTGACCCAATACCTTGTTGTATCGCCTTTAACCGGTAAGCTAACCCATCCCTGACTTTCTTCAGTGTATGATCCCCAAACTTATAAAGATCTTTACACGCCATTAAGCAATTTCGGTGTAGTTCACTACGGCAGAATACTCCAAATGGTTTGCTGATAAGGGTGTACTGAGGAAGGTGGTTAATGTCGGGAAGGTCGATCTGTGGTTTAGTGAGGTTAACACGTGTCTGATACGATTCCACGGCAAGTTGTATGTCTTCTACACGTTCCTGGATCACTATGCTTCTGATAAAGATTAGCAAGGACTTGATGTATTCACGTTGTATCTCTGTTGAGAAATGTCTCATCCGTCCCTGTATCTTGGCAAGATACAGATCCTCAATGTCGTTGAGAGACAATCTCTGAAAGTCCGCTTCACAGAATTCATAGTCCTCTTCGTCTTGTCTTTTGACCACTATTTTCTTGAGAAATGTGTAGTCCCATTTAGACAAGAGAGTGACATGCTTGATAGCAACGATCCCTTTATCACTTGACACTTCATGCTTTGATGTGAGTACCTGGCAGCTCTTGTAGTAGATTCTTCGGCGTTCAGGCCAGTGATGAATCCCATACATTGCATCAAGACCATACTTTTCCACAGTGTCAGAGAACATGTGGGTGCCATTTTCCTCGATTTCTATGTTGTTTGAGTATATTGCTGCCGGGAACGGAAGTGTAAGTGATGTAGCGTATTTCTTGGAGATATCGCTACCGTGTAGAAGAAATTCCAGGTCTTTGTTGAAGAAGTAGCGGAATGGAATCTTGGGTTGATCCGGTTGGCCAATTGTAGGTAGAGGTCTGGTCCAGTCTGTGTAGTATGGAGCCTTGTCTTTTTGAGTGAAGTCGATGTTAGCTTCGGGATTGAGCCAGTCGATGTTGTTCGACATGGCTCGTGCAATGTTGTCAAGGTGGTATTCCACTTCAATTGCACTTTCGGAGCTATCTTTGAGCAATTGGAAGGCATCATTCTTGATTCGCTTGAGCTCAGCCTTTGTCATCTTTTTCACTTTGACTTTTTCTTGTAATAGCTTGACATGCTCCATAGTACGACCATCTACCATTTCTTGACCTTCAGGTAGTAAGGGAGTAGCATCACAAAGTTGAGAAAACCAGTCATATTCTACGGTGTCATCTTCGTCTAGCCATGAGACAACATCAGTCTTAGTTGTCTTTTTCTTCTTCCTTGGCTTTGATGAGGATGCTGGTTTCCTTGTCTTTTTCTTCTTCCTTCGCTTGAACTCTTCATCAACACCACCAGTGTATTCGAAATGATCACCGATTTTCTCTGTGGATGGTTGTAACTCAGAGTCCTGAGGTTTATCAGCAGTAGAACGTGGAGGAGATCGTCTTTCTGTTGGAGTCTTTTGGGTTGGTGGTGGCATTGTGGAAGATTCTCCAGACTTCTTTGGACGTTTAGGTGCAGCATCCTTGTCCTTATCATCGTCATCTCTTGGTCATTTAGGTTGACCTGCTGACTCTTTGCATGATGATTTGAGTTGATAATCAAGTAGAGCCTCAAAAAATTTAGCATCATCCGAAGTAAAGGTTGTGGATCGTTTAGACATTTGCATCACCAATTTTGAAATTAACTCAGCTTCAGAGAGATTAGGTTCTTTGGCCATTGTATGTTTAACCAATGCGACGATATTTGGAGTAAGTTGTCTGGAAAATATCTCCCTTGTTACTCCAGGGACAGTATCGAGAACAAACTTGTGAGTATATTCTCTAGCCGTCTTCTCCATTTCCCTTTGGAAATCTCCTTTGAGAAGCTTCTGGATGTGCTCCCTTTCTTTCAACATCTCGTTTATCCCGTCTTGAAGAAAGTTGATTCTGTCAGCTAGTTGATTCAGCTTTTTGTTGATCACGTCTTTCTTCTTGACTTGCTTGATAGCTTTGACAATTTTTGTCTTAGCTCGGGATATCTAAGGGTCGGTTGGTTTCTTTACAGACTTGGATGTAGATCTGGTTGTGCCTTTGGATGGTGGTGGAGATGAATGAGAGGATCAGTCTGATGATGATGAGACATGAGGAGACTCAGGGTCTTTTGGTGGCTCAGAAGTTAGTTCCTTGGAACGTGTTGGGCTATCTAGAAGAAAATCATCATAATCAACTTCGTCATCTTGTCCAGACTTAGCCAATTCTTCAGCCTTAATCCTAGCTTCTTCATCTTCTTGAGCTTGAGCTTCATTTTCTGCCTTCTCTTTAGCTGCAAGCTCAGCATCTGCATCAGGGATTTTCTCAGACTTCTCCTTTTCTTGTTCCTTAAAGTCATAAGTGATAGTATCCTCCAGTGGCTTTTGTTGATCGTGGGTGGTGGTACCAGTTCCCTTATCGGGTTGATTAACCGCATCAGGAACTGGTGTAGATAAAGCACCACCACTTGACCCTCCGGGGCCACGAGTTTGTTGTAGTTTAAATTGTTCAGCAACGTGTTGGAGTCTTAAATTCTTCACCTTTTTCCTGTAGTCTATGTCTTCATCCAGTGGCTCTTCGTCCGAGCTTTCCTCTACCTCTGGCTCAGCAACTGGGGTTTTACCTTTATCAGCTTTTGGACTTAGAGGGTTTTCAACAGTCAGTGGGTCATCGATGGGAGTTTCTGAGTAGGTAACCTCTTCATCGGTGTCAGTATCCTCTGAGTCCTCGTCCTTCAGTTGTGGTTTAAGTTTGAGAATAGGGATAGAATCCTTGGACGGAATTTTCCTTTTGAGAACATGAGTCCTTTTAGGATACTTTCTCGTACTTTCAGTGCTCGTTACACTTCCAGCACTTCCTCTTCTTGTTTTCCTAGTAGGTGTACCAGAGGATTTGTCCTCAAGGAAACCTACTTTGCTTGCTTCAACTGCTACCAGATATCGTTTGTACGAGTAAAGTTCTTTGATATCATTAGTAAGGAGATGATCTGGCAACACTGCACCTTGTTTCTTTGTTGTTGAGTCCTTAAATCTGACAGTGAGTGTGGGCTCATACAACACGAAGTGTTGTTTAGGATCTTCAAGTCTCAAGGGAATATCAGGATTATAACCTAGAGCTCTTTGGATCAACAGTTTGGTGTATCTGATATACGAGATCTTGGTGCCAGGCCTTTTAAGGTAAGACATCATGTCATCCCATATCAGAGCTTCAACTTCTATGTCTTTCATGTTGACCAAAGCCAAAAATATTTGTAGTTCCATGAGCTTGGGATGCTCATGACCACTATCATGTCCGGAAACGGATTTGGCAATCATTATGTAGAGGGTTCTCCATGGCTGGGGAATGTTCTTGAGATCAACATATGAGTGCTTTGTGATTACCCCGGTAGCTTCATCATAGCCGATGTCGACCATGAACTAGAGAACGACCTCTTCCGTTGGAGTAGCATTGTATTCAGTAGGCTCAATGAAAGGAATCAAAAGAATAGCCCTCAAATCTGCTGGTGTGATGATGACTTGTTTGTTGTTAAGCGTCACCATCACAGCATTTTGACCTTTCACCTTTTGCATTGTATGCCAGAATTGGTGAATGTAGATCTTCGGTACAGTAGCAGAGTTTGTGAGCATGTTCTGATAAGGGTGAGTCTTCAGAATATCCACTGCAATCTGACATGAAGACTCAGAACAAGAGAAGTTATCAAAATCAACTTTGAGGTTGTTCTTTCCGATCTTCATTGGGTAACCATTAGGGAAGATATCTTCAACAGTGAGAACATTTGGTGCTTCTACATTTTGCATTTGAGCGTCCATGTCGTGATCTGAAAGATATTTAGCCAAAAGAACCAACATATCAAAAGACATTACGTTAGTCAACAGTTGATTTTATTGTCTATTTATTGAATGTGATATGTCGATGATTGTTACGAGTCCAATGTCACTTGTTAGTCCAATAGTCCAAAGACGTCATGATAAGTTTCGTGAGTAGATTAACTTTGAGTTTTAAAGTCTAAGCTTTCACTTATTTATTTTTTTTATAACTTATTAAACATTTAAGCTTATTAGTGACATTTTGGTTTCGTGGCGTTATGATTTATTTATTTACAAGTTTGCACGCGTAACAATTCATAATTTTGGTTGTTCTTAGGCTTAGGCGTAAAATTCTAGGATTATGCATAAACAAAAAGGTTATACGTGTAAGCATAAGCTTATGCGTAGGTTCTTGACTTACGCGTAAGAAGTGTTACGCGTAGGAAAAGAGGGCCTTAGGCGTAAAGCTTACGCGTAAGCGTATATGGAACCTTACGCGTAAGGCTTACTCGTAAGAGTGAACCTTATGCGTAGAGGTTACTGTTTACGCATATCCTTCACAGGATACGCGTACTCCCCATTGTAGAACCTTACGCGTAAAGGTTACGCGTAAGATTTCTCTTACGCATAACATTCTACGCGTAAGGTGATCCTTATGCGTAGATGTTCAAGTAACCTTGATTCTGAATTTTCACGCGTAGAAATCTTGAAATAAGTTCATCATAACACCAATATTAACACATACATTCAATCCTTTTCAGTTCAAATCATGAAATCACAATTAATCAGTTACGCGTAGAGTAACTTAAGCGTAAAACTTAAACCCTAACTATTCAAGAATTACAACTAAGAGATTTAGACATAGGAAATGCCCCAAAATTTTTCTGGGTGATCTTAGAAGCCTTGTGAGTAGTTCTAAACAAGTGTTAACACAAAAGGACTTGTGAATCGAAAATACCTAATTCTCAAGAACATAAACACTAAATCTCAGTTTTCATACAATTGATGTTTATGGGAATGATCTAAGCCTAGATACTATCAATTAAACATGTAAGCAACAACACACAACCATCCTTTTAGCCAGAAACTCTCACATTTGAAAACACCCAATTCACGCATAAGAACCCTAATTTGAAAATCGTTCAATTCGTGTTTCTGGGTGGATTTGTTTGTTGAAAACGTTTATGGTATGAACATTTGAGTATTTTAACACCATTTTTATTAATACAAACACACCAATGAAGAATTTGTGTTCACGGCTTACGCGTAGAACACAAATCTTACTCAAACACAATATTGAACCATTGGATTCGTAAACGAATCAAAACCATTGTTTGTTTAATCATTTAGAATGTAAAAACACTTGCAAATTGATGATCAAAAACACGGATTTGAGAATTGATTCTTAGCCGTAGGTTTTGGGTAGTTGTATAATAAATGAGTGAAGTTAATGTTTGTGAAAAATTAGGTGAAGTATTTTGTTAAGAAATACTTTGAGATTTTGACATATTTAGTCCCTTCACCTTAACCATTTACATCCAACGCCCATAACTTCCATTTTGGTTACCAAACAAATGATATTTGGAAAGAAACATGACGACACTCCCCATCGACTTAAGAAATAATGAAATTTTATAAATTTGAGTCCGAGGAGTGTCAGTAAACCAGAAATGTGACTACGTTTATCAAAGATACAACCGGGATGAGGTAACATGCAAGTACAAGGTTTTATGAAACCGAAAAATATTTGCTTTCTCCCCCTCAACACTTGACCGAGAAAATACTGAATTTTGAAAGATTAAAGTGTTGACGGAATATTTGTACTTGCCATGTTACAAGAAATATAGATGGAAGAATATTTTTGTTGTTTTATCAGATTTTATAATTTTGTATTTTGTTTTTGAAAAATATTTACAAAAGAGGTTTTGGTGTTTGACTGGTTTTAAGAATGTTTTAAAATTTCATCCAGTTCCTCTGGAGTCAAACACAGCATACGAATCCGGTGGACTAACTCATTAAACCTAGCAGGAGCTAAGGATTTGGTGAGAAGATCTGCCAGTTGGTATTCAGTACCCACAAAGTATAATTCAACAGTACCCTGTTCCACGTGCTCCTTGATGAAATGATATCAAAGATGGATGTGCTTTGATTTCGAATGTTGAACAGAGTTGCAAGAGATCGCAATAGCACTCCGATTGTCGCAGTACATCGGGATTCTGTCAAATACGTAACCATAATCTTTGAGTTGTGTTCTCATCCAAATGACTTGAGCACAACACGCCGACATGGCTACATATTCTGCTTCGGTTGAGGACAGCGATGTACAATCCTGCTTCTTCGATTGCCATGACACCAGTTTATCACCAAGAAATTGTAATGCTCCTGAAGTACTTTTCCGTGAATCTAAGCATCCTGCGTGATCAGCGTCTGAAAAAGCTATTAGTTCAAAACCATAATCCTTCGGATACCAGATCCCCAAGTTAATGGTTCCCTTGATGTATCGGAGGATCCTTTTAGCCTCGGAGAGGTGGGTTTCAGTGGGTCTCGACTGATAACGGGAGCAAAGATATACGGCAAAAACAATATCAGGCCTGCTAGCTGTTAGATACATGAGAGACCCAATGATACTGCGGTATTTGGTAGGGTCCACCAATTTCCCATGTAAATCAGCGTCTAGTTTCTTGGTATGTGCCATTGGTGTGGCATAGGTGTCACAGTTTTGCATTCAAAATTTGTTTAAAAGTTCAAGGGCATATTTGGAGTGACTTAAGAAAATACCACGGGGTGATTGATGAACTTGAAATCTAAGAAATAATGTAAGTTCACCCATCATTGAACTTTCAAAATGTTTTGTCATTAGTTTTGCAAAAGCATTTGAGTATTTTAAATGTGTTGACCCAAAAATGATGTCATCCACATAGATTTGAACGATTAAAATGTGAGCCTCGTGATATTGTATGAAAAGTGTAGGGTCGACCGAACCTTTGGTGAAGTTATTGGCAATGAGGAAGGATGATAACTTATCGTACCACGCCCGAGGAGCTTGTTTGAGTCCGTAGAGAGCTTTGTTCAGTTTGTATACGTGGTTCGGGAACTCTGGATCAATGAATCCTTCTGGTTGGCTGACATAAACCGTTTCTTTCAGTTTCCAATTCGGAAAAGCAGTTTTGACATCCATCTGAAAAACCGTTATGTTCATATGAGCCGCGAACGCTAGAAATAACCGAACAGCCTCAAGACGAGCAACCGGAGCGAATGATTCTTCAAAATCAATACACTCTTCCTGTCTATAACCCTTAGCCACCAGACGTGACTTGTTTCTGATTATGGTTCCTTCAGCATCCAATTTGTTTTTCCAAATCCATTTTAGACCAATGACGAAGACCCCTGTTGGTCTTTCAACCAATTCCTATACTTCAAGACGTTTAAACTGATTGAGTTCTTCCTACATGGATTCAATCCAGTTGTCTTTGGTCATTGCGTCTTTAATGTTTTTAGGTTCAGATTGGCAGACAGTGAGTGCATAAATGCAGTGTTCACCATCTGTGTGAAGACGTTGTCTTGTTACGACTGGTTGATTCGAGTTACCAATAATATTCTCAAGAGGATGGTCTTTCGTCCAACGATGTGTGGAAGGTTGATGTTGATATACATTATGCAGATTGGGAGGATTCAAATGGCTTGTAGATGATTCCGCAATATCTAGTGCAGCAGAGTCATTAGCAAACGGGTTGAAATAACGCATTTGGATCAAAATCTGCAGGTGGAGGTACTTCATTGTTTAGAACATCATCAGCTGGTTCAGCGTCATTGGATGCAGTTTGTTCAACTGTTGTTGTAGAGTCAACTGGTGGTGCTTCTTCAACAGTAGTTGTTGTAGCAGGTGTATCAGGTATTTGATTTTGATCAGGTTGAGCAGCGGAAACATTGGATACACCTGGAGCACGATCATCAATATCATCACTAAACAGCGGAGCAAATAGCTTTTCCATCTGTTGACGAGTAAGCTGGGGGCTTGGTTCAGCTGATGATGGGGTGTGGGGGAAGTTTAAATTTAATTACGTAGAGAAATGGAATTTGAATTTAACGTTCTTTCCCGTTACTCCATAAAATATTACTTTAACCCATGAGTCCCAATCGTCCTAAAACTGTATACAAATGATATGACTCGACTTAGCAACCATGCAAGTAACGGGATAATTAAACTAAGGGTTTAATAATGATAACAATAATGCACTAAATATGAGTGCATACAAGGTAGGCTAAGGGGATTTGGGTGTAACATATGGGGGTGGACTGTAAACAATGCTCTTCGTTGATATTCCGAAAATCGGAATATCACGAGAATCGCGAAAAGGATAGGTTCTAAGGGGTTAACTAGGGGTATCGTGTACTAAAGATGAGTACATCTCATGGGTGTGGGGAAAATTACTCAAACGATGTGGATGACGTAATTAAATTACAGGTTTCGAATAAGGGTTATCCTAATACCTCTTATCATTTAGTTAATCCTAACTACACGAGTGTAGTCTCACTAGCGATCTTGAAATGCATCACAAAACAAGTTCTAGAATCTATTATACTACCGGTACACTCACTAAGCATTAAAGGTGAATGTTTTTATTCCTAAAGATCTAGGGACGAACCTCACATTTTTGTGGTGGAATTTGAGTGGTAAACGGTTTTTTGTGCTAGTCATATAATTCCTATCCATGAGATGCTTTATTAAGACTAAAGTTTTACTCGTAAATGCCATAAAAATTTTAAATTTGGTGCTAAAATTTCCCTAACAAATATTTCTCATGGTTTATTACACAATTTACCAAGGACAAGACAAAAATCAAATGAGTGAATAGTTTCTAAGTTCCCATTTTATTCTTCCTCCCTACACTTAAACTGAACATTGTCCCCAATGTTCCCCGAAAGTATCAAAGTAATGATAAAGGAAGGTAAGTAAAAGAGAAAGAAACTAGTACTCCCCTGATTAGCTCGGTAGGATATGTATGAAGTTGTGGTTAAATCCTCATCCAAGAAGAATGAATAAGTAATAAGTGTTTCCAATATGTGTTTCTTCTTTTTGTCTAATATAACCTGCAAATTCTGAGAAAACGACAACCCCAAGCATCAAACTGAACAAAGAAAAATCACAACAAGATGTAATTACAGACTTAGAAATAAAAACAAAGCAAATAAGATATAATACTTGTGGAATGGATGTTCGAAGATTTTCTGGAAAATTAAGAACTGGAAGTTTCCAAAAATCACAAGTTAGACAGAAAACTAAAAATTTGTTTCCCCATTGCCAGACGCCGTCGGGTTTTAATCCCGGCGCCATCAGGTTGTCCTGACAGAAAGGGTTTGGTGCGTTTTTTGGAAAAATTTTGGAAAAATTACCTCATTAAAACCTGGAAAAAATCCTGCAAAACATCCATTATGACTCGATACAAGCATTTGACTCTAACAAACACACAAATATATAGAATTTCAATTGTTGATAATCTAATGTTCATGCAAGTTCTTACAACATATGTGATCTTCCCTACACTTTTCTTTTTGTAAAACACCTTTATATGCAATTAAGACGAAGTTAAAAACAAATAAAGCATTTTCACAAAGTAATATAAACATGAGAATCAACCAATAATGAAAAAGATATATAAAACACACAAATAAAAATGAAAAACAAATATGCAAACAATTAAACATGGGTTGCCTCCCAAGAAGCGCTTGTTCTTGTTCAAGTCACGAGCTTGACTCTACCCTTATTTAACGGATATAAGGGAGGTTTTCCCTACACTTAAGATTAAGTGCGGGTGAAAGTAGCGATACACACCCTTAGGGTGGGAATATGCCATGTGAGGTGAAGGGGGTGTGTGAATGGATTCTTTCATCCTAAAATTACCCGGACTAACTGGGTTAATAGGTGGGTCGGTTCCTGTTGTTCCCCGTTCACTATTGTTTAAAACAGTTTAGTATATAAAAACAGTTAAGAGTGAACTATGACTGAAATTAACATAAGTAAAACACACAAAGTAATTTTCAACATCATATTCTTATTAGAAATAAATCAACAAAGAATACGTTACCCAAGTACTTGCGGAATAGTACTTGGGATTGAAATGACAAAGTTTGGTGACTCCTCTCTAAGCTCAGGCTAAGTCTGAGCACAACTCTTAGAGCTCGCTGAGCTATCTCAGGAACTAAGTTGTATTTGGAGGAGTGAAAAGATGGCTTGCGTGTATGTGTGTTTTTACAATTCACAAGCTTAAACTTTTCACTCCTCTCTTATGCTATTTATACATGTATGATATTTGACTCTTTTCTAAGTGACAAACTGACATCATACAGAAGACAAAATACTGATGTATTTTGTCTCTGTTTACAAAGACTATTCTAGGTAAGAGACAAGACTACTTTCCTAAGCTCAGTGATGACACTGAGTCTGATCTTTTGCCATTCAGGGAAAGTTGACTTTGGTATATAAGGACTTCGTCTTATCTGATTCAAACTTATCCCGCCTTGTCCCGCTCTTTCTTTAGTCTTTACATCCTTCAGTCTTCTACTTCAGTTTGTCTTCAGTGTAAGTAGTTGGAGAGGAGTCTTAGGGATTCAGTGAGTTATTTTCATCACTCACTGAATCCACCATCTTCTTCTTGACTCAGTCTTCACCCTTTAAGTTCTGCCTTACAGAGTGCAGAGACTTCATCTTCGCCTCGTACTGAGTATCCTGAAGATGACTAACTGAGAGACTATGCACTCAGTGACCTGTTAGTGTTTAACGGTTTAAACACTTGGGCTATTTTCTATTCAAATCCTAGATTAAGGGGTTTGTGTATTTACTGAACCCAACAGTCTCCCCCTATTTGGATATACAAATAGCCTAAGTGGTTGATCAGTGTAAGTGAGCAAATAGCTTCTTCTTACACTGAATGTACTAAGGAATACAATAAGGAACACTGAGTAAATGAACAAAACATACATCTTTTATTCATCAGATTACATAGTTCTTATCACTAGTACAAAAGATAAAACAAAATGATGTCAGTCCAGATGGATTCCCAATGCTTCAAGCTTGACTTTCTTGGTGATGAGTGTTTCTCTGTCAGGATGGTCTCTTATCTTGGCATTCAGGTCTTGGCAGAACCTGATGTTTGCTGGGGTTTGGATCTGAGAGGCCACTGGTATGTAGCTCAGCATTGCAGCTAGACCAGCCTGACCAATATCACTCCATCTTTGAAAAGCAGGGTTTCCATAGACATCAATGTGGAATAGCCCTCTTTCAGGCTTCTCGATCACTAGACAGTTCACAAACTTAACACCTTCAGGTAGCTCCCTGTTGCATTCCAGTCCAGGCACTTTTATTTCAGGTTGGAACTAAACTCTCTTTCTTTTGCCAGTGGATGATTGTGGCTGAGATCCTTGAGGTGCAGTTAAGGCGGGCTGAATTCCCAGTTGGGCTGGACAATCTCTCAGTCTTTCATATCTTTTGCTGAGCATCTTCATCAGGTCCTTAACCACCGCATTCTTCTTCTTTTCAATAATTGGACCAAGCTCATCGAGTTCAGTGATCCCAAAGTCAGTGAATTTGAGGGGATCATGAACCTCGAAGTGTCTTTTATCACCCCCTCTGTAAACGTTCATGGCCAGTGGTTTGGTATTGGGGATGATTCTGACATCAGTGATCTTTTCAGGAAGCCTTCGGCTTGTCATTGTCCAGTTGTAATCCTTAATTCTGCTTTGCCTGATGGCTTCAGTTTTCTTCTTCTTTTCTTCCAACTGTTTTCTCATTTCAGCCATCTGAGCAGCCTGATCTTCCTTGAACTTTTTTCCTGCCTGACCCTTTTCAAGCTTCTTTGCATCTATCCCAATATTTCCAGCTTCCTCAGCAACTACTTGTACCAGTGCTTCTCTGCTCTTTCTTTCTTCTTCAGCAAGTTTCTTTTTTCTTTCTTTCTTAGCAAGGTGAGCACTTAGCTGTTGTGGTGTGAGCAGGTACATGGTGTTGCCAATTTTGAAGGGAATCTTCTCAGGCTCAGGAGTTGTCATTTTGCCTTTTCCTTTGTCCTGGCCTGAGGAAGATGAAGTTGCTACCAGGGGTGGTGGTGTTGTTGTTATTGGTGTGATTACTGTCAGTGTTGTTTTTGTTGATGTTGTTGGTGGGATTGATGATATAGTTGTTGCTGAGACTGGTGGTGATGATGAGATTTGAGCCACTGATGTTGTTGGTGTTGGCTCCCCCTCAGTGTGAGAAGGAGGTTCTTCAGTAATATTTTCCCCCTCAAATGTTGCCGGAGCGTCAGTGAGGGAAGAGTTGGAGCTGGTGCTGAGGGGGACGGAGCCGCTTGACCCTTGAAGGCCTGATAAATTTCAGAGATCATTGCCTTCATGTCTGATGTGTCGGTTTGAATACCAGTGACCTTTGATTCCAAGTTACCTTGTGATAATTCTAAGGCTGTCATCCGAGGCCCAAGATTCCAAGCCATGGAGGATGATGCCTTAGCCATATTAGCCACCTTAGCATCAAGAGAACCCAATGTATATTGTAGAGACTGAACAGAACTTTGTAGGCCTTGAACATTGGCAGACTGAAGCATATCAACCAGGGCAGTGAGACGGGAGGAATTCTTCATATAAACTTCAGTGGCTTCCAGTACTTTAGAATTGAGTGCTGGGTCCTCCTTGACAGTCTCTTTGATATCATCAATTGATGAGCCACACTTCTGAAGATACTCTCGAATTTTTCCCAGGTTTGTATTATGTTCGCCAATCTGTTGATACATAAGATCCCTGTGTTCGTGAACATTTTCATTGAAGGTGAGCACATCGGATTTAAGATCAGCATAACTGGCAGCAGCCTCAGTGTGTTGTTCCTACAGTGTTTCAGTGACCCCAGAGTATAACCTTCTTGAAGCTTTGGTGATCCACTGAACAAACTGCCTTTCAGTAAGTGGGAGAACATTATCAAATCTTTCAAATTCATCAGCGGAGGAAGAGGAGTCATCATTGTCATTCTGGAATGGTGATTCAGTATGTTCCTATGGATCAGGCTTAGGCTCTTGTTCAGCTTGAACCTCAGCGTCCACTTCTTCCCTAGCTGATAAAATTTCATCATCAGTTTCAGCAAGCTCATCTTCCGAAAAGAGTATGCCAGTAACATCAGCAACGGTTAACAGGGGGTTGGTTATGGGTTCTATATCAGCGGGTGGTATGTTTCCCTCTAAGTCTTTGTCCCCCGTTGACCCCTCGGACACTGGTGGGCGTTTCCCAGTGCCTTCGCTGGATTCAGGATTGGTTGTGGGTTCCATATCGGCGGGTTGTTTCTTTCCCTCCGAGTCTTTGTCCCCCAATGACCCCTGAGACACTGGTGGGAGTTTTCCAGTGCCTTTGGCGGAGTCAGTGATAGTTGTATCCCTATCAGCTGGTTGTATTATTCCCTCTGAGTCTTTGGATCGATCAGTGTGCCCTCAGACAAAGGCTTGGATTTGATAATGTCATCACTGGGCGTTGTGGAAGGCGCTCCCCTACCTCTGGATCTTGGGGAGTAGTGGTTGTGACCAAGGGCACTGACTGTGATGTATCAGTGTCCTTCGTTGTCACGGGGGTGGATGCTGCCTGGTCATCAGTGGGTGTCTTTTTAGTCTCGGGCCTTTTGTGCCTTTTAGGCTGTGTTCCTGAAGCCTCAGGGCCCTGGGACTTGGGTTTAGTCTTAGTCCTAGTCTGAGACTTCCCCTTTCTCTTTTTAGGAGCAGGGTTTGGAGACACTGATCCCTCCTGGTTGTTTACAGCAACCATATGGGCCGTCAATTCAATAGGAGTGACAAGGGATGGGTCTTTTTGAAAATTTAACTGGCTCAGGATGCCTGGTAAAGCACCAAATTTTTATTCCCGAGGATAATTTGAACCCAGTAACACTTGCAACCTAGGATATGAAACGTATTTCGTCCTAGTTTTGCTCTGTAGCTTGGTTACGAGATAACTGTAAATGATCTCCCCTATGTCGACAGTGACCCCATTCATCAGGCAGTATGCCATCATCAACTGAATAGAGTTAACTTTTTCAGTTGATGAGTGATTCCCGCCGAGGACCTGAATCAAAAATGTGAATAGGATCCTCCAAGCCACGGGAAATGAACTCTTGGTGACTGGGGTTCTGTCCAAAAATGTTTGATCTAAAACGATTTGTTTTAACCCATCCTTTACTGTGGAGGGTTCAGGATGGGCGACATAAACTCCTTTGTTGTAATCCAACCCTGTTGAAGTGCAAAACGTTTTGTAGTCCAGGGTGAATCGTTGTTGCCCCCCGTAAAGATTGAATCTGATGAGATATTCCCTGAGAGGTCTGAGGTTGTTCTCATCAGTGGAGGGTGTTGGTCATAGGCCTTGGCTGTTGCCCAAAACTCCCTGAGGAGATTTTGGTAAACAATATAGGGACACTGAACAAAGGTCGTTTTCAGTGGGCAATTAAACAAAAATTTCATAATGTCTTTGTAGGCTGGGATAGTTACAGGGTATTCAAAGTTGCCTATGACATTATTAGTTTTAAATTCAATATTTGTAAGATCCCCTACCCACTGAGAAGCAAACTGGAGAGATTGAGTTCTAGCCATTTCCATTTAAAAGATTTTATGGTTTTGAAAATATTTTGACTAGAATAATCAAAGTTTTTTTTTGATCTCTCAAGTTTGTGATGAAAAACTTTTGTAAATGTTTACAAGAAGGGTTTTCCAAAAGAGGTTTGAAGAGTTTTTGAGCACACACAAATATTTCTGAGTTTTAGAAGTGATTTTGACAGAGTTTTGTTGCAGAAAATAATTTGTGTGTGTTTGTTTGTGTTGGAAGAGGGTATTTATAGAGTGGTAAGAGGGGTGATTTGTGCACAAATGGGAATATTAAAAGTCGGTTTTTGAAAAACGTTTGAATTCCCACATTTAATGCTACCACTCCATTACCCGCAGTAAAATCCCGTTTTTCAAGGGAACAGTTGCAGTGCACAGTAAAAGTGCACTTTTGCAGCGATAAAATATCAATTTGATATTTTTGTGAGAGGCATTAATGGCCAAGTGGGATGACAGTAAGACAAAGAGACATATATTCCTATATTAAATTAGCATAGTTACCAACCTAGGACATTTAAGTAACTGATACTTGGATCATTTAGTTACACATTCAATGCTCTTTGTCAAATGTCAGGGACCTTGAATGAGTCTTACTCATTCAGTGAGAGGTTTGTTTTGGATGTTCAGGGAGGATGAACCATTTCAGAGAACTTACTGAGATTGGTTTTCAGATACCTGACTTTCAATGTCAAGCATTCCCAATTCAGCTTTCAGTCTCCTGAAGGTAGGTTCATCCAAGGGTTTTGTGAAGATATCAGCCAGTTGACATTCAGTAGGGATGAAATGAAGTTCAATGTCTCCTTTCATTATGTGATCCCTGATGAAGTGATATCTGATATCAATGTGTTTGGTTCTTTGGTGGAGGACAGGGTTGTTGGAGATTGCAATAGCACTGGTGTTGTCACAGAAGATGGGCACCATTTTGTAATGGATGTCATAGTCACTGAGTTGACTTTTCATCCATAATACATTGGCACAACATCCTGCTGCAGCTACATATTCAGCTTCAGCTGAGGACATAGCCACCGATTGTTGCTTTTTAGCACTCCAGCAAACCAGTTTTCCTCCAAGAAATTGACAGGACCCTGATGTACTTTTTCTGTCCATGATGCAGCCAGCATAATCAGAATCAGAATAACCCTTGAGATCAAACCCTGAGCATTTTGGATAATAGAGTCCAAGGTTTAGGGTTCCCTTCAGGTACCTGAGTATTCTTTTGGCTGCAGTGAGGTGAGATTCTTTGGGATTGGACTGATATCTTGCTATTAAACAGACTGAAAATTGTATGTCTGGTCTAGTAGCAGTTAGATACATCAGTGAGCCAACAATCCCTCTGAAATGGGTTTGATTGACTGATTTGCCAGTGAGATCAGGTCCAAGGTTGTTAGGTCGGACCATTGGAGTCTTCACTGAGGCACAGTCAGATATCCCATATTTCTTCAAGAGATTTCTGGTGTATTTCTCTTGACTGATGGATATTCCTTTATCAGTTTGCCTGATTTGTAGTCCAAGAAAGTATGTGAAGTTCCCCCATCATGCTCATTTCAAACTTCTTTGTCATCAGTTTTTCAAACTGTTTGCAAAGTTTGTAGTTTGTTGAGCCAAAGATGATGTCATCAACATACACTTGGACTAGTATCACATGCTGTTGAGTTCTATAGACAAACAGTGTGTTGTTTATCTTTCCTCTGACAAACTTGTTTTGTATCAGGAAGGCTGAGAGAGTTTCATACCATGCCCTGGGAGCTTGTTTAAGTCCATAAAGGGCTTTGTCAAGTTTGCAGACATAGTCAGGGAATTCACTACTTTCAAAGCCTGGAGGTTGCTGAACATACACATCTTCCTTGAGATCATCATTTAAGAATGCACTTTTAACATCCATTTGGTAGACCCTGAAGTTCATGTATGTTGCATATGCAAGGAAGATCCTGATGGCTTCCATTCTTGCAACAGGAGAAAATGTCTCATCATAGTCAATGCCTTCTTGTTGACTGTAACCTTTTGCTACAAGTCTGGCTTTGTTTTTAATGACAGTGCCGTTTTCATCAGTTTTGTTTCTGAAAACCCACTTCATTCCTATGACTACTACATCCGGAGGACATTTGATCAAGGTCATGACCTTGTTTTTATCAAACTGTTGCAGTTCTTCTTGCATAGCCTGAACCCAGCTTGGGTGTTTTAGAGCCTCAGTGACACTTTTGGGTTCTATTTCTGATAGGTAATCAGCATATAGACATTCATTGGCTGAAGCTGCAGTTAAGTTAGCAGCCATGCTTCTAGTGAGCATGCCCTCAGTGGGTTCACCAATGATGTTTACATGCTCAATGTCCTGAGATCTTGTCCACTTACTTTGTGGTCTGGGATATGAGCTTGAAGATGTCACTGGGAGTTCAGATGTGAGTTCAGGTGCAAGAGCCACATGATCATTTAGATCATCTGTAGAGATGTCTTGTTCAGGTCGAGGTTCATGAGTTACAGGTTCCTGATCATTTGGATTAGTGTTTCTTATCCCAGCAGGGACTGACTAATTATCAATGAACTCACTGATGGTAGGTTGGGGTAGGTTGTGAGGTAAGACATAATATGAGATGTCAGCATCAGCTTGATATGAGGAATTGAATTCAGTGTTGTACTCAACAGGAGGATATCTTGATGAGTTATCAATTCCTATTTCCTCCATTGAGGTGTTGGTGAACCTGATTCTTTCAGCACTTTCATCAAAGGTGACATGAAAGGTTTCCTCAACTTGTTGTCTCCTTGTGTTAAAAACCCTGAAGGCTTTGGAGATCAGTGAGTAGCCTAAGAAGTATCCATCATCAGCTTTTGCATCAAACTTGCCTAGATGATCCTTGTGGTTATGAATGAACACAGGACATCCAAACACGTGAAAATAGCTGATGTCAGGAAGTCTACCTTTGAAGATCTCATATGGGGTTTTATTATGTCTTTTGACAATGATAGACCTGTTTTGAGTGTAACAGGCAGTTTTTGACTGCTTCAGTCCAGAAATGCTTGGAGAGGGCTGAGCCATTTAACATGGTTCTAGCAGCCTCAATGAGAGTTCTGTTTTTCCTTTCAGCAACCCCATTTTGTTCAGGGGTATATGGAGATGAGAAATTTTGAGAAATTCCTTTTTCATCACAGAAACTCTCAAGCTCTTGATTTCTGAACTCAGTACCATTGTCAGTTCTGATTTGTTTAACAGTAATGTCATTCTGATTTTTAATCTTCCTGATGAATGACATTATTGTATCAGCTGCCGGACTCTTTTTTGAAAGAAAGTATACCCAAGTGTATCTTGAGAACTCATCAACAATGACAAGTGTATACTTCTCATGCTGGATTGATCTGGGACTGACAGGTCCAAAGAGATCCATGTGCAGGAGGTGAAGGCAGCTTTTGATGGTGAAATTTTGTTTGGTTTTGAATGATGCTCTGTGGTGTTTACCTTTTTCACAGGCAGAGCATGGTTTGTCTTTTGCAAAAACCAGTGATGGTAAGCCAAGGACCTTGTTTTGTTTTGCCAAGTTGTTGAGGTTTTTGAAGTTTAAGTATGAGAGTCTCTTATGCCACATCCAATTAATAGTTTCAGTGGCTTTAGCAAAGAGACAAGTTCCATCTTGGGAGAGTGTTGACATGTCTAACACATAAACATCATCTCTCCTTGGAGCTATCAACACCACTTCCTTGTTGGCATTAAAGATGGTACCTTGTTTGTCATTAAATTGCACAATGTACTTAGCATCACATAGTTGGCTGACACTGATGAGATTGTATTTGAGACCATTGACATAAGCAATTCTAGAGAAAACTATTCCATTGCAGTTTACTGAACCATAACCTTTAGTGGGACATGATGAGTTATCACCAAATACTACACTGGGTCCTGGTTCCTTTACATACTTGTGCAGATACTCCTTCACACCAGTCATGCTTCTTGAGCAACCACTGTCTAGATGCCAAATAGGCTCCCTGGCGTGTCTCTGCACAAGTAGTAAACTGAATTAGTTTCTCTTAGTGACCCACTTGCTAGTGGGCTTGGGTCTCAAGGTCTCTTTGAATTTTGCAATTGACTCATGGTCAGTGGTTGAGTGCATTGTGCTACCACAGGTTTTGCATTTAGAGACTGAGGAAGACTCAGTGATTTTGGGTTGTTTTGTACTTCTCCTTGCATGAATGATACTGTCATGTTGGGATGTCTCACGAGCTGGATTTCCACATATATCACAGCATGTTTTCATGAGACAGTCATCCTGATGATGATCATTAAACCCACAGTGAGGGCAAAGAGGAAAAGGTTTTGCTCTATTTTTTAGAGCTGTTTTGGAGGATGAAGCATACTGATGACCAACTTTGGTATAGTTTGCTTTACTGACAGAGCTTACATACTGTAAGTGATCTGCAGTTCTGTGATCATCCTTATTACAGATCATGCAATAAAGGATTCTATAGTAATTGTCAGTGGTGTGACTAGTGTAATGACACAGCTCACACTTCTGCTTGGGTTTGTTGGTGGATTTTGACTTTGATGAGCTAGATGAGGCTGACTTAGTTTCCTTGATTGAATCAGGGGCTTTCTCAATGGAATCCATCTTTTCTGTCAGCTTCCTCACAAGCTCAGTAAGTTTTTGAATTTGGTCAGCTTCAGTGGGGACAGAGGATGTTGAAGTCTCAGTAGGAGTAGACTCTTGTTGGATTTGTTTAGCTTGTCTTTGCAGGATGGTTCTACCAAGTCCAGACCTTTCTTTTGGTGAGTGAGGATTGAATTTTAGAGGAGTAAGCTCAGAGCTTGGATCAGCACCCTGAAGAGGTTTCAGGGGTGGAAGCGGTGTTTCAGATTCTGCTTCAGACTCAGAGATGTGTTCAATACCACTGGTCACATCAGGGAGTCCTAGCATGCTCTTAAGAGCTTGGCTCTCAGGCTCAAGAATCCTTCTAGAATCAAAATTTTGAAGCTTACTCTCAGGATTAACCCGTTCAATCCAATCACTGGAATTTGGAGTTGTCAACATGTTGGTAATCATACCTCCTGACACAAATGGTTTTAAACTTTGGTCTTTGTTGCGAGAGTCAGGGAGATGATCTTCACCTATGACTCTCTTTTTGCTACTGGGAGCACCCACAACATCAAAGACACTGGGATTCTTAGCAGTCCAACTATCAAGAATATCTTGTTCCTTTTTAAGTTCATCTTGAAGAGCCTGATTTCTCTTAACTAGTTCAGTGTTTTGAATTTGCAAAGTGACAGCCTCAAGCTTGGCTTGTTTTAAAATAAGCAGTTCATCTCTACACTTGTTTAATTCAAAACTTAGCTTGTTGTATTTTGAAAAGAGATTTAATCTTTGCTCTTCTACGAACTTAAGGTCAACACTAAGATAATTCATATAAGACTGCCAATCAGAGTCATCATCCATAGAAAGTAAGATGTTTACCTTCTTCATAGTGATTTTGACCCATTCCCCGTTTCTGGCATGATTCTTTCCAACAGCTAGCTTGTCCTCTTCTGAGAGGGCCATCAGTGCACTGACATGCACCATTTCATCATCTGATGACACTGGCTCTTCATCCCAGTCGAAGGTCTCAGCAACAAGGCCTTTGTTTTTACCCTGCACAGATTGAACATTTTTTGTTGTTTCTGAGGGACTTGCCTCGAGCAATGCAAGCTTAGCTTTGACTTTCTTATACTTGGCTTCAAAATCAACAGTTTTGTTTTGATCAGATTTGTTTTGAAAGTTTTGATGAGACTGATAGATTTTTGGTTGAAATTTGCTAAAGCCTGAGGACTGATTTGACCCTGATGGTTTATAAGAGGGTTCAGAAATTGTTTTTGAAAAACAGTCTTTTGCAAAATGACCTCTTTTGTGACACTTAAAGCATTCAGTGTCCTCATTTGCTTTGGCATTTTAAAAACCTTTGTTTCTTTTTATAAACCTTCGAGAGTTAGCAAGGAGTGCCCTTTCCTAAAATTCAGTGTTCAGGTCATTTAGGTACTCCTCACTTGATCTCTCATCAGGCTCATCATCAGAATTCCCCTGAAAATCTTGAACAACATTGTTAGAATAGAAAGCAGTTGATATTGGTGATGAGGTGGTGGTCAGGGACTTCTTAACTTCCTGAGACTTCTTTAAGTCAGGGTATCGTCTGTTGATGAGGTTTTCCTCATAGACAAATTTCCCATAAATTTTAGGAAGCTCAAGATTTTGAATATGATTAGCATTCCTAAGTCTCTGAGAGAAATTCAACCATTTTTCACGGAGACTGTTGACAAAACCAACATTGATTTCATGTTTGGACAACTTAACACCATCATTTGACAGTTCATTTTAAAGAGTTTTGTACCTGGTGTAAGTTTGAGAGAGAGTTTCTGAGTCCTTAGCCCTGAAGGTGTTATACTCAGGTTTCAGGTCCATTATGCTGTTTTCCTTGGTATCAGATGGTCCTTCATGACTATGAACTAGGTCATCCCAGGTTTGCTTAGCTGTACTACAGCTTATAACAGACTCCATAATGTCGTCAAGAAGACAAGATATTATGATACTTTTGAGTCTTTGGTCCTGGTTAACCACTCTCCTTTCATCCTGGGTCCACTGAGCTTCAGGTTTGGGCAACCCTTCAGCAGTCTTTGGGACAAATGGACCTTCATTTATACACTTGATATAATAAGGTTCCATCCCAATCAAATAGCAAAGCATTCGCTTTTTCCATTTGTTGAATTTGCTAACTTCAAGTCTAGGGGCAACAGCTGAATAAGCTCCACCCTTTTTATCGACTAGTTGGGGTACATCAATTTCAGCCATTTAGGATACTACTTTAAAAACTTATAGAGCGGCCTAAAAACGAGTTTTATAATTAGCCTGGCTCTGATACCACTTGTTGTTCCCCGTTCACTATTGTTTAAAACAGTTTAGTATATAAAAACAGTTAAGAGTGAACTATGACTGAAATTAACATAAGTAAAACACACAAAGTAATTTTCAACATCATATTCTTATTAGAAATAAATCAACAAAGAATACGTTACCCAAGTACTTGCGGAATAGTACTTGGGATTGAAATGACAAAGTTTGGTGACTCCTCTCTAAGCTCAGGCTAAGTCTGGGCACAACTCTTAGAGCTCACTGAGCTATCTCAAGAACTAAGTTGTATTTGGAGGAGTGAAAAGATGGCTTGCGTGTATGTGTGTTTTTACAATTCACAAGCTTAAACTTTTCAATTCTCTCTTATGCTATTTATACATGTATGATATTTGACTCTTTCCTAAGTGCTAAACTGACATCATACATAAGACAAAATACTGATGTATTTTGTCTCTGTTTACAAATACTATTCTAGGTAAGAGACAAGATTACTTTCCTAAGCTCAGTGATGACACTGAGTCTGATCTTTTGCCATTCAGGGAAAGTTGACTTTGGTAGATAAGGACTTCGTCTTATCTGATTCAAACTTATCCCGCCTTGTCCCGCTCTTTCTTCAGTCTTTACATCCTTCAGTCTTCTACTTCAGTTTGTTTTCAGTGTAAGTAGTTGGAGAGGAGTCTTAGGGATTCTGTGAGTTATTGTCATCACTCACTGAATCCACCATCTTCTTCTTGACTCAGTCTTCACCCTTTAAGTTCCGCCTTACAGAGTGGAGAGACTTCATCTTCACCTCGTACTGAGTATCCTGAAGATGACTCACTGAGAGACTATGCACTCAGTGACCTGTTAGTGTTTAACGGTTTAAACACTTGGGCTATTTTCTATTCAAATCCTAGATTAAGAGGTTTGGGTATTTACTGAACCCAACAGTTCCTCTTTTGTCTCCTAGATGAAAATCTAAGGATGGAAAATCGGGTAAATGTTGAGGCTCAGGATCATCAACACTAGGAACTTCCATAAGTATTCAAACTTATATCCTTTAATTGTGTTTGGCACAAAGGTTCTACCTCCATTGGGGTTCCTATAGTCTCATATACTTTTTCTGGGTAAGTCACGGGCGGTGTGTATGCCTTAAATGATGGTGGGACTTGTGGGTCTAGACTTTTCACCTTGTCCTCAATCACATCAAGATCACCTATATGCTCGTTATGTGTTTTGTGGAATTTAACCCAAACATGTGCCTAAGTTTCTCAAATCCTTTTTTAGCCATTTCAAATTCTAAGTCTGATTCATAAGAATCTTCCTTAATAATTTGATCACTATATTCTGTTTGGCTAAAGGATTCATCGTGTGTTCCTCGAGATTCAAAGTCATTGCACTTATGTTTGGCTAAATCCTCCTTAATTGTTTCCGTAGATAGTGATGAAAGCAATCCTAGTAATTCATCCAACTTATGGTTTATTGCTTGGTTGTTTTGCACAAAATTTTGACATACTTGGTCAGTTTTCCTAAGGGCCTCACTAAAAATAGTTTCTAAACATGGAGGTTCTAGGTGAAGGATCATACGATGCATATGTTTCACTAGATGAGGTGTTTTGTGGGCTTGATGGAGCTCATAAGGTGAAATCCTTAAACTTTTTATGAACTTGGTCTCTTTTCTCAAGGTACTCAATAGGGCATATAAGATCCTGTTTTCATCATTTTATCCCACCATCTTGATATATCCATTTTATGAAAATTATATTTCTTCATATAGAAATCTAGTCGCAGATATAGTGGATTCGCGTTCTCCATAATGGTGAACGGAAGAGTCAATGGAAAAGTTTTACAAAAAAAGGTGTAGAAAACTAGAATGGGGGGTTGAATAGTTTTACCGATTAAAACTCCTTTTTAAACTATTTAGATATACTTATGTCAATCTATTTGGTATGTGTGTTGGATAATGATAGATAAGCATATAAGTAAGCAATGCAAAAGATATAGAGTAAGGAACACAAAACCACGACAAGAGTATTTATAGTGGTTCAGCTACAAGGACACCTTCCTTGCCGTACTCTACTCCCCGAGTACCCCACTCGAGAGTTCGTAAGCACTACACAACACAAGCTCCTTAATGTGGCGGAGAAGCCTTCACAACATCGCCTACTCATTATCCGGTACAAGGCTAGACACCGAGTTCTTCCACAAGGAAGAACCAAACCTATCACAACGTCGCCTACACTTTATCTGGTACAAGGCTAGATACTGAGTTCCATTACAAAAGAGGAACCACTACCCAACACTACACCACTACACAACTAACCAAAGGAGACACACTCCTTGTTACAACACTAGAAGGACATCAACATCCTTTAACCCAAACTATCTAACTTGTACATCGATGCACCATATCGATTGTACACCTTTGGAACCTTTCACTAATGCCTTCAACACGACCCTTCGGCACCTTTCACTAATGCCTTCAACACAACACTTCTATGGAGGGAGGAAAGAACTATCAACAAGATGCACTTGAGTGGTCTTGATGATGACGAAGCTTAGAAACTCATGACTTAAGCTTGCACATCTTCAAGAGGTGGTGATCTCGCCTTTAAGAGGAACCTAGAGAATCACACAAACATAAAACTACAAAGAATGATCCTTTGGATCAGAGGTTAGAGATGTTAGAATACTGGGAGAAAGTATATGTGAAGTGGTAGTAAGCAAGAGAGAAACGGCTCACTATTTATAGACAAAACTTGTCTACTGTTCCACGGTTCCCACGGATCCCCCCCCAGAGGGATACAGCTAGTGCAAACCCAGGGATCCGGCTACTGGGTCAGTTTAGTCCGGATTTCGGGTTGCAAACCGGGTTATGGGTTATGGACCATGGGTTATGGGTAATGAATTATGGATACCCAACAAGATGCAATGTACCTACTCATTGGGTTGTGGATCTTGGGTCATGGGTCATGGACTTTGGGTCATGGACCATGGATGATGTGCTCAACCGGTGTGCAAGTTTTAAAATTTATAAACACTATTTATCCGGTAATTACTTTAACACATACGAGCAAGTATACTCGTTCATGATAGCAAAGGTGTGTAAGTCGAGGTCGTCCCAAGGGATTTGCGTTTTAATTTGTTAAAGTATTTGAGACAAGAAAGCTTGTCAAGGCTTCCTTCAAAGTGTTGGTTTAGTAAAAATTCAAATTAAGAAACATATACTTGTGTGAAGTCTATAGGTAATCATAAAGAGTGTTCATGAAGGCTTGGTGTAAACTTTGATGCAATGCACAAATCATAAGCAAATGATTTCCAACCCATGGTTTATTTTTTTTAAAAATCATTTTAAGAATAAAAACATATAAGTAATCCTTTCGGTCCTTATCCTAATGATTATTCTTTAAAAAATCCATTTGTTTGTAAAAGGTTCTTATTAGACTTGTTCCTACGAATCTTTCGACCCTTTCGTGATAAAAACATTTCTAGTCTTGTTTTAATAAGTAAACATGGTGAGTGTCAATCGCCATATTCCCATACTAGTTTGTCACTTAACTTTTTGGAATAAAACATAAGAGAAATCCTTTCGGTCTTTTTTCTTAAAAATGTTTTACCAACAAATCAAACAAGACTAGTAGTTTTTCCAACAAACTCATTTAAACAAGATCATTTACATGCACCACATATAAGAAAACTACTACAATTTCCTACATCCTTACACACAAGTATATTCAATAATTACTCCATGACAATCATAACATAACACAAATAGTAACAAGGTAATTCAAATAATTCAATAGAATAGAGATTCATGACAAAGTTCAATAGAATACTGGTATGTGCTAAAACACATACCATTTCTTTACCAAAATAGACCCAAAATAACCAAGAAAGAGCCATTTATTGCTAATATCCGCGTGTTTCTTGAGTTTATGCATGTGCAGGTACGGATATGACAAAACAGACAAAATAAAGCAAAAACCGAAGAAAACCGAGCACGAGAGAAAGAAGAATGCAAAAGCCGATGCCTTATGGGTTTTGATGATCAAAAGTGCAAATCACGGAGTTCTGATTATGTTCGGGGAGTTTTCACATCATCACCTGCACTTTCCCATATTTTCACAATCTACCCTTCACTTTCCCAAAATTTCACATTTCACCCTCAACTTTCCATAATGTACACAAAATACCCCTCACTTTTACCACATTTACCATTTACACCTTATACCCTCAATTATCCAATTTCCCGAAATCACCCTTTCCTTTTCATTATATACACTTTTTATCCTTGGCATTTCCAAAATTACACTAATGGTCCTTATTTGAAAAATATACCAAGTCCAAAAAATAAACCCATTACCCTTTCTTCCCAACAAGCCCATTACACCAATATTAACTTACCCCGTATACCATTTTACCCAGGTCAAACCCGGTCAACACCCCAAATAACCCACGGTCAAACGAGTTAAACCCGGTCAACCCATTAAACTTTCCCACCTCAGTCAACAAATAAATATACCAGGTCAAAAACCCTCCCCGCCAAAACCACCCGTACACTATTCCCTTGTCTTCCTCACCTGAATTACCCACAGTGCCCCTCTCCACACATAGTACTTAACATCTTTTTTTGCCATGTTGGCAATCCATGTGCAATAAGAATGACAGTTGGCAATTCCCAGCATTTTTATTGGTGGAACCATGTCATAGAAGTAATCCTAAGGCTGAGAATGAAAGTGGTGATGCAAAAAATGATCAAAGGCTGAGATCAAGCTCCCAGAACCTTCTGAAGATCAACCCAAGCTCTTCCCAGCTGCCTATATAAAGCCTTCTCATTCACAGTTGCAAATCGTCCAATTTTTCACAGCTTTTAGAAGAATTGTTACCACTTTGTTTTCATGTCATTCATTGTTTTTAAATTAGATGTTGTAATCTCAGTTTATTAAATGCAAATTAATTTTTCAATTGTTACTTTGGAATTCATCATTGTTTGAGTGCTATTTCATAAGCTTATTTTTACTGTTATTTAAGCTTCTTCAAGTTTAATTCAGCCTAAGTAGTCTATATCTTGGTCTAAATTTGATGCAGTTTCAACAATTGTAAAAGTCACACAAAAGTCAAACGTGGTCAAATTTCAAAAGTCAACACAGAATTTGGTTAATTTCTGCTCTCAGATGTTATTTGGTTAAGTTTAAAGTTTGTTTAAGTTTTCTTAATCAGTTTAAGTTCATTTTCATCAAAGTTTTAAAGTTAAAATGCATTTTGGTCTTATAAAGTAGTGTTTGGATTTGTCAAATTTTTAGTGTTTAATTGGTTTTAGTTAGTCAAATTTGAGTTAATTTAGTTTATAAACTGTTTTTAAAAGTTTTGTCAATCAAGTTTTCAAATATCTCAAGTCCCATTTGTGTTTTCAAGTTCAAATTAAAACCTGTCTCAGTTCCATTCTGTCCCCAAACAACCATGATCATCAGATTGTTTCATGATACAAATCAGGTTCAAAGTTTGTTTTTATTGGTTTTACTTGCTCACTGGTCACCCTAGTTAATTTGTTCTCAGTCTATATGCCTAATAGTAGTATTTAGATTGCTCATATTTGTGCTCATTAGTTGCCTGTTCTACTCATTTTTCTGTCATCAGTCACTGATTCTGTCCCATGGCAGCTTATTCAAGATTGCTTGTTTCCTCATCCCTTTAATAAGTTAGCTTGAATTTGGTTTCACTAGGTACTCCCAGTGTAGGTAAGAAATAGATTGCATCTTAGAAGCTTTTAGCATTAGCTAGTTTTAGGTCTGCTATTGTGTTTTTCTGTCAATGGTTTTACTGCACATTAGGTCCCATTAGTTCCAATTTGCTTTTATTTCTGATTTTTAATTTCTTCATTTTTCATCCTTTTTATCTGAAATTATGGATATTAGGTCTTCAGTTGGTTGTGCTCAACATGGTATTTTTACTTTATTTTTAGGATTTTCCTAAATAAGCTAAACTTAGGCTTAAACTAGGCTTCTCAGGACTGTTTGGAACTTGTAGACATAAGTTAAGTTTTGTGCTCATTAGCTTGTATAATGTATTGATTTGATTTCCTTAGGTTGATTTAGGTTGCATTCCATTAGTATAAGCTTACTTCAGCTTTAGGTAGCTTAGAGTCTAGATCTTGAGCTTGTAGCTTATGTTTTCATATCTGCACATCAGTTTCACCTATGTCCCAATCTTGTTTTATTTTTGATTTTTAATTTCCATTTTTTTAGCCCAAATTAGATGAAATTCTGGATTTAAGCACTTGAGTTGGTTTTCATTTACCAGATGTTTTTAGTTTATTTTTGTGATTTTTCTTAGATGGCTTAATTAGTGCTAGAAGTAGGCACTTTAGGGCCGTTTGGCATAAGGTAGTTTTGAAGTAAACTTGTGCTTATTTACCTTTTACTTGAGCTTTTTGGATTCAAATCAATTGAAGTAGGTTTATTTCAGATATTTTAGGTTAGTTTTGGACTGTGGTTTCTTATAGCAGCTTATAGCTTATTTCAATAAGTGCTTATCACATCAGTTCTAGCCCAAATCATATCTCATGTGATCCCAAATTGTTCCTGTTATTTTTCCCTGCTTCTCAATATTATTTTAGATTTTTCTAGAACTTTTCATATTTTTCCATGCTCTTTTGCTATTTTTCTGCATTTAAATTCATTTTTAAGGCTTTTTAATTAGTTTTTAATGCAAATAAATTAGAAAAATGTCATAAAAATATAATTTCAATTTTCTTAGTTTTAGATAAATCAAAAAGTCACAAAAAGTATTTTTCCAGATTTTTCATAGCTTAAATAGTAGTTTTTAGCAATTTAATTAGTTTTAAATAGTTTTAAATTCATAATAAATAGAGAAAAAGTAAAAAAAAATGTAATTCCAGTTTTTAAAATTATTTTTAGTTAATTAAGATTTTTTAAAAATAGTTTTGTAATTTTCTTGCATGTTTTCCTAATTTTTAGCTTTTTAATTCTATTTTAAATGTCTTAAATTAGTTTTTAATTCAAAATAAATCAAGAAAAACCAAAAAAAAAAATTAGTTTAAATTTCAAATAAGTTTTAAATATTATTTTTAGTTGTAGAAAAATAGTATTTCATTTTCATGGGTTAAAATTAGAGTAGTTGCATTTAATTCGCGTTTTATTAATCAAGTTTTTCGCATTTTTAGTTTTAAATTGGATACTTAGTCGCATTTGCTTAATTGCATCATAGATTTAGTTGTTTTTATTGCTTTTTATTACTTTCCCTTGCACCGTAGTTTAGAAATCCCAAAATTCCTTATTTTCACATTTAAATCACAAGAAACGCGACGAGAGTTGTTTAACTCCATTCATCCCTCGTTGGGAAAACGACCCGGGATATACATTCCTTTGTATTTCTTCGGAAAATATCTATGTATGAAAACGACAAATCAAATACCTAAGCTTTGGCTTACAAGAATTAGAAATTTGTGGAATATAGCATCCACACGCCTCCAATCGTCTTAGCCTAACCGTACAACTCCAAATGATTACACAATGGTTGAGAATTTGTCTCACCACTCTCCTGGACGTTTTACAGCAGATATAGGACTTTTGGAAGGAATAATAAGGGTTGGTAATAGCTTTGGTGTAAACTATTACTCTTTTGGATGTGTCACACCTAAATTACTAAGTCTAGGTGCATAATATAGATAGGAACCCTTTACTATCAAGCCAAAAACGTCCTAAATAAGTTATTAACCGGAAATGATCAGCCTCTCATGATTAATAGAAGTTAAGGCATCAATAAATGTGCAAAAGTGTAACTGCAGGTGTTCTAGCCGGATCGGTTGCGACGCAGCCGATCCGGTTGCATTTTGACCATTCCCCAGCCGATCCGGTTGCGGGCTCCGACCGATCGGATGGGAGCCTTCCGTACACCAAATCTTGACTTTTGTTGACTTTTCTCGATTCGTGCCTTTCGATGCTGATTTCCAAGACGAAACTTGATATTTATTTGATGTAGACACTTAGAAATCCTTGTGCTTCCTAATCATTGAGTCCATGAGCTTCCTCACTTGTCTTTCTTCCTCGGGAATTATCCAAATGTGCATGAAATCTTCATTTCTTCACCTTTTACGATACCTGCCTACATTCACATACAAATACGCTTCTTTTACACTTTTGCAACAATTATGAGTAAATATAGCCGATTATCATTCACAAAACCCAATAACGCTACTAAAAACATGCTCATTTTGAGCGTTATCAAATTCCCCCATACTTAAGTTCTACTCGCCCTCGAGTAGGTCTAGCATTTATGAAAATCGATTTCAATGGTCTCGACACCGTGGTTCCAAAAATCTAACAATCACCTCAAGAGAAATAATTGTTAATTTGCTTTTAATATGTGAAAATTTTAAAAATGAACCAAATGACTTTAGATAACATAACTAAACACCTCACGAATGATTTTAAGAATTCACTCAACACTCATATATTGGTGGGTATATGTAAATCACTCAATGCCTAGTCATGATTAATGCTTTTTACCATAAGCTTGTACAAGTATCAAGATAAATAAAATAAATTCATCAAAGAGGACTTTTATTCGGGTTATAATTTTAAGGCTTTGGGTTTATAAAATGGTATGGATAAGGCATGGGATAGTTTATGAAATTGGTTTTAAAAGAAATAAAGTCAAGTCTAAACCTCCATGTTGTTAGCCATCACACAAACCACGCTCCCGAAAATGATTATGTTGGAATCACTCTTAAACTAGATTACAAGTGTTAGTAATTAATATGTAATAGTTAGCTAATTAGGCCTTTATGTTTGTTATTATGCTAAGGCTTATGTAGAAGGCCAATAAGCTTTGGCCCAAGCCTAATAAGGAAAGAAAAAGAACTTTCATGTTGCCCTAGTTCCTTCCTATAAATACCTCATGTAAACCATCCTTAGATGGTTGGTTGTTCATTTACTTTCATTTCCTACGCATAACTCTTTTTAATATTCATACGTGTGTGTTAGTATTTGTTCAACCGATCACTCCTTTCTCTTATTTCTTATATTGATGCTTGTGTTACATAAATGGGAACCTAACAGTGGTATCAATCGCCAAATAGTTGGATGAAAGGTTTTGTTTTTGAAGCTTTTGTGATACGCGTAACATTCGGTGTTCAAACTTTCATACGCATAAAAACTCATTTTTTTCACTTTCAAATCCAAGATTCTTGTACTTTAAAGGTTATTTGGTGATAAAGTTGAAGTTTTTGGCAAAAAGTTTGAAACTTTACGTGTATTTCATTGTTTTTGAGCTTGGTTTTATTCGTGTGGCTAGTTCTACGCGTAAGGTGTATAAGAGTTTTGGATCATCAAGTTTCACACTTTTGTGTTATTTTGATGATATTGAAGCTGTTTCATCATAAAAATCTGGTTTAGAAACATTTTTGGATAGAAATATCAATTTTGGCAAATCCTACGCGTAACTAAACCCTAGTTATACGCGTAAGATATCAAAGTCTACGCATAAGCTTTCCTTGGTTTGATCTTCTGTGTTATTGGTTTACTCAGTGTTTTCTTGCTTGGATAAGCCTGAAAACACTTCGACTTTGAATATCTTTTACACTGGTAAAGTGTAAAGGATTTTTGGGCAAAAACCCTAGTTTTACGCCTAAGCAAAAACTTACGCTTAGAATCTTTACGCCTAAGCATTGTCTTACGCCTAAGCCTTGTCTTACGCATAAGCATTCTACTACTAAGCTTTTGAATTACGCATAAGCTAAGATTTCCTTAACCCTACGCGTAAGCTAATCCTACGCGTAAGCTTCTTCTTACGCGTAAGTTGGTGTTTTTACGCATAAGGTTCTCTTTGCCTAAACTAGCTTTTCTACGCATAAGGACACTTCATCAACAAAGTTTCATTCGACTACAAAGATCTATTTTACAACACAAGTTTCAAGATGTCTCAACCACCATCCCTCATGTGTATCCTCAACAACAACAGCTCAATCAACAACAACAACAACTCAATCAACAACAACAATTTTATCAACAAATTCAACAACAACAACAACAACAATATCAACAACAATTTTCTCAAGGAGCAATTCAACCACAAATGATTCAACCACCCCCTAGTCTTCAAGTACAACTTTACACAAACATTCACAATCAACATCCGTCCAGGAATACTATGAAGGAACCGTCTTGGTTTGGAAAGATGTGTGAAGCTTTAAGTAGCCAACAATCCATACATGAAGCTGGATCACTTGATCGACCTCCAATGCTTACTCCTGGAAACTATGATCAATGGGTGATAAGGTTCTTTAGGTTCTGTGATCTAAAGAAGCCGCATGGAAAGTTCTTGAAGAAGGTCATCATGGAAGGTCCATTTCAGATGCCTACTATCACTGTACCCGGAGATCCAACTGCTAATCCACCAAGAGATGATCTCACCAACGTTGTCGGTCTTAATGATCTTACTGCTGATCAACTTCTACACTTTGAAGCCGATGAACTGGCAATGCAATACATCCTTTTGGGATTACCCAATCCGATACTTCGAAGTGTTGATGCTCAAAAGACTGCTAAAGCAATGTGGGAGAATATTCATCTTCTCATGGAAGGCACAGAACTCAATCAAGAAGACATGGAATCCAAAATCTACTTGGCTTATGAACACTTCATGATTGAACCAGGAGAGACATTAGAGTCATATCATCATTGATTCTCATACATCATCAATGAATTGGACAAACATAACATCATCATGCCAAGAATTGTAGTCAACACTAAGTTCCTGAGTAGTCTTGGTCCTGATTGGGAAAAGTATGTCATTTTCATCCGTCAAGCGAAGAACCTTCATCATGTTACATACGGATTGTTGTACGACTATTTAAAGCCCCACCAAAAGGAAGTTGACAAAGAAAGGGTTATCCGTGGACTACCTGTTTCACCTTCACTTTCGGATAATCAACAATTAGTTTTGTGGGCTCAAGCTTGTTATCCTCAATTTCCAACTCTACAAACTGTCTTCACAAATCCTCCACAACCAACTGCTACAATTACCCCATATGGTCCGTCACAGCAAGAAACTCAATTGGTTCCATACAACAACAACAATGATCAAGAACTTTACAGTGAATCTAATGAAGATACTGAAGCTTTCGATGCATTGAAACAAGGTTTTGTCATGATTGCTAGAGCCTTTGGTCGATATTCAAACAAATCCAACAATCGAATCCGTACCTCTTCAAACACAAGGAATCAGGCTGTTGTTAACAATGGACGTGTTGAAGTTCAGAATCGTGGTAATGTTCGTCAGATGGGCGGTGGTCAAGGGTTTAATGCTATTGGGAGGAATAACATGGGTGCTCCACAACAACAAAGGGCTCAAGTGGTTGAACAGGGTAATGCTCATAATGAGGTTAATGGTCTTCGTTGTTATAACTGTAATGAAAAGGGTCATCTGGCTAATGCATGCCCTAAGCCGAGGACAAGAGGCAGCGCTTATCACAAAGAGGCTTTACTCTTGGCTCTTAAGGATGAAGCTGGTGGAACTCTTACCAACAAGGAACAGAGCTTCATGGCAAATGCTGATTCAGATGATGATATGGAGGACTTGCAGGCTAATGCAGCTGTGATGTTAATGGCAAACATGCAAGAACTCTACATGAGTGACACAGGCCCAGTGTATGACACTGACGGCTTGTCTCAGGTACCGGATCAAACTATAATCATTTCTGATCTGATATCTCCGCCAACATCTGCATCCGACAAGGATTAGAGTGTTCAACATGAGCCATCTACATCTCATTCTGATGATAATCAAATAGATCCCGTAGTTATATTTGACGATCAAGATGACCTTATGGTTACCATTAATAATCAAGTTGACTCTGTGGTTATACTTGAGGATCTAACTGTAAGATATAACTTTTCACATACACATCAAACCATAACACAAGGTGGCGAATAAGATGGAATTCTAGAGAGAGAAAGTTAGAGGTTTAGGGAACTTAGTGAGAGAAAGTGAAAGATATTATTATGAGCTCCAACTCTCTACCTTGGAAGGTAGAGAGTATTTATAGTCTTACATAACTCGCCACACTTTGGGCTGTGGATCAGGCATACAGTGGGTAAAGACCCGTCCGTCCTCCACGGTGTTACTTAACTAAAATACTACTTAACTTAAAAGAACTACGACTACGAGCTTTCTAACGATTACATATACTTGAGGTGACCGACTCTTTAATACCGGGAATTTCTAATTCCTAACACTAACTAATGATCATGTTGAGACCTACGTTGAACAAGCTGAACTTTCGTCTAATCTAGATATTGAGCTCATGACCTTACTTAAAGACCAAGAATCTCGACTGGAAATATGAAAGGACGTCAATAAGCAATTAAAGGACAAAAATGCACTGTTAACTAAGGATAATGAATGCTTAAATTTCAACTAAACATTTTTCAAAAACAAGAAAAACGTGAAAAAGGTTTTGAAGTCGCTTTTGCTAAATCTTACCAAAACAAAAAATCATTAGAACAACAGATACGTGATCTAGTCGCATCTAAGAATGCTTTGCTGTCTCAAATAGAACAACTGCAATATGATCATAAACAACAACTTAACACTCTCTCTTTGGAAACTCAAAAAGCCAAGTCTGAGTTGTTAACTTGTCAAAAACAGTTCTGTGAGTACAAAAAGCATTCAAAGAAACGAATATATGATTATCTTGAAGAAATTGTCGACTTATAAAACAAAATCAAAGAGTTTCGAAATGTTGTTTATAAACATGGTGAGTCAATCACAACTATTCAAAAGTTTACTTTTAAACCAAATCCAAATGGATATGGACCGAATCTTGCTGATTACAAACCAAAATTTTCAAATAGAGCATTCAAACCAACTCCTGAAGTTTACAGTGCAGAACATAGAATTGATGATTCCATTATGAGTGTTGTTGAATATAATCGTCAAGAGGAATTTGATGCAGATGACGAGAGTCGGTCAAAAATAGAAAATGTTGTTTATAACAAACCATTTAACTATTCAAAAGCCGTTAATTTTGTCACTCAACATGATTTTTCTAAAACACCTTGGATTATCACACCTACTTCTGAGGGCCCCCTTTCCAATATTGTACAAATTAATGGTCCTTTACCTTCACTTAGTGAAATAAAACCATTAGCCGAACAATGTGAAGTTATAAAATATTTTGAAACATTCATTTCGGACATCAAACTTTTGGAACGTGAAATTGAATTTCATTCTGAAATAAAAGTTGAACATTTTCAATCGCCTCTTGCGCGTGCACAAAGAGATATTCTTTAGAAAAGAATTTTACCTCATGTCCGAAATTTGAAAAATTGTGCTATATATTGGGAAAGGGATTTTCACAAGGAGCTTGGACTTATGAAAAGAGTTTTCGAACAAACAGAAACATCGATTTCAAATACAAAACGTAAAAAGAAAATGTTACGAAAAGATGTTGATCGACTCTTGGAAGATGTTATCTCTGCTGATATCCATAATGTTGTGTTATTACATTCTGTTGCGTATGCATTTGATTTTATCACTGCTGATTCTGTTGAATCTGTTGAAAATCTTGAGAATACTGATACTATGTCACAAATCGAGTCTTTAAAAGTTGAAAATGAGCGATTGTTAAACGAGCTTTCAAACGGAAAATGTCGTCTTCAATGGTGTCAAAAAGATTGTCATAATCGGGAACTCGCTTTGCAAAACAAAATCAACCAGTTGCATACAAAAACCTTTAATCCAAAATTTGAGCAACTGGATGATGTAAACGTGTCTTTGAAGTGTCAAATTGCAAAATATGAACAAGAAATTTCAAAAGTTAAAAAGAAATATGGTGTCATATTTGATTAACTCAAAAAGACTCGTGCTCAAGCGTCAAAAGATATTGATGATCATCTTGCATATACCAAAGATGTTTTACGACAAAATGGAAATACTCATTCTGAAAATCAAGATTTGTTACATACTATCCATGATCTAAAAGCAGAGTTGGTGAAAATTAAGCAAGACAGGAATAGTAGCACAGTAGTAACTGCACCTAAACAGATTCACAATGACTCTAGAACATCTAATGACAAACCACAAGAAACTAATGTGCTTCCCTCTACTGAAACAGGAATAGTTGCCTCTTTTCCCAACGCCCGCACTTCACAGCCTAGGAGCAATACAAGGAAGAATAGGAAGTTGCGACGTAAGAAAAGAACAATAAAGAATGCTGAAGTAGAAGAACACCCTAGGACTTTGACTAAAACTCGAGTTGCACCCACTTTAGATATTGCGTCTGACAAACGTAATGAACAAAGTGATGTAACGAATGCTGAATCTTTAAGTACTCTTAACGTTTTGTTTGAAGCCTCTTGTGTTGGTTGTCATAAAAGCATGTTTTCTGGTTGTTATGATAAATGTGTTGCTAAGACTATCTTGAATCGTAAGCAGAATAATAGAAAACGGAATACCTCTAGGCCCACTAATGCTTCTAAGTCTGTGCTAGGTAAACCACCCTCTAGTGTTCCAACTACGATCATTGATGTACTCAAAGAACCTCCTTCACCTCCTAGGAAGAACTTATCACCTAGTGCATTCACTAAGACCAAAGCTAAGACTAGTTGGAGATGGCATAAATGGTTACATAATACACTTGGATATAAATTGATACCTAAAATCATTGATATGTGTGTTTCTACTATAACTGCTTCGGAACCCTCTAACTCTTCGGGTTCCACATCTACTTCTATTCCCTCTGTGTCGTCTGTGTGTAATGCAGGTGATACATATCATCCTTTGGATTTTTGATAGCGGATGTTCCCGACACATGAAAGACAATCTCAAACTGTTATCAAACTTTGTTGCAAAGTTCATTGGCACTGTCAGATTCGGGAATGATCACTTCGTAGCTATCATGGGCTACGGAGATTACATCAATGGCAACATCAAAATTAGCAAGGTTTATTATGTGGAAGGCCTCGGTCACAATCTCTTCTCTGTTGGTCAGTTCTGTGATGGAGATTTGGAAGTTGCTTTTCGGGAGAAAACTTGTTTCATTCGCGATTTACAAGGAAACAATCTTATGTCTGGCACCCGCAATTCAAGTCTTTACACAATCTCAATGCAAGACATGATTGCTTCATCTCCCATCTGTCTACTTTCAAAGGCAACATCTACAAAATCTTGGCTATGGCACCGTCGTCTCTCACATTTAAACTTTCAAACCATAACCAACCTTGCTCGATACAAACTTGTTGAAGGTCTCCCAAGATTATGATATTCTAAAGATCACCTCTGTTCAGCTTGTAAACAAGGGAAAAGAACTCGTGCTCACTTTCCTTCAAAGGTGGAACACAACTCACAACATGTGCTTCATCTTCTTCACATGGATTTGTGTGGCCCGATGCGCGTGCAGACGATTAATGGCAAACGCTACATCTTGGTAATTGTATATGACTACTCAAGATGGACTTGGGTTTATTTTCTTCGAAGTAAAGATCAAGCTCCACAGATGATCATCACCTTTCTAACGAAAATTCAAGTTCAGCTCCGGAACACAGTCAGATAAATCAGAACAGACAAAGGAACTGAATTTGTCAATCAAACTCTTCATGCATTTTATGAGAAAATGGGAATTGAGCATCAAACATCTATTGCACGTACACCAGAACAAAACGGAGTTGTTGAAAGACGAAACCGTACGTTAGTGGAAGCTGCAAGAACAATGTTAATTAATGCTAAACTTCCAGATTAGTTGTGGGCTGAAGTCGTGTCAACCGCATGCTACACTCATAATCGCTCAATGATTACCAAACGCCACAATAAAACACCTTATGAGCTTATCCATAACCGAAAACCGAATCTCAAACACTTTCATGTATTTGGATCTCTTTGTTATACGAATAATGATCGTGATGACTTTGGTAAGCTCAAAGCCAAAGCTGACATTGGAGTATTTGTAGGATATTGTGAAAACTCTAAGGGTTTCCGGATCTGGAATCGTCGTACAAGGGAGATTATGGAAACGATTCATGCAAATTCCTATGAGCTTACAGAAATGGCTTTTGAGCATAACAGCTTGGAACCCGGTCATAACCGTTTAAACTTCCCTCAAACCCCATCATCAGATGAACCTAGTTTACAACTTACTCGACGTCAAATGGAACAGCTATTTGCTCCTCTGTTTAGTGATGACATTGATGAACGTGCTCCAGATGTATCAAATGTTTCTGCTGCTCAACCTGATCATAATCCAATACCTGATACACCTGCTACAACAACTACTGTTAAAGAAGCACCACCAGTTGATTCTACAACAACAGTCGAACAAACTGCATCCAATGACACTGAACCAGCTGATGATCTTCTGAACAATGATGTACCCCCACCTGCAGATTATGATCCAAATGCGTTCTTCAACCCTTTTGCAAATGCTTCTGCTACTTTTGATGTTGCGGAATCATCTACAAGTCATTTGAAGCCTCCTAATCTGCAGAATTTATATCAACATCAACCCTCCACACATCGTTGGACTAAAGACCATCCTCTTGTGAACATAATTGGCAACCCTAATCAACCAGTCGTAACTAGACAACGCATTCAGACTGACGGTGAACACTGCATTTATGCACTTACCGTTTGCCAATCTGAACCCAAAAACATTAAAGAAGCAATGACTTATGACAACTAGATTGAATCCATGCAAGAAGAACTTAATCAGTTTAAACGTCTTGAAGTATGTGAATTGGTTCAAAAACCAACAGGGGTCTATGTTATTGGTCTGAAATGGATTTGGAAAAACAAGTTAGATGCTGACGGTACGGTTATCAGAAATAAGTCATGTTTGGTAGCTAAGGGTTATAGACAAGAAGAGGGGATTGATTTTGAGGAATCCTTCGCTCCGGTTGCTCGACTTGAGGCTGCGCGGATTTTTCTGGCATTTGTGGCTCACATGAACATCACGGTCTTTCAGATGGATGTTAAAACCGCTTTTCTGAATGGTAAACTGAAAGAAACGGTCTATGTTAGTCAGCCAGAAGGATTTGTTGATCCAGAGTTCCCTAATTACGTTTACAAACTGAACAAGGCTCTCTACAGTCTCAAACAAGATCCTCGGGCGTGGTATGACAAGTTATCATCCTTTCTCATTGCCAATAGTTTCACTAAAGGTTCGGTCGACCCAACACTTTTCATACAATATCACGGGGAACACATTTTAATCGTTCAAATTTATGTGGATGACATCATTTTTGGGTAAACACATTTAAAATACTCAAACGCTTTTTCAAAACTTATGAAAAAACATTTTGAAATGTCCATGATGGGTGAACTTACATTCTTTCTTTGATTGCAAGTTCATCAATCACCCCATGGTATTTTCTTGAATCAGTCCAAATATGCCCTTGAAATTTTAAACAAACATGGAATGCAAACCTGTGATACCTATGCCACACCAATGGCACATACCAAGAAACTGGATGTTGATTTGCATGGGAAATTGGTTGACCCTACCAAATACCGAAGTATTATTGGGTCTCTCATGTATCTAATAGCCAGTAGGCCTGACATTGTATTTGCTGTTTATCTTTGCTCCCGTTATCAGTCGAGACCAACTGAAACTCACCTCTCTGAGGCTAAAAGAATCCTCCGATACATCAAGGGAACCATTAATTTGGGCCTCTGGTGGTATCCGAAGGATTCTGGTTTTGAACTAATAGCTTTTCCAGACGCTGATCACGCAGGTTGCTTAGATTCTCGTAAAAGCACTTCAGGAGCTCTACAATTTCTTGGTGATAAACTGGTATCATGGCAATCGAAGAAACAGGATTGTACATCACTTTCCTCAACAGAAGCAGAATATGTAGCCATGTCGGCATGTTATGCTCAAGTCATTTGGATGAGAACACAACTCAAAGACTATGGTTACGTATTTGACAGAATCCTGATGTACTGTGACAATCGAAGTGCCATTGCAATCTCGTGCAACTTTGTTCCACATTCGAAATCAAAGCACATCAACCTTCGATATCATTTCATCAAGGAGCACGTGGTAAAGGGTACCGTTGAATTATACTTTGTGGGTACTGAATACCAATTGGCAGGCCTTCTCACCAAAGCTTTAGCTCCTGCTAGGTTTACTGAGTTGGTCCACCGGATTGGTATGAGGTGTTTGACTCCAGAGTAACTGGACGAACTTTTAAAACAATCTTAAAACAAGTCAAACACCAAAACCTCTTTTGTAAATAAATTTTTCAAAAACAAAATACAAAAATATAAAATCAGATAAAATCCAAAAATATTCTTCTATCTAAATTTCTATCAAAACCAAACATCGCAAGTACAAATCTTCAGTCAACACTGTGTTCCATCAAATCTTTCACCATTTTTCCCGAACAAGTGTTGAGGGGGAGAAAGTAAATATTTTTATGTTTCATAAAACCTTGTACTTGCATGTTACCAATAATACGTTGTTTCTTATTAAGTGGTGGATACTTTATCATGTAAAATACCCTCCTCGGACTCAAATGTTTACAAAATTCTTTATTTCAAATGTCAAGGGGGAGTATCGTCATGTTTCTTGCCTAATTATGTTTTGTGTAACCAAAATGGGAGTTAAAGGATCTTGGTTGGAACCTCTTTGAGGTTAAAGGGCCAAATGTGTCAAGTTTGAAAAATTAATTTTAACAAAAACATTCCCCTAACACATTCAATGCACCACTGCATGTGCATTTACTCCTTAACAACCATCAAGATGAAACGGCCCAAATCAAATCTTCAAAATCCATTCAAGCTGTTCATAATCTATAAGTTCTAAATTGCTTTGATCAAGATTCTAAACAAGGATTTCAAAAATCTTTCAAATCCAACGGTTAAAACTCGTTAAACTGATTTTGGAAAATTGTTCACTTGAACGAATTGGGTGTTTATGCATAAAAGTGTTTGGATTGAAATGAGTCATGTTAAAACCTTTCTTAGTATCTATTAAACTTGTTTCAATCGTCCAAAACCATCCAGAATCTTAAATTTCATTAATTTGAATTCTAGGGTTCTTGCGCTCATTTAGGGTTTTTCTATTCTGTGATATGTTATTAGGTGGTCAAGAATGTGTTAGAATAAGTATATATGCATGTTTTGAACCTTTAAATTAGCCCAGAAACATCTAAACTATAAGAATTAAAGTTTTAGGTTTTTAGGGTTCATATCCCATGAATCTTCTGATTCTGTGGTGGAAATGTGATATTTCTTGTTCCATTGCACTCATATGACATCTAGGACACGCCAGAAACATTCTTGTTTGATTTCTGTAGCTGTATCTCTTAAGCGTAGATTAAGGGTTTAGGGTTTAAGAAATTTTACGCCTAAGTCTTTCTGTGTGTATCTGATATGTTCTTGTGCTTGCTTTGTGATCTAAAAGATGATTGGAATTAACTATTATCAAGTTTTCATGTTTATATTTAACAAGTTAATTATTCGTAATGTCAGAATCATTAGGTGTTCAAACCGTTACGCTTAAGGATTACTTTATGCGTAAAGGTTACGCCTAAGAGAAATCTTACGCATAACTCTTATGCATAAGAGGTTTACAGTGGATTACGCGTATCTTGGAAAAATATTCATAAACAAGGCTTGTTTCGCATAAGCTTTACTCTTACGAGTAAAACTATACGCGTAACATCTAGCTTATTCCTACGCGTAAGCCTAAAGCCTTTGAACTTGTCTTACGCGTAAGAAACTCTTACGCATAAGCTTGGTCTTACACTTTAGCTTACTCCTACGCATAAGCTTCTTTCTTATGCATAAGGATCCTTGTTACAGATAACCCACTGTTCACTACATTTTGGCCCGTTACGCATATGTTACTTGTTAAATGTTACATATAAGTCACAAATACCTGATGTTTCATATAAGCTTACAAATTTTAATATGTTGTGTGTTAAGTGAATAATTGGAGTTTGAAATTTCAAAATTAACATGTTCACGTAACTTTTCACTTCAACTTCAAATAATTGGACAAATGTGACTTAGGACTTGTAACTAACATAAACATGTTACCATCAAACAAGTAATTAGATAATAATTTAGACTAAAACAAACACATTCTGTTTCCATGTGTTTGTCTATTTGTCTAATGACTTTCAGATCACAAAATGGCTGCAAATCAAGCAAACATCAATGCCCCAGTTGAGCTCACGATGGCAAACACATTCCCAGCTGGATACGACAAAACAATTGGCAAAACAATCTCTGAGTCGTCTTCAACAACTTCATATGCTCATAATCATCTTGCAGAATTGTTGTGGTCATCCTTCTGCAACATCCATTCAAATACATGCTCACAAAGTCATCCTCAATCTCTGACTTCTTTCTGACGATAAGTATGATTTAATGGATGAAGAATGTTAAAGCATAAAAGGATGGAATTTCATGCTTCAACCTTTCCGGTTTATCAACCAGGTGGGGCAGGAGGGTCAAGCAGTAGTCCTCCACTTATGGAAGATCCATTTGTCACACACCCAAATTACCTATTTTGCAGCGGAATGGAATTCCTAGGGGTTGACTGTCATAGCATCACAATCACAGTTATATTGAACGACCTAAAGTGCCATTTGGAAAATACATCGCTTGATCTAATAAAATAGTCAGAGTTTACAAAGTATAGGTCCCAAATGAAAATCAACTTGTGCGGAAATAAATTTGTTACAATTCAAATGATGTTTTAAAGTATATGAAACCCAAGTGAAACGCGTCGTCACCACGACTCTATGATATGTCCACATGCATGCCATGAAGTGAATGCCTTAGATACCTGAGATAAAACATGCTAAAAGTGTCAACACAAAGGTTGAGTGAGTTCATAGAGTTTGTGTTGAAATGTAAAGCCTTTCAAAATCGTTTATGCAGCAAAGGCATTGTAAATCCACTCAGTTCCAAGTTCCGCCCATACAAAACTTGCAACCTGTGTGTTCACAACCCACTGCCGAAATGTGTATAGTTTATGATCAAGCGCATGATGTCAAATCAATTCATAAAATAGTGCATAACTTAATGTATCCATAGTTACTTAATATAACACATAATTCGTACGGTTTGAAATTGTTCCATGACCATTAGTTCAGGATTGTACCAAGACCATTAGACCATGATTGTACCAAGTCCGTTAGTACATGACTATACCAAGACCATTAGACCATGATTGTACCAAGTCCGTTAGTACATGACTATACCAAGTCCGTTAGTTCATGACTATACCAAGTCCGTTAGTTCAACATTATCCAAGTCCGTTAGATCGTGATCATACCAAGTCAGTTAGCTCAATGATTCATGATATAGAAATTCTAAGTATGGCGATACTGTTATTTCTTATGACTAACATTCAGTTCAGATAAACATATAGTTTGCAAATAATCATGTTTGCCATAAAAGTTGTTGAGCATGTATCTCCCCCAAAGAGTTTAATAAAAGTATTAAAACAAGAAAAGTGGGGCTATGGAACTCACTTGGACAATGATGCGATGGCAAAAGTGAGCACACCGAAATGTAGCGTGAATCACTAAACTTGACCTATTATGAATGATATGATACATAATAAGTTATGATGTAATGTTATGCATACAATTCATACGATATCTATACCACTTGTGAATTTTTGAAAATAATACTTATCGTCGAAAAATAATTCTTATAACGTCTTGACAATTTAATAATTACTTTTCAAGCATTTATGTTGAAATGATATCATAAGATAATCATTTAATGATTCATTATGAAATTATAACTTTTCGTCGTAAAATAATGTCATTTGAAGAATTCATGAAAGTGACTAAACGGCCTCGAAAAGCTAGTCGTAAAATGGTGTACGTCGAGTGTTAGGAAACGAACTCAACGGTTTTGGGAAGCTTGTATCATTATCTCAAAGTTTTAGTGTTTAAGTTTCCATCCTAGAGGTCTCGATCATAGAGAAAAATATAGGTAAAGTATGGTACTTGTAGCCAAAATATAGTTTAAGGGTGGTTTTCGGCAAAGTTTAAGTGACTATATTTCATTCGTTACAACTCCGCTAAACAAACGGTCGGACATTTTGGAAAATATGCTTGGCGATCTTACTTTTATTAGAAGACATCACTTTATAAAAAGTTCTACATCAATGTTAAAAATGTCCTTCAACATAGTCTCTAGTTTTGTCGTAATACTTGTCTATTAGAAATTATATAGTTTTTCTTATATAATAAAGTTACGACAACTTTTTGTAAACGTGTATAATTTAATCGTTACAAATCCGTTTTCTACGTTTTAAAGGTCCTTAGCTTTGTATAAAAGTATACTAACATATTTTTTATAAGTCGAAATAATTTACAACGCCCAAGCTTCATTTTTGACTCGTACAAATTTGACAATACATGCTGAAATTTCCAGAAAATTATAGTTTTCGTCGCCAACTTGAAAAATTCATAACTTCTTCGTTATAGCTCCGTTTTAATCCGTTCAAGCGGCCACGTTTTCGTTTTAAAGTATATTTTCCAAATATCTAGGCCAAAAATTTTTATCCACTGTCGAAAATTCCAGATTTCGAAAATAAGGACAGACCCTTTTTAAAACTTGCCGAAATGAGTTTTTCTCACGCCAAACCTATTCTAACCCATTCAAAACAACTCCGAAGCTATTCTAATCCTACCATACACCTTATTAGGGTGTCATGGTTTCCTAGGCATCACCAAAAGTGATGTACTACAAGGAATAATTATAGGATGACATAAATATATATAACTCTTAAAATCAATGTAAAAGTGGTACAAACATCATAAGACTTGCATGTTTTCTCAATAATGATGAAATGAATATGAGAATGAATATGAAATATGATGATGAAAATAAAAAGCTTACAAGTAACTTGATGAGGTTATTAGAACAAAGGGTTTTTCCTAATCACCCAAGGTTTATATTGCAAAACCTTAACAAGAGTGATACTAGTGTATGTAAAACTTGATTAGAGAAAAAAAAAATATGATCTCCTTCTTGTCCTTGAGGTTGGCCGGTTTTGAGAGAGAAGAGAGGAAGCAAAAAGAGTTTTGATCTTACTTGAGAAAATGAAGTGAAATGTGTTTTTGATACTTTAGTAGTATAATACAATATACTCAAGAGTAGATATTTGTAGCTTAATGACTCACCCCATGCTTGGTTGACATATGTAGAAAATTTAGGACTAGATGCATTAAGTAATAATCAAGTGGTTTAATGTTGAGTAAATGTGTTGTTAATTAGGAATAAGTGGTAACTTGTGTAAATATTTGAGCTTGTAGGGTAGCGTTAACTAAAAATAAATTTTCACGGGTCAAGATAAAATATATTGAGGTCATAAAAATTATAAAAATACATTTCTTGCAAAATTTGAGTGAAATAATAATAATCGTGTAATATTTAAGAAAATCGTCGTAATTATATAAATATAACAATTTATATACAAAATAAATTTAAAACACTGGGTAAACTCATAATATTATTTTTATAATCTTAATATAAGTATAAAAATATATTGTGATATTTTTTGGAAGTAACGGATCAAATGTTCAAAATAATTAATTACGCGATGGCGTTTATTTAATATGAAAATTACGCGTTTAATGTGAAATGAAAAATCATGAATGAACTAACATGATGATAATGATGCCAATGAAATGTAGACTAAACCTAGTCTATATGAAATGTCCTTGATGATTGTTCATGAATTCGCAGCTAAACCATTAAGGTTACGCGAATTTGATACTCGTAAACCTAGTTTATAATTAAATGATGAAATAGTGAAACTTGAGAAATGACCTGAAATTGCGAGTTGTCACACCATTGCAAATAACTCTCACCCCATCCAATCCGGTTAATCAACCTGGTAAGGATCAGGGTGTCACTGTCACTACAACTATTGAAATGAAGCAACCACAAAAACAACTAAAACAACCGCAAAAAGAAAAGCATGGTGAAGATGTGGAAATATATGACGAAGGAGATTACGATCATTATAAGGATGAAAGAGTCACTGATGATGATAATTTGGTGGCTGAAGAGGAAATAATGCAAAAAGAGGCTGAAGAAGCTGTTAGAGCTGAAGAGGAAAAGTTAAAGAAGGAATCAGACAACTACATACTTGACAATCCAACACACATACCTCAACAGTCTTCTGAATCACCTTCTGACACTTCCACCACCCAAATCATCATCTCAATCATCACCTCCATCAACAAAAGAGACAACTAAGTCTACAACAAAATCTGTTAAGAAGGCAACTCCATCCAATGATTCGACAAATGGTTAAGCAGGTTTTCACCACTACACAACAAGCTACACAGCCACCACCATCTGATCAACCAAGGGTTTCAGAAACCACACCACCAATGGTGAAAACCATTGATCACTTTACATACACTGGTGGTTAGGATTACGACATACCTGAGCCCCAACCTGAACCTCAACCGAAATTTAAATCAAGTACATTACTGCACTCTCTGTTTTCATACGCATCTAATCTAAGAGCGTGTTGAAGAACTCTAACTTGGAGTCGAATCTTACCAAAAACAACTCAATCTCATCGCCCCACTCCTACACTTCAACGGAATCAATCAAGAACCTCAGTAAAAAATCGTTTATAAACCAAAGTTTGGGTTTGTCTACCAAAGTGAAAATCATCATAATTGCTTCATGGCTTTCGATGAAATTCACAAGTTCTATGACGCCACCCTGAAGATGGTTCGAGATGGATTGGCTTATCGATTGAAGGTCATTGACTTGGGTACAATTCAGACGGAGAGTTGGAATTCAAAGGATCGCAAGGATGTTCTTCGGTTTATATCTAGGATTGATGAAAGGTTGATTCATCGGGATCAGATGCGACGGTTGGAAAGTTATGTGGGAGGAAGACTAAGCTTCCCGATTCAGACATACCAACGTCCTCAGAAAGTAGCTGGTCGTGTGTAATCATTGGGTACTCTCTTAACATTATTGATTGTGATTTTGTTTGTTTGATATATTCATAATGGCTTGTGCACACATAACAGTGTACAACCTGTACTTATAAATAAAGGACCCTGTGGTACGCTTCAGTGCCAAAATCCTTATAAAAGGAGCGAAAGCTTCTTACTTTTGAGTAAAACTAATCAAAAATTTCATTTTTCAAAGTTTTGCTCAAAAGGACAAGTACTTCCCCTTATGATTTTCAAAACCTCAAAAGTTTATATCACTTGTTGTGGGGGAGTATTTGCTTAAAACTTTGTTCACAAATTGTTCTTCGTGGTAACCTTCCCGCAAAACTCGAAATGGACATATTCGATATCAAATTTCTTCAAAAATAACATTTATATGCCATTTTTAAGGCGGAGAAAAATTATGTGATAAGAAATATGTTGTGAATTGCCAATGAATCGTCGTGCTAAAAAGACTTAACCAATGAATTGACGAGATATTAAATGTTAGTAACTCGAAAAGACTTGTCCGGGATGGGTAATAATTTCAAGCTAGTTCACTAGTAATGTAAACGTGTCTCACAAAGGACTTGTCTTAGTAGAATGTACCATTCAAGAAACTCTTGATAGACATGAACTTTGACGGGTTTGACAACCTTTCGAGGTTTGTCCACACCTTCAAGGTAGTTATTAGAGCTAGTTGTCACCTAAAAGCTGACAATGCAACTCTTTAACTATGCAACATAACCGTGTCTCGCGGGGAATTGTCTATCTTGAGTTGATTAATTCAAAAGTGCGCGCTCTTCTCTCACCATGCAAATTTCTGTCAAAATACTTAAGCACGTGTGAAGGGGGAGTATTTCTGCAAAATCCTAAACTCTCAACAATGGTACTAAAAGCTTTTATTCATAACTACTGTGAGAGATTTTCAAGAGAAATTGGTTTTATGATAACATAGGTTAGTCATGGAGTTATAAGGTGACTAAGGTTAGGAATAACCGTCCTATGATCCGCCAGAGCCGGAGGGATCTACCCAAGGACACCACCAATAGTTAGAATCTAGAAGTCCTTAGGTATGATGATTAAAAAAAGGAGAAAATGAGAATTGGAGATAAAAGGAGTTGAAGAATGAAAAAGAAAAGTAAAGAAAAAGGTGAAAAGAAATAGCCCTCCAGATTATTAAACTTAGGGCAGACACCGGGTTCAATTCATATGCTACTGGTTGTCACTTGATGACGTCGATATTGAAGATCAAAGTCGTTATGGACCCAGTGACGCATGCACTAAACCTTCTTAGCCACTCAAGTTTCTCTCAACAGAAGCATGTTTCATTCTCACAGGGAACCCTACGTAAACTATCGGCTTTCTCTTAGAGATTGCTGTTATTGAAGAAAGAGACCCTCTCCCTAGTCTCCGCTCAGGAAAACCAAAGTGCACTATTGAGTCTAGAGCCACGAGATTCATCAAAAGATCTCTTGGGTACACTTGACAATTCATCGCTTGTCGTTCAACAATAAGAACACAAATCTTAGTAATCTGTCGAGAACATTTATGAGGGGTTCACAACTGTGATCCTCAGTGATTGAATGGAAACTCCTGCCAGGGTCAACATCAAACAGCCCTGACAGCAGGTCACTTTGGTAACTCCTTGTGGGTTACGCTTAGTGTGTCTCAAACGGTCTACAGTCGTGGGGTGATGCTTCAGTATACCTCAGCGACTCACCTGAACTGTAGGTGTACTTCGGTACATCGCGTTATCTCACTTGTGGGACTCCAGTTCAGAAACAGCCGTTGTGAGAATTAGAGTTGTGTTTTCACACTATGATGTTAAAACTCTCGAAGTTCAAACTTGTAAGCGCTGGATTATTTCTAACCCATGTGTTATGTTTTCTTCTTGTGGATGCTTGCGGGTGGAAAAGATCATGCAGATTCTCCACATGCTCATACCTACAACATCACCAATTGAAGTTCTCTCAAAAGGAAACACAAAGTCAGAATGATTCTTCGTCAAAGTCAAAGAATCTACAAAGTTTAAAGACTAAGAGAACTACATCAGTATTGAAATCCAACGTTAAAGAGCGTGTGAGCATGTTGGAGAAAGACGTGGAGACACTAGAGCAATGAAGCGGACCTGATGCAGATAACCACAACATACTATCACCACCATCACAAAGAACAAAGAACAAAAGAACAAAGAAATCAAAGACATCAAAGCAGAATACTTCAAAAGAAACAAGATCCCTACACTGGGGAGATTGTTCATATCAAGGCACTTCTTCTCACAAGAAAGAAGAATGTTAGAAGACGTCAAAGCTACTATTACATCAGCACCTACAACGTTATCGCTCATATCATTAATCACCAACATTTTGGGGGAGATTGTTGGAATCACTCCTAAACTAGATTACAAGTGTTAGTAATTAATATGTAATAGTTAGCTTAATTAGGCATTTATGTTTGTTATTATGCTAAGGCTTATGTAGAAGGCCCATAAGCCTTGGCCCAAGCCTAATAAGGAAAGGAAGGGAACTTGCATGTTCTCCTAGTTCCTTCCTATAAATACCTCATGTAAACCATCCTTAGATGGTTGGTTGTTCATTTACTTTCATTTCCTACGCATAACTCTTCTTAATATTCATACGTGTGTGTTAGTATTTGTTCAACCGATCACTCCTTTCTCTTATTTCTTATATTGATGCTTGTGTTACATAAATGGGAACCTAACAGATTATAATTTCTTCTTCTTCACATATCGATCTCCAAACAAATATAACTCAATTTAGCTCATTGGCTAATCAATATACTCAATATAGCACATTGGCTATAACCATAATCTTTTTTTTTTCATCTTCCCCACACTTAGTATGAGCATACACCACAAAAAATACAAATGAGAAAGATGTCTCCTTCATCTTTGTTGGAGAATGGTACACACAAATGACAAAGTGTAGCTTCTTCATAATCATCAAAAACAATCCAACACTCCAAACAACTAGTAACAAACCAATAGACATTGACATGGGTTGGCTAAGGTTTAAGGTGTAAAATATTTTTGTATTTTTCTGGATATAACAAAAACAAAAAGATTGGCTCGAAGGGTGTAACTAAAGGTATCTAGTGCTAATAATGAGCACTAACAAATGGGTCCATATAAAGTGGTTAACTAATCGATGTGGTTAGCAAAAAACATTAGATGTAAAATGGAAGGCCATTTGGGTTAAATCCTACGTTTGCCTCTTATCATTTGAACATATTTTTATCACTCGAGAGTGATTTTAACCAAAATGCATAACAAGTACAAGTTCTAGAATCGACATAATCACCGGCACACTCATAGCAAAATATAAAACAAAAAGATATGTTTTATACAAAAAGAACCCTCATAATTTAGTGGATAAAAGCTATAATGCGCGCTAGTAAAGTTATCGAATCCAAAATGAATTACTTTCGTAATTTGGTCCAAATCAAAAATTTTCAAAAAACTCTTTTTACCATTGAAATACCCAAGTTGTTTTTAAATATATATTAATAACGTGCGAAAACAACTAGACAATCAAGGGCGATTTTCTACTAGCTACTTGAATCCAAAAACTCTACCTAAAAATAAAAAATAAGACTAAAAAAAACAAAAAAAATTAAAAATAGTAGTATCATTTTTCCTATTATCTTCACTCCCCCATACTTAAGTTTTGCATTGTCCTCAATGTAATAAAATGAACTTCAAAGTAAAGAAAATGGGAAAAAGAAATAGTCAAAAAGATACCATGGGATAGAATATGCAATACGCATATTGGGTCATAGGCATGCATGTGAGTTATCTAACTCCAAATATTGACCAACAATAAGCTTCCGTCATATCCATACTGCAAACAAAACTGCAAAATATAAACAACACACAAAACAAATAAACAAAACAAGAAACAATCTAAACGCAACTTAAAAATAAAAATAAACAAAGTATGATAATAATCCTAAAGAAGTAGTAAGAGAGAGATAGAGAAAATATTGTTCGACAAACATAAGCATTTTTTTTAATATCACAATCCAAAGAATGATCCACGATCATTCGTCATCCTCGCTCATCTCATCACCTTAATCATCATCATCTTCGTCATCACTTTCGGACTCATAGTGCTCGTCTACAAACTCCGAACGAACTCTCCTCTTCTTTTTCTTTCCTCCAGCTCCTGATGAAGATCCTCCAACATCATAGCTAGATCCTCCAACCTCGGGTAATCTACCATACGCAGGCACTGGGTCAGGAAATGGTGCATTTCCAGGATATGGGTACGGATATGGTCCAGGATACGAGGTGAAAGGGAAAGGATATGGTGGAACATTAGGCGGATTGTAGGGAGACAACTCATAATTGGCTTCTTGAGCCATGTGTTGAAAGAACGGGATCGAATAATCATTAACGTAGTTGTTCCTCAACATCATCGAATCTCTCCAAACATCCCTACACTCAATTTCATTCAAGTGCCGGTTCCAATCTCCCCAACCAGAGTCAAAGCTACTAGTCGTACCTATTTGCACATTACCCATCGGCACATTTCCCGGCTGTTGTGGTGGTGGTGGTTCAATCTGTCACAATTCTCAAATTCCGGTCATTCCTCATACTCCATATTCATCATTTCATAACGGTTCATTCATGATCTTTGCATTTCACCTAAAACGCGTAAATTTTATATTAAATAAACGTTATCGCGTGAGTTATTATTTTGAAAATTTAATCTGCTACTTCCAAAAATGATCCCGATATATTTTTATACTTATATTTAGTTATAAAAACTATATTTTGAGTTTACCTAGTGTTTTAAATTTATTTGGTATATAAACCGTTAAAGTTATATTATTACGACGTTTTTCCTAAAAACTACACGATAATTATTTTATCACTCAAATTTTACAAGGAATGTATTTTTACAATTTTTATGATCTCATTATAATCTCCTTTGATCTATTAAAAATTTCTTTTATCTAAAATCACCTTAAATACACTAATATATAAAACCTTACAAGTTACATTTAAACTACACTTTACTTACATTCTTTTTAACAATTATACATTATAAAGTAGAAAGAAGAAAAAAAAAATATAATTGAAAGACACAATCCCCCCAAAACCGGCCAAGGGGGGGGGATGTATCATCAAGTTGGTAAATTTTTTCTTGATTGGTTAGACTTTTACTTCACCTATATTTCACCTTTCAATCATTCACTTCATTTATTTATCTCATTATTTCAAAAGTTAGAAAAGTTCTCTCTTTGTTTCTTCCACTTCAAAACCGGCCATATAAGGTTTTTACAAGGGATCATCAATTTTTCTCAAGCTCAAGTTAAATACAATCTAGATAACAGTCTCATTAAGGTTTTGAAATAAAAACCTAGGGTGTTTAGGCTAACCTTTGTTCTTTGCACCTCATCATATCACTTGTAAGCATCTCATGTTTATTTTTCATCTTACATATTCATTTCATACTCATCTCATCATTTTTGAGCAAAAACATGCAAGACTTGTGTTAGTTATACCATTTTTACATGATTTTTAGAGTTATATATATATAAAGGTCATCCTATAAATATTCCCTTGGTATATTTTGGTCTTGATGATGTTTAGGAACCCATGACACCCTAAGAAGGTGTATGGTAGGATTAGATTAGCTTTGGAGTTGATTTGAAGGGATTGGAATAGGTTTAGTACGAGAAAAACTATTTTCGATAAGTATTAAAAGTGGTCTGTCCTTATTTTGATTTTCTGGAAAATCCGACAGTAGGCACGAAATTTTGGCCTTGATATTTAGAAAATATACTTTAAAACGAATCCGTGGCCGCTTGAACGGATTAAAACGGAGTTATAACGAAGAAGTTATGAATTTTTCAAGTTTAACGACGAAATATATATTTTTCAGAAATTTCAGCAAAGGGTTTTTGTTTTATACGAGTCAAAAACGAGTCCTAAGCTTTACAAATTATTTCGACTTATCAAAAAATATTAGTATACTTTGATACGAAGCTAAGGACATATTATACGTAGAAAACGGATTTGAAACGACTAAGATATACACGTTTTTACAAACTTGCCGTAACTTTATTAATTAAGAAAAACTATATTATTTTTACGAGACAAGTATTACGGTAACTACAACGACCATGTTGAAGGCAGTTTTTAACTATGATGTAGAACTTTTTGGAACGAAATGTCTTCTAATAAAATCGAGATCACCAAGCATATTTTCCAAAACGACCAACCGTTTGTATAGCGGAGTTGTAATAAATTATTTACGGTTGCTTAAACTTTGCCGAAACTTACTTTTAAACCCCATTTGGACAAAATCACCATCTTTAACCTTTATTATCTTTATGATCGAGACCTCTATGACGAAAACTCATGAACTGAAACTTTTAGATTTTGATACAAACTTTCCAAAACCGTCGAGTTCGTTTCCTAACGTTCGACGTACACCATTTTACGACTAGCTTTTCGAAGCCATTTTTGTCACTTTCATGAAATTTCCAACGACCTTATTTTACGACGAAAAGTTAAAATTTCGCAATAAATCATTACGAAACTATTGTAGGATGACATCTTGACGTAAACACTTGTAAAGTAATTTAAGAATGGTCAAGACGTCAAAAGAGTATTTTTCGGCGATAAATATTATTTTCAAAACTCGCAAATGGTATAAATAACATACGAAATGCATGCATAACATAACATCATAACTCATTACATATCATAACATTCATTCTAGGTCGCGGATAGTTTCCGAGTCTCACTTTCGTGCACTTCATTTTGTTAGCATATCCAGCATACCAGGTGAGTTCATACCCCACTTTTACTCGTTTAAATTCTTACAAACTATTTGGGGGAGATACATGCTTAAATACTTATTTCACTCTTGCGAATACTCAAACCATTTATACAATTGTGTTACAATATACTTCTTATACACTTTGGACATTATGTGTGGTTTATTGCGATATGTGCCTTAATGTGCTAAACTAGTTTTCAATTATGCATCAACATACAAGCTTTAGCAACTGGTTAACTCCTGCGGGAGCCGGCGGAGAGGTATTGATAGTACTATCGGGCTGACGCCCCCACCCTTGGGTCCTTGATGACGTGACCTGGGGTGAATATAATCTGTTATTCAATGAAACATAACAAACAATTTAGACTTGTCAAGAGGTTCAGTTGGCTGTGATTCTTTGCATTAAGTACATGTATATATCGTATGCACCTATGTCCTACTTACAAACAAGATTGACAATTCTATATTTTGGCAATGGGTTGTAAACACACAGGTTGCAAGTTTTGTATGGGCGGAACTTGGAACTGAGTGGATTTACAATGCCTTTGCTGCATAAACAATTTTTGAAAGGCTTTACATTTCATCACAAACTTATGAACTCACCAACCATTGTGTTGACACTTTTTAGCATGTTTATCTCAGGTCTTAAGGTGATAGCAATTCATGGAGCTTTTGGGTCGCATGGCATACATTGGAGTCTTGTGCTTTTAACAATTACCATTCGACATGTTTTGTAAACTTTTTATGTATTATCAAACCTTGTGATTTCTTGTGGTGTAAACATTAACTTATTTATCGAATGGTAAACTTTTCAAAACGTCTCATTATAGAGGTCGTTTTCTGTATCCATACTTTGTGCTATGACGTCATACCCCAATGACACTATCGTTCCGCTGCGATATTTTGGGGGTGTGACACAATCCATGCTCCCAAAGTCTTTGTTGTCCTATTCAAAGCTTTTCCAAAACTCTTTGCATCCCATGTCTCACTATCCTTTGGATCATCACACTTAGCCAACTCATTGCTATTGTAGTACCCTAGATTCTTTGCCAACCTCGTCACATAATGACCTCCACATATGTTGCTATTGCCCTTGATTCCCGGGGCTTTCCTAGACAAATACTCGGCTATAATCCAAGCCGTATTCCCATCCTTGGACTCTTCCAACAACATCATTATCCACAAGTCCGGCTTTTGGCATTTTTCCCGACTTCCAATTTTGTGGAACGGCCCCCATACTAGCAACTTATGTAGGATTCTCAACAATGGATTCCTAAGGGTTGCAAAATTCCGACGAGTACAAGAAGGATCTCCCACGCGATTCCAGTACGCGGGAAAACTAGGGTAATCTTTCTTAAACCTCTTAAGCCTTGAGAAATGAGCTTCAAACAATCGATGATTAACCTCATCCGATTCATACAATCCAAGAGCAACAGCAAACCTCGGCAAAGTATATGCGTGATCCTGCCCACAAAGCCTAAACCAAACACAAATTTCATTCATGATGTTTCGAACGTTTACCTTCCTTTCAAAGTACATTGTTGAGAAGAACTCCAAACACCATTCACGGTAAACTTCTTCATTTATGCTAAAAGCTCCCTCCCTCGAAAAATCTTCAAATGAATCTCCATCAATCGAATATACATAAGACATCCACATCATACCCCTCAACTTATTCTTACACTCATATTCGTTAAACAAGTCCCAATCTACCAACCTCAAAACCGAAACAGTTCTAGTTTGCAACTTTGACAAACGTTCCCTAAAAGCTTGTTTTTCCTCATTGGTAAGATCTTTAAACTTCAGGTTTGCATTCCCTTCAGCTCTCAAGCTATAGGTAACCTTCTTCCGTGCATTCCTTTGGCAATACTTGGTCACGAGCGGGTTTGTTGGAATCCGCATCGAACTCAAACAACCTACAACATTTCTATGTAGAAATCACAAATATAAGTTAATATAAGAGTGTTAGAACCAATGATAAAGTTTATAGAAGCCCCTAGGGTCTAGTTCAAAATTCGCATTTTTTCACAACAGAACCTGGAACCGATTCGGTCGAGGGGCAGTCGATCCGGCTCCTCCTCTGACCTTGGTCCAACCGATCGGTTGCGTTGCGCAGCCGATTCGGTTTTCTGATCTGCATAAGGCTATGGCCTTCCAATTGATTTCCCGCTAGATTTTTCCAATTCCAATTCACTCCTAAACTTCATTTGAACATCACTAATGATTTCTACAACCTCAATTTGCTCTTAATTCGCATCCAAAACTTCCAATCATCACTTGTTCATCATGCTTAGAACTTACAAGCTTAACTTCAATTCATCAATTAATTCTTCTAACAATAATGTGGCATCTAAAATTTACTGAAAATGCATCATCTAACAACTAGGAATCATCAATTGCAACTTAATTTGATTCAAGGGTACAACCTAATTAAATCCGAAAATTCAATCATCTAATTCTCATTCAATGTTGAATCAATCACTACAATTCTTTTTGCAATGCATTCCTATATCAATTACCCACTTAATTCTAAAAGATTACATCTTAATTCGAATCCCATCAAAAAACCCCCCAATTGGTGACCTAATTTGCAATTCGAATGAAATACTCAAATTAAACACTAATTAAGCTAATTGATTGCAGATGCTTACTTGTTTAGGTGCCATGAAGATCTTCTAAAACTCTTACAACCTTCAAACAACTTCTTAGTGGTCGAATTTGTGAAACACAGATGGGGGGGGGATTAGTGTGTGTGTGTGTGTGTTTTTTCTGGACAAATTGAATTTTAGGCACTTATACATGCTTCCAACCGATTCAGTCATGGACACAACCGTTTCGGTTTGCATTTTTGCAGAATTTTACCTTTTTAACTTTACTTGGCCATTTTTCCTTCCAAGCAAAAAAATTTTACTCAAAAATTCGATTAAAGATGCACACAACATTCATCCAACCATTTGCAAATTTCAACAACATCTAACTCAAAGACTAAATCATCAAACTTATCATCATAAAACTTAAACTAAAACTCAAAAAGAATGATTAAAATAACTTCAAACCATAATAACAAGAAATAAAAACCAAATTAAATCAAAATCCCTAAGTGCATAAAATAAAATTTCATCAAAAGACGAAGATCAAGCAAACAAATGTTTGTTATTATTGTTGCGATGTTCTACTCCTTATCACCCCTCAAAATATTCATGCCTCAAAATATCCTCGCTTTGGAATTTTCCCGTCAACTCACGATATGTCTCATGAGTCTTGAACTTTCTAACAAATCTCTCTTGGGCATAGTATATCGAATTTTACATGCCATTCCCCATCACCTTCTTCTCTTTTGTATACACTCGTTCCTTCGAGTCCCCACTCCAAAATTTTCAATTGTACGGGTGAAGATCCTAAGAAGACCGTGAGCTTTTTGTACACAAGGATGTTCTTAAATGGGTATTAAAAGGCTTCCATAGCAAGTGCACGTTCCATTTCATCTTCGAGGTCAAGGTACGGTGGGGCAAATGGCCCATACATAGAATTTCCTTGGGCATCACGCCCAACTTCGAAGCAAGTCAAATCATCATCTTTTTAAAAATTTCCAAATCCTCCATGAATTCTAAAACTTTACCCCTAGGCTTGGGATAATAATTTTGCTTGGAGATTCCATCGTAAATTGTCATAGTCCCCCTCCCCATGTCTATTATCGCTCCACAAGTGCGAAGGAAAGGTCTTCCAAGTAAGAGAGACAAACTTTTGTCAACCGGTATATCCAAGACTAGGAAATCGGCTAAATAAGGTTGGTAGCCAATTTGTAACCTCACATTTTTCACTTCCCCCATAGCCTTAGCTTGAGAGTTGTCCGCCATGGTTAGCTTAGAATGATTTGGTTGAGGATTGCTTAGTCCCAAATTCTTGAATAGTGGATATGGCATCACGTTGACACTTGATCCAGTGTCCGCCAAAGCATAAACCGGAGTGGTCCCGTTAACTTTTATTGATAAAACAAAGTTACCCAGGTCACTCTCTTTCCGCGGCATCCCCCGAAATAAGATTCTATCCCTATCCTCATCCGTAAGGTCCTTGTCTTCCAACCGTTGTCTATCCAACATAACCGCATCTAGCTTTTTTCGGTAAACAACATAATATTGTAACACTTCGATCACGGGTTTCTTTTCATTAAGCTCAAGGAATTTTTGTTCTAGGTTTGCTAGGATAGCTTTCCTTTTGCTCTTGAGTTAAGGGCTTAAAGGTGTTTGGTGAATTTGGTGGTGATGGTATGTAATCATGGGTCTTTGTGGTGGTGGTGGTGGTGGGAGTTAGTTTATTTGATGAGATCTTCTTCCTACTAGCCTTTCCCATTTTCACAATCTCCACATTATCCTTCTTCTCCATGTTTTCACACAATTCTGCGAGCATGTCGTTCACTTCCTTCTCTTCATCCAAATCAGTAATGTTAATTCTCATTTCAACTAGAGCAAAATCCAATTGACATTTAGTTGTTACGAGGAAATCACGTCCAAAGCATACATCCGGTTCATCCGCATTCCCTTCTTCCAAAACTACAAAATCGGCCTCAAAGATATGACCATGGATATTGATCTGAAGATTCTTGAAAAAATTCCTCCCATAAGCTTCATAGTCTAAACGAACGTGGCCAATTTTGTCAAGCACCTTGTCCACACTATAGTTGTCCCTATAAGCCATGTTCAATTGAGCATCCCACGCGCTTACTCCTTCAACACTACACGGTGTCCGAAACCTCATAAAAGGTGAGTCGTACCCCATGAGAGGTGCTTGCGTGAAAATCACGACCCTATTCTTTTTAGGAACTTGAACCTTCTTTTCCCCAACTTCTTCCAAACATTCCGCATGAATGGCTAACTCTTTCTTACTTTTCTCCAAGATGTTTCCAATCTTTTTCGACGAGTTACCAGTATCCTTAAACATTTCATCCAAGTTGCGAATATACTCGGAAATACCACTCAAACTATCCATAACAACCTTATCTAAACAAAATAAAACAAAACAAGAACAAATCAACCAAATTATTAGCGTTAGAGTTAGTTAAAATCAAAACAAACTACAGAAATACATTCTAAACAAGTAAAGACACTTATTAAGACTAAAAACGAAAGCTAAAACTTGAAATTAAGAAAATAAAAATATTGTTATCGAGAGCTCCAACCGGATCGGTTGGCCCTCCAACCGATTCAGTTGGTGGTATGCCTCAGACCAAATTCGCCCAGCCGATCCGGTTACGGGTTCCGACCGATCGGCTGGAGTGAAATTCCAGATTTTTTTTTTAATTTAATTATTTTTTATATTTTTAATTTTAACTAAAAATTAATTAAAGACAATTAATTACAACTTAAACTCTAATAAGTGTGACTACTCATTAACCTCTTAATTAAAATCATTAACTATACTAATTGAGCATAAACTAACATTAACTAGACTTAATTAACTAATCGTTAAAACAAACTAAAACATCTAAAACTGAAAATTAACTAGATAAATAAACTAATCAAGACATAATTAATTAGAAATTAAATAAGACTAAAAATAATATATAACCAAAAATCTAAAAAATCAAGCATAAGCAAGCTTCAATACTAGCCTAAAAAATCAGAAATGACAGGAAATAAGCAACAAACTAAAACACTAGATTAACTAGAAACTAGAAAAAGAAAAACATAATTTTTTTACCGAGAGGACCAACCGGATCGGTTGCTTGCGCTGCCGATCGGTTGGTCGAATACCAATTTTTTTTTTTTTTTTTTTACTTTTGAAACCAAACTCAAATTTTACGAAATTTGCAGAAAGAAACAAATAAAAAACACTCAAATCCCCGGCAGCGGCGCCAAAAACTTGATGTGCTCAACCGTGTGCAAGTTTTAAAATTTATAAACACGATTTATCCGGTAATTACTTTAACACATACGAGCAAGTATACTCGTTCGTGATAGCAAAGGTGGGTAAGTCGAGGTCGTCCCAAGGGATTTGCGTTTTAATTTGTTAAAGAATTTGAGACAAGAAAGCTTGTCAAGGCTTCCTTCAAAGTGTTGGTTTAGTAAAAATTCAAATTAAGAAACATATACTTGTGTGAAGTCTATAGGTAATCATAAAGAGTGTTCATGAAGGCTTGGTGTAAACTTTGATGCAATGCACAAATCATAAGCAAATGATTTCCAACCCATGATTTATGTTTTGTAAAAATCATTTTAAGAATAAAAACATATAGGTAATCCTTTCGGTCCTTATCCTAATAATTATTCTTTAGAAAATCCATTTGTTTGTAAAAGGTTCTTATTAGACTTGTTCCTACGAATCTTTCGACCCTTTCGTGATGAAAACGTTTCTAGTCTTGTTTTAATAAGTAAACATGGTGAGTGTCAATCACCATATCCCCATACTAGTTTTTCACTTAACTTTTTGGAATAAAACATAAGAGAAATCCTTTCGGTAATTTTTCTTAAAAATGTTTTACCAACAAATCAAAAAAGACTAGTAGTTTTTCCAACAAACTCATTTAAACAAGATCATTTACATGCTTCACATATAAGAATACTCCTACAATTTCCTACATCCTTACACACAAGTATATTCAAGAATTACTCCATGACAATCATAACATAACACAAGTAGTAACAAGGTAATTCAAATAACTTAATAAAATAGAGATTCATGACAAAGTTCAATAGAATACCTAAGCTTTGGATTACAAGAATTAGAAATTTGTGGAATATAGCATCCACACGCCTCCAATCATCTTAGCCTAACCGTACAACTCCAAATTATTACACAATGGTTGAAAATTTGTCTCACCACTCTCCTGGACGTTTTACAGCAGATATAGGACTTTTGGGAGGAATAATAAGGGTTGGTAATAGCTTTGGTGTAAACTATTACTCTTTTGGATGTGTCACACCTAAACTACTAAGTCTAGGTGCATTATATAGATAGGAACCCTTTACTATCAAGCCAAACACGTCCTCAACAACTTATTAACTGGAAATGATCGGCCTCTCATGATTAATAGAAGTTAAGGCATCAATAAATGTGCAAAACTGTAACTGCAGGTGTTCCAGCAGGATCGGTTGCGACGCAGTCGATCCGGTTGCATTTTGACCATTCCCTAGCCGATCCGGTTGCGGGCTCCGACCGATCGGCTGGGAGTCTTCCGTACACCAAATCTTGACTTTTGTTGACTTTTCTAGATTCGTGCCTTTTTCTTTGCTTTCGATGCTGATTTCCAAGACGAAACTTGATATTTATTTGATGTAGACACTTAGAAATCCTTGTGCTTCCTAATCATTGAGTCCATGAGCTTCCTCACTTGTCTTTCTTCCTCGGGAATTATCCAAATGTGCATGAAATCTTCATTTCTTCACTTTTTACGATACCTGGCTACATTCACATACAAATACGCTTCTTTTGCACTTTTGCAACAATTATCAGTAAATATAGCCGATTATCATACACAAAACCCACAGTAACGCTACTAAAAATATGCTCATTTTGAGCATTATCAATGGATAATACCCAACATGACTTCATGCATGATGTCATGCAATGGGTTATGGGTCATGGTCCATGGGTATGGGTTATGGACTTTTGTTTTTACCCAACAACATTAATTGTACCTAGTCAATGGATCATGGGTTATGGGTCATGGGTCATGGAATTTGGTTTTTACCCATTACTTTACCTACTACAATATATACAATGTATATATATATGTATTTATATATATATATATATATATATATATATATATATATATATATATATATGCATTTCTATATTTTGTAAACACTAGTTGTTCTACATATGCATTTTTATAAGATATAAACAATATTACTTGTTAGTGTTTATATAAAAATGTATTTGGTTTTATGTAACTTATTTACTCAACATGTTTTGATATAGTTTTAATATGTTTAGTAACAGTCTGTTAGTAAACTATTGGCTCAAACCTTTTACGTATTTTATTTGTTTCGTTAAAATGATTTTACGTTTCTTATCGACAAAACATTAGAAGATCGTAAAATATAAATAAACGTTTTTATGGCTTATTTGTATTAGCAATCTCCCTCTTTTTGTTGATGACAAAACATAAAATTATTTTAAGAATAAAATTTGTAAAAAATTGAATTGTAGTTTTTACTCTTTCTCCCCCTTTTTGTCGAAACAAAAAGAAACAAACACATTGTTTTAGAAAAACTTGTGAAAAATAACAAAATAAAGAGTAAAGAGTAAGATGAGAGAAAGATTCTCGTCTTAGCTCTCCCTTGACGGATACTCCTCTTTGTTGAGGGCGTCAAGTAGTTAGGAAGGCTAAACGAGTGTGTTGCTAGAATGTCTGCAATGGTTTCGTCTCTGATGAAATGCCCCCCCCCCTTGACGAGTGCTCCATTTTGAGGAGGACGTCAAGTAATATAGAAAATCTGAGTAAATGTATTGCAAGCATTTTTTCAATGCTTTGCTTTGACGAAAAGCTCCCCTTGATTGAGGGTGTCAAAGTCTTCATGTGTATTTTGAAAATCTACAAAACAAAGGTTAGAAAACAAGCATATGGTGCATAGTTTCCTGCAAATGAGATTCATATTAGTGAGAAAATATGCTTCTATTGCACGGATCCCACGGATCCTTCATGTGAGGGATCCGTCTAGGCTAATTTGGGGGAACTGTGTACTTGCATTCTTTTGACAGCCATGTGGATGTAAAAAAATGACGTAAACATCCAAATGAGTTAAGTATTATAGCACTAAACATATTCTCATAACTATATAGCATACAACATGTAGTTTCATTCAATAAAACATGAGAAATGAAACACATATCTCTAAAACTAAGAGAATGATACAAGCATGTAGCACATTTCCTAACAATTCTAAGTTATGCCTATGAATAAAGAAGAGCACCATTGTGCTTGTATTCCTAAGTTCTAGGGACGAGTAGATTTGTTGACCTCATCAAAACGTTCGAGAAGGTGATAGAACATGAAACGTAATTCGTCACGTACTTCATGGACTAGTCCTTCGACATGTTGACAATGAAAGCAATCATTGTCATGGCTAGGGAATGGTGGTGGTAAGAATAGAGCGGTTTGAGGTGGAAGATTTGACGAGGAAGGTGGATGTTCCACAAAGGATTGAGATATTTGTGGAGGCACGTTTGATGAGGTTGGAGGTGGTTCAACTAAGGGTGAAGGTGGTGAAATATGTATTGATCGTGGTGGTAAAGAAGTATCTACTTCCATATGATCCGGTTGTTGATTTTGGTGATTCCTCATAAACCAAAATGGACCATTTGAGGGTGATGGAAAAAAAGATAAAGGTGCTAGTGTTGTTTCAACACAAAAGTTTTGGTGAGGAGGTTGTTGTGGCACCATTTTCTCAATTGAGGAAAATGTTGGCAATGGTGGTGGATCAGATGGCCTAGGTGGCAAGTCCTCTAAGTTGTAAAGGTGTGGGGATGAGAGTGGAGTGGTGAAAGAGATAGCTCTAGGAACTAGAGGTGATGGTTTAGTGGAAGTAGGGGTGTTTGGTTTAGGAGGTATAGTAGTGTTTGGCAAGGGTTGTCTTGTGGGAACAATCCTTTTAGGAGTTGGTTTGATTGGTAGAGTTGGTTGTGAGGGAGTTATAGTGTTTGAGGCTTTAACGGGTGATGATTCGGTTGAAGAGATTTCATGAATAACCTGAGAAGTTTTCTTGAGAGGTTCTTTGGTTGATGAGTTAACACTAGGATCTTTCCTCATGGTGAAATGGTAGAAAGGGAAGGTGTAAAAAGAAAGCTTTAGCCACTGAGAATGAGTGTGTGAATGGTGATTTGGAAGTTCTAACACAAATGGTTTATAAAGAGAAAGATTTGGTAAGTGAATTAAAGCTTAAACCACTAAAAATTCTTCAAATTGCAATGATTTGCATGCACAAAAGTCAACTACAGAGTTGCACTGATCTAGGAAGTCAATTAAGACAATGTGGAGTGTTCAAATTAACAAAGAGGGTTTGAAATGATTGTATCAAGTAGGATTGATTTAGTCTGTGCAGCTAGTTCCAACGGATCCCTTACTTGAGGGATCCATCTAGGCTAAACTTAGGGATCCGGCTCTCAGGAGCCAAGAAGAAAGATCAGGTTTTACTACGGTCTAGTACCTACATATCTTGAGTGTTTCAGTCTCCTTAGGTGTCTTAAATGATATGAGACTTAAATAATCAAGTGTAATGAGTGAGGGTAGCTAATGATGTCTTTTTATGGAAAGAAGTGAAGGTTTTTATGAACACTAATGGGTGATCAAGGATGACACTAAGATTTTTTAGGGTGTCAAGTGGAGTTAAATGATCCTAGAGACCAGATGATGATCTAAGGAAAATTTAGAAATTTGTTTAAGAATTATAAGAAATGAAAAACTAGTTTTTAGACCATTTTAAGATCAAGATGACTAAAATCAATTTACTAAAATTGAGTGAAATATCAAACTAAGAGTTTTAAGATGAGAGGAACAATGTGTGAACTTTGGAGCAAAAAGATGGTAAGTTTTGAAGTAATACTAAATCAAAAATACCTAGAATGTGATCCTAAGTCGTTCATGAGTGATTGTGAGATCAACTGAGCTTAAGGATAGGTATAGTGATCCTAATGTAGCATGTTTAACTAGTCTAATAAGGTCTGGAGGGTTGGATTAATGCAAGGATGATAAAATATCTCTTCTATTTGCCCGGATCCCACGAATCCTTCACTTGAGGGATCTGGCTAGTTATAAGCCTATGATCCGGCATCTGTGACAGATTACTCGACAGTGAGCATGCAATATTTTGCTCTAGGTGTCAAATTCTGAAACTAATGATTTCCATAGTAACTATACATGTATACAATCAAGGCATGGTAAGAGTGGCATGTAAGAACATCAAATGATCAACAAATGATTTATTTTATAGGTATGATCAAGTTACAAAGGTAAATAAAAGAAAAAGCCTAAGGATTGATTTTATTAAAGAAAACTATTTTGCTCATGCATTTTCGTTTGTTGGATCGTCGAGTGGATTGTGAATAGTTGATGATTCAGGAATGAAGAATGAAGTGATGAGAGATGTGTTCAAAGGTTCCATCATTTTGTTCACAAGTATATATTGAGGGCTTTGAAATTGAGGGTGATAGTACATGACATGATGATAAAGGCGTTTTAGAAACATCCAATATGGAATTAGTTTTTCGTTGCTTCCTTGGAGGTTTACAATTCGCCTTGCGCAGAAGTAGGCAAGATTGTATGGTTGTTGAGTTAGTAGACAATAAATCATGTGAGCTCAACATGCGGGAAGTATCTCACAATTTCCTGTAAGACTCCAAATATTTTCACGTAGAATGACTGCGAGAGGTTTGAGATCATCTCAGAGATCATGCATATAAATTATGTTTTAATTTGAGTAATTTGATTGAGGAGTGCATAGAAGTTGAGTTATTACTTGAGGAGAGGGTGTGTATGAACAATATGGACTGTTTTCTTCACTATAGTTAAATAGAGAATCAAGTGACCAATCTTAAGTGAAAGCACATTGTCCATAATTTGGAATTCGAAGAATGTGTAAATTGCTCAAGAGTCAAAACAAACTTTTGGTTTTTGATCCAAAACCATAGTGAGAGAGAACGATCCTCATTATGAACGAGTTCAACTTATTAATGAACTGTTGATACCTTCTTGGAAGATTAAAGGTTAGTCAACAACATGTCCTTCATGAAAGTAACGAGTTTCGAGATTGTTGAACCCACGAATATGATTGCCTGGTGTGTTAGGCTCAAGAGATATATTTGGAATGTACACATAAGTAAGTTGATGATCGAAGTCATAGTCATGAGACATGATGAAACCTATAGACATGGAATGAATATTTTACATGAGTATGTTAGTACATAGTAAAACTTTAAGAGTGAGAACGTTTTTGGTCGGTGATACTTCTAAGTACTTTTAATCATACTTTTGAGTTATACTAAATTGATAGGATCTCCTTATGTTTTTATTGTCTATTCTATTTTTATTAACAAAGACATTTAGCTTACTCTTTTAACATTTTAGTGAGGTTTTTTCCTTTCGTGGTAAGTTTTTATGAAATGGTTTTTATGTTGCATGAGTGTGTGCCATCATTTCCATGGTTCTGCCGGTTCCTTTTTAAAAGGGATCCGTCTAGTTAAAACTCAGGGATCCGGGGATCTGCAGTTTTGACAGAAATTGGTTTTGACGTAGAATCAATTTTTGCAACTCATATGTTATATATTGGAATGTGTTTTAGCTAATATTAATTCTTAAACATGCATTAATAGTTTCAAAACCTATTTTTGAAATGTGCGAGAAACAAAAATAAAATAAAAAATTATACGAGAAATAGACGAGAGAAACTACGACATTATTTATATTTCATTTCAATACTTAAAGCAATACAAAGGATATGATAGATGATACAAATGTAGATCAATAAGACAAAGTACATGTCTCTATGAGAGAATTTGATCATGGGATACACGAGAGCAATGAGCGAGATGATGATGATCACGAGGGCGATGTAAACCATGACGATGGAGATCTTTTCTTGGTTTTGATTTCTCAAAGTGAGATGATGAAGAAGATGAAGTTTTGAATGTGAGGTTTTTAAAAGTGGAAGATTTGAAAAATGGGGTTTGTTGGTGAGAGTAGACGATCGGAGATGTTTTATGGGGAAAGAGGAATTTTTGAGATTTGTATTTTGTTTTATTTGTATTTAGAAAGATTCGGTTTTTATAAATTTGGTTTAGACAGCACATATTGATACACCTAGTTTTAAATGGATGATAACACGTAGGGTATGTTTGGCACGGAGCGGTGTGAAGCTTTTTGGAGCGATGAGCGGTGAGCAATGAGCATTTTGATTTTTAGTAGTCGTTTGGTAAAGGAGCGGTGAGCTTTCCTATTTTTTACGAATGCTCAATTTTCCAATGCTTCTTTAAGAAGTTGTGAGCGGTGAGCGGTGAGCTGCACAACTACTGCTCACTACTACTGCTCACAGCTACTTTTGCCAAACACACCCTTAAGCACGAAGCTTTTCTAATGAAGCCATGTATATCATATAAATATGTTTGGATAAAGAAAAACATATAAACATATAATTTACCGTTTAGTGACATGCAAACATACACATGATTTACTAACATTATTTAGAGATAAATCTTTATGAAAGTCATACCTCTATTGCAATTTGAGTGTCTCTATTTGACGAGTTTTATCAATGGATAACTCTGGTTTCTTCGAGATCTACTTGGTAATAAGTTTTGACAAATTTTTGAGGAAATTTATCCTATTACCATATAATAGGACACCAAAATAATTAATACTATTATCTAATTAATATCCAACAAAAAATTATTCTTAAAACACAGTTTTTGTTTTTAGAAAATTTCCTTCTTTGTAGTTTTCAAACATTGATCGTATCAAGTTTTTAAAGTACAATACACTTTTAAAGACTTGGTAACGAAGCTCTGATGCCAATTGTAGAAAACTAGAAGGGGTTGAATAGTTTTACCAATTAAAAATCCGTTTTAAACTATTTAGATCAACTTATGTCAATCTATTTGGTATGTTTGTTGGATAATGATAGATAAGCATATAAGTAAGTAATGCAAAAGATAAAGAGTAAGAAACACAAAACCACGACAAGAGTATTTATAGTGGTTCAGCTACAAGGACACCTTCCTTGCCCTACTCCACTCCCCGAGTACCCCACTCGAGAGTTCGTAAGCGCTACACAACACAATCTTCTTAATGTGGCAGAGAAGCCTTCACAACGTCGCCTACTCTTTATCCGGTACAAGGCTAGACACCGAGTTCTTCTACGAGGTAGAACCAAACCTATCACAACGTCGCCTACACTTTATCCGGTACAAGGCTAGATACCGAGTTCCATTACAAAGGAGGAACCACTACACAACACTACACCACTACACAACTACCCAAAGGAGACACACTCCTTGTTACAACACTAGAAGGACATCAACATCCTTTAACCCAAACTATCTAAGTTGTACATCAATGCACCATATCGATTGTACACCTTTGGCACCTTTCACTAATGCCTTCAACACAACCCTTCGGCACCTTTCACTAATGCCTTCAACACAGCACTTCTATGGAGGGAGGAAAGTACTATCAACAAGATGCACTTGAGTGGTCTTGATGATGACGAAGCTTAGCAACTCATGACTTGAGTTTGCACGTCTTGAAGAGGTGGTGATCTCGCCTTTAAGAGGAACCTAGAGAATCACACAAACATAAAACTACATAGAATGATCCTTTGGATCAGAGGTTAGAGATGTTAGAATACTGGGAAAAAGTATATGTGAAGTGGTAGTGAGCAAGAGATAAATGGCTCACTAGTTATAGACAAAACTTGTCTACTGTCCCACAGTTCCCACGAATCCTCCCCAGAGGTAGGGGTGTAAATGAGACGAGACATATTGCGAGCTATTCGAGATCGACTCGTAAACTACTCAAAATCGACTCGATATAAACGATTCGAGCTCGAGCTCGAGCTCGAGCTACTCGAGTACACTTTCGAGCCGAGTTTGAGCTCGAATATGCTCAGCTCGTGAGGCTCGCGAGCCCTTATCGAGCTTCAATGATATTAAAGTTTACCCTTTTATATACATATAGTTACGTAAAATTGAGTCAAGTCGAGCTTTAAAAGTTGCAATAATCGAGCTCGAGTCGAGTTTCGAGCTCGAGTCTGAGATGACGAGCAGACCTCGAGCTTGAAATTCAAAGTTCAAACGAGCTCGAGTCGAGTTTCGAGCTCGAGTTTTACTAATCGAGTCGAGTTCGAGCTTGGCAGTACTCGACTCGGCTCGTTTACATCCCTACCCAGAGGGATCCAGCTAGTGCAAACCCAGGGATCCGGCTACTGGGTCAGTTTAGTCCGGATTTCGGGTTGCAAACCGGGTTAAGGTTTATGGGTTATGGACCATGGGTTATGGGTAATGAATTATGGATACCAAACAAGATGCAATGTACCTAGTCATTGTGTTTTGGATCTTGGGTCATGCACCATGGATAATACCCAACAGGACTTCATGCATGATCTCATGCAATGGGTCATGGGTTATGGGTTATGGGTCATGATCCATGGGTATGGGTTATAGACTTTGATTTTTACCCAACAACATTCATTGTACCTAGTCAATGGATCATGGGTTATGGGTCCTGGGTCATGGACTTTTGTTTTTACCCATTACTTTACCCATTACAATATATACAAAGTATATATATACATTTCTATATTATGTAAACACTAGTTGTTATACATATGCATTTCTATAAGATATAAACAATATTACTTGTTAGTGTTTATATAAAAATGTCTTTGGTTTTATGTAACTTATTTATTCAACATGTTTTGATATAGTTTTAATATGTTTAGTAAAAGTGTGTTAGTAAACTAGTGGCTCAAACCTTTTACGTATTTTATTTGTTTCATTAAAATGATTATACTTGTTATCGACAAAACATTAGAAGATCGTAAAATATAAATAAACGTTTTTATGGCTTATTTGTATTAACAAAAGGCACAAAGAAAAAGATAGACTACAAGAAAGCTAATAAAAAGAAAATAAAAATCTCACTTGATAGGAATCTAGTGACTAGAACTAAACGAAATAGAAATCAAACCTAAGCAATAACTATTCCCTCGCAGCAGCGCCAAAAACTTGATAGCGGGTTCGGGGTAAAAAATACTTCCTTTTCTACGAGTAAGTTTTACAACCCTCTAGGCAGTGTACCTAATCGCTTTAGTGTAGTATGGGCTAAGTCAAAGGAGTTGATTCGTTTTCTAGGGGAATAGAGATGCTAGGAAGAGATGTATGACGAGAAGGTAAGGTTAAGGGAGATTCTTTTTAGTTTTATTTATTTATTAGAAAGCAAGTAAATATCTCGGGGTATAGGAGTTGGGGGTGGTACTTCTACCGATTTTAATTACTTTTAATTAAACTAATTAACTACTTAAACAATGAAAAGGAAAGATAGATTATGCTAATGTAGGTGTGCTCTTATAATGATTAAAAATGTGTTTACTTAGATGTTCTTACTCCCTAGTTATCTCTTATTGGTCGGTTGAATTGTCACATCCTCATCTTAATTGGTGCGTTGTATTCTGTTTGGTCATAGGGGGGTGCCTAATTCCCTAGTTCTATGAATTGTAACTCTCCTCTAAACTATCCGGGATCGCCAAGTACCTAAGTATCTCCCCCGAATACCCTATTATCAACAAGATACAACTCACGCAATAAACACAACGATGGCCTAGGTGCACTCCTAAGCTTTTTGTTATTTAGGACGTTCAAGCTCGCAACAATTAAAGAAGAAGCCAGTTTTTCCTTACTCTAGCGTCTACCAATCAAGACAAGAGACAACCTAACTATAATTAACAAATAGGTTTCTTAGATTTAAGCAAACACAAAGATAATTTAGCTACTCATGGTAAACAAGTAAGCATACACACATACAATTTGGATTAACAAACTTATCTTATTATATAAAGAAAGGTATGGAACCCTAAAATACTGTCCAAGTCGGACTACAACCTGTAAGATATTGGATTTCATAAACACACTAAACCATGATCAAAGTAGGCGTATAAGTATGTTAGGGAGAGAAAGTTCTAGTGAGAGAAAGGAAGAGAGTTGGGAACTATAGTGAGAGAAAGAAAATATTATTATGAGCTCCAACCCTCTACCTTGGGAGGTAGAGGGTATTTATAGTTTTACAATAAAACGCCACACAACGGGCTGTGGATCAGGCATACAGTGGGTAAAGACCCGTCCGTCCTCCACGGTGTTACTTAACTAAAAACTACATAACTTAAAATAACTATGACTACGAGCTTTCTAACGATTACATATACTAGAGGTGACCGACTCTTTAATACCTGGAATTTCTAATTCCTAACAATCTCCCCCTAAGGGAGGTCACCTCAAACATATACTAAAATTACATAGAATACAAACAGATATTACATTAAAAATTGTTCTTGAATTCTTGATGTAGCACTTTGCTCCGAAGCTCGTAGTCATTGATTCTTCTCATTGCATGTTTGGTTAATCCAAGTGGAGGTCTTTTACTGATCCACGTGATAATAATTTTGAGCCAGCTTTTGAGATCATCAGCTAACAAAGATATCTGAGACAACCATTGTGGTGTTGGTATTCTGTGATGTTGTGACTTTCGGACCGACATGCTCACACTTTTGAATCATGACATCTTTCCATCAGAGTAGCGGAAGCCTTACTGGTTCATGATATTTGCAGCAGCGTAGTAGAAGCATAGTATAAAAATATCAGAACCAGGTTATGTAGATATGCACCAGTCATGATTTCATCAAATTAAGTGTGGATGCTGTGAGCATGTGGCTTTGTATTGACTCCTCAATTCTGATCAGCTGCAATCGTCGGGGTGTACCTGCACACGACAGTTAGCAATAAAACGCACGAAAGTGTCTTTGATCACTTTCGTTGAATTAAAGTACACGGCCCACGGTTCCCCGTTGATCAGTACAAGTACTGCCTGTGATCAGGTAGGATTCCTAAGAATCTCCTTGACAGGGTTTCGCAGCTGTTCTAGCTGTTCTCAAACCGGAACGTCTCAAAGAAGACAACATGGAGTGAGTGAACCAGCAAATTGAGATTTACTGATTGATGAAAAATGATTTGAAAAACAATCGCGTATTGCTTGAAGAAAGAGTTTTGCAATACGACGAAGGTTTTATGGGAAAGATCAATTTTCAAACAAAAATACTTTTTGTATTTGAAAAGAGTACACATTCGACGTGCTAGTGAAAAGAAGAGATTCGCACATCGAACGGTTTTTCCAAAAGTATTTTTTCAATCAGAGATACTTTTTGAGTTTGAAACATGAATACACATTCGACATGCTAGAGAAAAGAAGGTTTGCACATCGAATCGTTTTTCCAAAAGTATTCGTCAATTCCAATCCTGGACCAAGGTAGATTCAAGATTGAATCGCCCCATCGTTTCTATCCAGTTGTCACACGCTTGATCTTTTGCAAGATTTCACATGTCACCCACCAAGAGCTTGTTAGATGTTGGCTCTAGAAGGATTTCCATCTTCATTGTGAATATTTTTACATATCACTCGGATGTTCTGGCAATACCACAAGGATAATGCGTAGGACTCTTAACATATACTTACTTTCCACATTGTGTGAAAAAGCAAGTCTTCAAGAATTTGGTGTCCTAACGAGATATTGTGGATGATCTCGTGGCTCTAGACTCAATATGTGCAAATTTGGTTCCTGTGCCGGAGACTAGGGAGAGGGTCTCCTTCTTCAATATCAACAATCTCTAAGAGAAAGTCGATAGATAATGTCGGTTCCCTGTGAGAATGAAACAAGTCCTTTTAAGAGGAACTTGAGTGGTTTGGAAAGTTGAAGTGCAGTGCGTCACTGGGTCCATGACGTCTTGTCTTCAATACCGATGTTACCATCAGTAGCATATGAATTGAACCCGGTTTCTGCCCTAAAGTTGAAAATATGGAGGGCTTTTTGTTTTCACCCTTTTCTCATTCAATTCTTTTTAATTCTTCAACCCCTTCAGTGCTTACCGAGACTTCATAGCTAGAACCTTGTTGGGTTTATTCCAGTACTAGCTCAGTCTTAGTCCGCATTCTTCCCATATCTCATTTTTCTCCTTTTATTATCATACCTAAGGACTCTACATTAACTAGTGGATAGTCCCTGGGTAGATCCCTCCGGTTCTGGCGGATCATGGGAACACATACCTAACCTTATCATCCTTAGATCACCGTACATAAAGTAAAGTTGGTCGGTCAATTTGGTATTGTTCATCTGCCATTGGAACCAATTGAAAACCATTTGAAAATCAATCCAGATACTTGTGATATATTATCAAAACATTTTGTACCTGAATTGTTTTTGATATTTTTAGAACAAGTGCTCCCCCTCAACATGTGCATCAAATGTTTGAAATTGTTTTGCACACGGAGGCAAGAGGAAGTATTAACTTCTTTGATTACCATTTTCTAAAAGATATCAACATCACTTCCCTAATCGAATCAAGTAGATAAAGCATTTCCGGGAAGGATGAGGTTTTCATAAGTTTGCTCCCCCTCAATATGTGCCTCGAGATTTGAAAAGAGTTTTGCACATACTAGAGGGAACCTGCACATTGAGATAAGTAATCACGTTTCAAATCATAGGTTTAAGATATATGCTCCCCCTCAACATGTGCATGGAAAATTTGAAATCGTTTGTCACATGTGGGAAGGATAGCATGTACATCCTTATAAAACCATTTACCGAATTATCAGTTTAAATCCAATTTAAATCACACATTCTCCCCCGATCACAATTATCAACTCATTTGAAATTTGTGATCTCTTATTGATTTAAATTGATTTTGAAAGCTTTTAAGGGGAATTGTGTCTTGATTATGAAAGCGTTTTGACTAATAAGGATCGGATTTTAAAAACTTTAAACTCCATTGGTAAAACATGCATGAATATCTTTTGAAAACAATTTAATGCCAAATAACTTTTTAATTTAATTGAAATCATTCTCCCCCTCAATCAATGACATAGGTTGTTGATTGAGAGATTGATATTTTGACAAATAAGTCCAGATGATTATCAACGATAGAGTTCGAGTTATTTTTCAAAACAATTTGTTTTCAGTAGATAACATGTTAATAGAATCAGAGCATGGAATTTGGTTGATAAGAAGGCTTTTGATGAATGTTCAAACAAATTCTCAAATCTTGAAAAACATGAAAAAGCATGGCTCTGTTCTTTCTTTGAAAAGCGGGTTACTGCCTGAAATGACAATAAACCATCGTTTCTCTTTCTCCCAAAAATAATTTTTTTTTTTTTTAAAACATTCGAACAACATCTAAAGACCCGTGTCATTCTTTGAATGACATCACAAAGACCGTAGATATTATCGAATCGAGGAAAACATGACAAAAAGACAATATTTTTGGAATTTTTCAAGATTTTTCAATTTTTATGGATTTTTTGAAAGTTTTATATTTTTCTATTTGCTTTTTGAAGGTTTTGTAACTTTGTATTTTGCTTTTCGAAAAGATATTTATAAGAGATAGATGAGCATAGACCTTTACTCCTCTTCTTCCTCCTGAAGACGTTTGAGTGTTTCTGGTTGAAGGCTTTTCAAACCTAGTCGTTGAAGTATGAACTCAAAACGTTCTCTTGGAAGAGCTTTGGTGAAGATGTCTGCTAACTGGTATTCAGACCTCACAAAATAGAGTTCCACCACACCTTTTTCCACTTGTTCCCTGATGAAATGATGTCGAATGTCGATATGCTTTGCTCTTGAGTGTTGAACGTTGTTGCACGAGAGAGCAATAGCACTTTTATTATCACAGTACAGAGGGATTTTGTTGAATTCAAAGCCATAGTTAGATAATTGAGATCTCATCCATAAGATTTGAGCACAACAAGATGACATGGCTATGTATTCAGCCTCTGTAGAGGAAATAGAAGTACTCATTTGCTTCTTTGAAGACCAGCTCACAAGCTTATCACCCAAAAACTGAGCACCTCCAGACGTACTTCGACGTGTATCTTGACAACCTGCATGATCAGCATCTGCATAGGCCGTTAGAGACATACCGGTGTCCTTCGGGTACCAAAGTCCCATATTGATGGTTCCTTGGAGATACCGAAAGACCCGTTTAACCGCTTCAAGGTGCTTTTTAGTAGGCTTAGCCTGGTATCTAGCACACATACACACAGCGAACAAGATGTCTGGTCTACTAGCTGTGAGGTACATCAGGGATCCAATCATACTACGATATTTCGTTTGATCTACCATGATCCCTGAGTGGTCCTCATCCAGCTTGGTTCGTTCAATCATGGGAGTGTCAACAGGGTCACTAGAATCAAATCCAAATTTCTTTAAAATCTCTTTTGCATATTTAGATTGATTTATGAAAATGCCTCCGGGACTTTGTGAAATTTGTAATCCCAAGAAAAATGACATTTGTCCCATCATTGACATTTGAAATTTTGAACCCATTTCATTAGAAAAACGATCACATTCCATTGGGTCGGTCGAGGCAAAAATAATATCATCAACATAAATTTGAACGTGAATTAAGTGTTTGCCTGAATTTCTGGTGAACAAAGTAGGATCAACTGCTCCTTTGCTGAATCCAGTAGATAGAAGAAACTTTTACAGCGTATCATACCATGCTCTAGGAGCTTGCTTCAAACCATATAGGGCTTTTTTCAAGCGATAAACATGAGTAGGATGCTCTGAATTCACAAAACCCTCTGGCTGGCTGACGTAGACCACTTCTTTTAGATCTCCATTAAGAAATGCGGTTTTCACGTCCATCTGATAAACAACCATGTTCTTGCTAGCAGCATTAGCCAAGAAGATTCTGATCGCCTCGATACGAGCAACTGGAGCAAAAGATTCCTCAAAGTCTATACCTTCTTCTTGACGATAACCTTTAGCCACTAACCTAGCCTTATTTTTCAAAACATCACCATGCTCATCAAGCTTCACTTTGAAGATCCACTTAAGAGCAATGATCAAAGCACAATCTGGAGCTGGTACTAATTCCCATACATCTAATCGATCAAACTCATGAATTTCATCTTGCATGGCATTGAACCAGCTGTCTTCATTCATAGCAGTTTTAACATCTTTAGGTTCGATCTTTGAGAGTACAGAGTTAAAGAAGCACCATAAGGCATCAGTAGCAAGCTGTTTACGAGTGGATACCGGACGAGAAGGATTTCCAATGATGTTGTCTAATGGATGATCGTGAGTCCATTTTCTGAGGTGTTCATGTGGTAGTTTTTGAGGGACCGAAGTAGCAGAGTCGATGTCTTCTGAAGAAGATGGTTCTGATGAAGATTCAGGAGCAAATATGTTTTCAAATGGAGCATCTTCAGGAGTAGCAAAGGGATTAACTTCATCATTGATGCCAGAAACATTTCCATGATGTACATTTGAAGAATGATGATTTGTTGATGAGACTGAAGGATCAGCAGCAGGCGCTTCTTGACTTAAAGATATTGAGACTGAGGGATTGACTTCATTCACATGAATATGAGCAGCCTCTGTTGTAGGAATCGACACCTCATTAGTACTTGGATCATAAAGTTCATCAAACATAGGATCAAACAATTTCTTTAAATCATCTTCAGATGGAGGTACATATGGAGTTTCTTGAGAAGAGTTTGGAACAAGGGATGAACTAATGGGACTGTTTTGAAGTGCGGGTCCTGAACTGGTTTGTCCAGGAGCCATTTGACCGGTCAGCTCATCAAACGTAACGTGAATTGTTTCCATGATATTTCGGGTTCTTTTGTTGTAGATTCGGTATCCCTTTTTGTTTGGTGCATACCCTACAAATACTCCAATATCTGCTTTAGCTCTAAGTTTGCCTAAGTCTTGACCCTCATTAGTTGGATAACACAATGCACCAAACACACGAAGGAAAGAGAGATTAGGTTTTCTGTTGTGGACAAGTTCATATGGAGTTTTTCCATGAACAGTGTGAATCAGGGAACGATTTTGTGTGTAGCATGCAGTGGCAATAGCTTCAGCCCAGAGAAACATTGGAACCTTTGAGTAAATCAGCATTGTTCTAGCGGCTTCTACCAGAGTTCGATTTCGTCTTTCAACTACACCGTTCTGTTGAGGAGTTCGTGGAACACTTCTTTGATGGCTGATTCCAATGCTTTCATAAAATTCACTAAGTTGTTTGTTAACAAACTCAGTACCATTGTCTGTTCGGATAATTCTGACGGTTTTGTTAAGTCGAACCTGCAGCTGTTTGATGAGTTTGATGATGATATCAGGAGTTTCATCCTTTGTCCTTAAGAACTTGACCCAGGTGAATCTAGAGTAATCATCAACCACAACTAACACATATTTCTTCCCAAAGATATTCTGCACTCTCATTGGTCCACATAAATCCATATGAATTGTATGAAGAACTTCTGTGACAGAGTTAGTAGGTTTGGGTTTATGGGCATACTTCTTGCTTTTTCCCAATTGACATGCTGAACAAAGATGATCCTTTTCATACTTGAGTCTAGGTAAACCTACAACTAAGTCCTTTCCGGTGAGATCATTGATGGTGCCGAAGTTCAGGTGATTGAGACGACGATGCCATAACCATGACTTTGTTTTAGAAGCCTTTGACAGCAAGAAAATTTGTGAAGACTTCATCATATCTTCGATAGAGATGGTGTATAGATTTGAACCACGTGAACCTCTTAAAAGTTCCTTACCATCAAGTTCTCTAACGAAGCAGGTATGTTTTCTGAAGGCTACTTCTAGATCAGAATCGCAGAATTGACCAACAGAGAACAAGTTGTGACCAAGACCTTCCACATAGTATACTCGAGAGATGACACTATCACCCACAACATAATCACCATAACCCATAATTGCACCGAAATGATCATTTCCGAATCTAACTGTCCCGATGAATTTGCTCACGAAGTTCATGAGCCGTGACCGGTCGCCAGTCATATGCTTGGAACAGCCTGAGTCCAGGTACCACAGAACGATTTGAACGATCTGCAGTTGAACACAGACAAGAATGGATAACTGGATAATTGGGATCCCCATGCAAGAATGGGTTCCATTTGGTTAGTAACACTGGTTGGAACACCCACATCAGAAATAGAAGCATTCATATCAGAAAATAAGGCAATGGAATCATTGTGAATAGATGCAGTACTAGTGTCTGTATTAGCCCTGTTCACAGTGTGCTCACTTCTTAAGGGAACAGATCTACCAGTAGGCATCCATTTTCTAGTGGGCATTGTCTGATTAGTCTTACGACCAACAGGTATCCAATAATAGCCTATCTTACTAAATGTTCTTCTTGTGGGTTTCCACTGTTTTCTAACTTTCATTCGTTTTTGCCTTTTAGCCTTCTTAGCATGATTTTTAGCATTAACAATATTAATTGGACAATTAACATCATTAGGCAAAACATTAACACCACATTCATGATTAGAAAAAGAATTCAAGCAGACATTAATACAAGGTTTGCAAATAGTATCAGAATTCGAATTAATTACTGTACGCCTATAGCTAATACTAGAATCAACACGATTCGTTTTATTCGGCTCAAACTTAAAGTTCCTAGGTAGGTCTTCTACTTTCTTCCAATGCACATTCTTAGCTTGCGAGGTCGTGTCCTTCCTTGTATTGTCTTGAGACTTTGACCTGCTTGCTTTAATGTCACTGATTACTCCTGTAGAGGGAATGGGAACATTAGTTGGTTTGGCTACTATTTGCTTCACCTGTTTAGATGTGCTGGGATCTGAGCTAAATGCAGGCACACTAAGATTAACTTTTTTAACACTTGAATACCTGGGATTTGAACACCTAGAGGGCACACTCGAGTTCACATTCTTAGCACTAACAGATTTGAAATCTGAGCTACTTGAAGGCACATTAGGGTTCACATTCATAACATTTGGCATTGAATGACTTGCATGCTTGGCACTAGGCATAGAACACGGTATCAAGGGATTGACTTGCTCACCTAAGGTTTTAGGGCATATTGTAATTAGGCATTCTAGAAGTTCTTGAGATCGTTTGGCATATAAGCATGCATGGCCAATTGCATTATCATCTGGTTTCTCTAACTTATCCTCTTCTACAATCTCACGGAGACATTCTAGGCTGTCCTTAAAGTATGAGAAATATGTTTGAATAGCAAGTTTGTTATTCCTAAGATGAGGAGGAACATATTTCACAGACAAACCATATTTATTACAGACATGTACCTTTGATACACCATTCTCCCCATTGGTCATTGGCATCTTCCCTTTTACCTGACTCTTTAGATTCTCAATTTCTTTTTGTAACAAGGCTACCATTTCGTTATTTTTGTTACGAGTGACCTTTATAGATTCAAATAATTCATTGAAATGACGTTTAACCTTTTCATTTTCTGCAAGAAAAACCTCATTTTCCTTTTGTAAAGCATTTACTAAGTTTTGAAGATGAGTGTTTTGAGAATTCTGAGAATCTAAAGGAGGAGGCATTTGGGGACCAGTCACATTGTTCGTTTGACCCTTTAATTGAGAGATTTGGGCTTTCAACTTTCTGATCGTGTTGCAATGAGCTTGGATCTGTTCATCACGTTTGTTAATTTGAAAAACTGCATCAAACTCTGGAGCATCTGAGGATGTCTTGATATTTGAAGTTTTGACATTTTCTTTAAGATGTTGATATTTTAGTTGTAAATTAAAATGCTCAACTTCTAGTTTAGAAAAATTTTTAACCAAATTGTCGTGATCATCCAGTTCAATTTTCTCATTTAGTTCAGAATTAGTTTTTTCAAGCTCAATGACACGATCATGAGAGACTTTCAAAGCAACAGACAGTTCATGGAATCGAGAAGCAGTAATAGAACAGTCAGTAGCAGTGTAGAACACATCTTGAGCAATACATTAAGAAATCAGGTTCTCATTTAGTGTATGCAAGTTCTTCCTCTCAATCTCATTATATTTTAGTGCTCGCTCATAGTCACTAACCTCAACTATCATTGCATCAAATTCCTTTTCCATTCCCTTAATATCAGTATCTATCTCCTTTTTAAGACTCTCAAAGTGATCTTTTAGAAGTTTAAAGAAAGGCATGACCTCAGTTAAATAACATTCTTTTGTTTGTTCAAAACCCCTTTCACATTCAGTTATCCCAGTGGGTGTGATCCTTTTCTTACAAGTTTTCTCAAAATCAACAAATAGTTGAAAAATAACATATTGACTGATTAAGGTCTTGCTTTTAGTAGCAATAGTTCTAGGAACTAGATGCATTGGTGTATTAGGAGGATACACAGTCGCTCTAGGCATTTTCCAAAGGGGAGGGTTTGTTTCAACAATATTTTCTGCTTTCTGTTTATCTAAGTCCATTTTCCAGAACACTTGTTCGGGAGTCAACAATGTTTGAGGCTTAAACATGTTCAAGGAGATCCAATTCTCCTTCTTGTAGTCATGGGGAGTGATAATTACTTTCTTCTCTTTGCATTTAGGATCATTTAGTTTCTTATTCATCTTCTCCCTAGTGATTTCATCTAATTTCTTATCTTCCTCTGTGCATTCAGAGCAACTAGGTTTTTGTCTAGGTTTAAGAATCTCATTGCCATCATAGATCACATTTTGAGCTGCTTTTGCTATCTTCCCATACTCAGGGTTGGGTTTATCTATAATGGGAACACTATGCTTATCGCTTAGAACTCTATGCTTAGTGATCATGTGAGCAGTCTGAATGGTGTTCCTTTGTATGTACAACTTGTTTTCAAGTTTGTTTTTCAAAGTTTTCAGATTAGAAAAATCTTTCAAGAGTTTTGATTCCTTTGCATTAAATTCTTGCTTAAGCATTTTCACATTTTCTTGAAGTTCTTGTTTTTGTTTAGTAGTTTTAGCAAGCTTTTCTTGCAAGGAATTTAACTCTTGTTTTAATACTTCTTCTCTAAAATTACTTTTTCTAATGATTGTACGCACTTGGTCATCCATTTCCTGCTCACGAGTGGTCAACTCAAATTTCGCACGTTGTTCATAAATAGCAACACGTTCTTTATAGGCATTTAGTTCAGAAATTACAGAATCATCAGGGGCACATGCAGTGTATTCATCAAAAACATAGTCACTGTTGACTGCAGAAGATGCATCACTTGGTACAACTTCACATTCACTTTGTTTCACATATTGATCATATGGGACAACATTGATGTTACCCATATTTTCAATATTTGATTCAAAAGTTTCAGTTGATTGTACTTTGTCATACATCTTTTGCACATCAGCATCATCGTATAGTTTTAATACCTCTGAGATGAGTTTGTCTTTGGATGGGCCAGCTTGTGGTGACGAAGAGACCTTGGGAGAAACCATTGGAGAAATGCTAGCCATAAAAATTGTGTGTGCAGTAGGTCCATCATCCACATCAGAGTCGTATGCATCACAATCAGCGACTTGAAAGGCATTCTGATGATTGTGACCTATCTCCTGAATAGGCTGCTCATCCACATCTGCATCATAGGTCTTGGCATTGCCCTCAGCAAGAAACAACAATTCCTCTTCATCCAAAGCAGCACCATTATCCTGAGCTTGTACAAGAAGCATCTTATCTCTGAAGTAATCAGCATTCTGTGGACGTTTTGGAGATGTGCAGTTCCTTGCAATGTGTCCATCACCACCACAGTTATAACATTTGATCGGCTTAGCTTGACCTTGATTACCATTCCTTCCTCGATTCTGATTACCAACATAACCTCTACCAGCTCCACCTCTTCCCTGATCATACTGTCTTTCCTGAACTGGTTGCACCACGATCCTCCCATCTTTAACAGTAGCTTGATTGTGTGGGTTAGATGTTGTTCTGAGGTTGTTGTTGGTTTGTGGGAGAGAATTCATGTTTTGACTAATCAGAAGAGCTAGTTGATTAATGATGTTACCCACGTGTGCATCAGCATCAGCTTGTTTGAACATAGGATCAGGAATGAGTTTGTGATTACCATTACCCATGGGTATGACTAGTGACGCTTTGGTTGTGATTCCGATGTTTGAGTAGAAGGCAGTTGAGTCATTAGATGAGCTTGTCTCTCCCTGATTGGTTTTGAACTGATTAAGAATCATTTTTTCAAACATAGCATGTCTCTCATTCTGAAGGAGGAAGGCATAGAGTTGTTCATAGTTTGTATTCTTCAATCCTTTAGTGAGCTTCACAGAGGTGACAAACTTGTGCCATTCGGGATTCATGTTGTTCACAAATTTTGAGTTCAGCTGAATGTTAGGCATAGTCATTATGATGTTCCTCATATCATTCACCAGCTTATGAAATCTCACATAGTACTCATAGACACTCTCATCTGGTTTCATCTTGAAGTGTTCAAATTCGTCATAGAGTTGTGATTCTCTGTCTTCCATAGTTAATTCAGAACCTGGGAGAAGCATCTTGACATTATCCCATACTGCCTTTGCTTCGGTGTTGTGATTGATCAGCTTGTAGATGTCTTTTGGAAGACCTTGAAGAACAATGTTAGAAGCCCTGATATCAGCATCGAATCTCTTTTTCTCCTTATCATCAAGCTCATCATACATCTTTGGTCTGTCCATTCCGTAAATCAGAGTTCCATCTTCAGCAGTATCAAGTACATCTCTAGTCGTCTCAACCCGATATGGTCCTTCATCAATGGATTTGAGAATGTTGACTCCATTTTCCTTTCCAAGACAATACAATCTGATTCGTTGAGCCCAAGAGTCGTAGTCAGTTCTGTCAAGCATGGGTGGACGAGTATCTGAACCAGCTGCTTGAACATCCTCGGCAACAGTGGAGATGATAGTAGGAACGTTTGTAGACATGTTTCAATCTCTACGGGATTTTACAATTCTTTGATTAAACCGGGAAATTGATTCTTTCACGAGATTTTACTAAACCAAAAGAACAACCGTAAGAATGTATCACCAAGAAGTAACAAGCCTAAATGAATAAGTACCTAACCACACAACTCGCTTAATTAACAACTCGCTTAAGTAATCAACTCGCTTAATAGCCAAGTCGCATCAGCATCAACTCGCAACACAGTCAACTCGCTTAATGAATCAAGTCGCTAAATAGCCAACTCGCTTTAGTATCAACTCGCAACACAATCAACTCGCTTGAACACTAAGTCGCTTAAAGAAACTCGCTAGCGTTACAACTCGCTAAATAGCTAAGTCGCTTTAGATCTCAAGTCGCTTAAAGAAACAACTCGCTTAGAACCCAAGTCGCATAAGTATCAACTCGCTAAACAGCTAAGTCGCATGTACCAACTCGCATTAAATAACAAAGCAACACGCTTTGAAGAAACACAAGTCCGAGACTCAACTCGCTTAGTCCTTTTTTCACAAATAACCACTTTATCAATCCAAAACAACCGAACCACACTGATTTAAGCATTCCAATTCAAAACATAAACACTTATGATGATCCTAAACACAAAAGTACAAGAAAAATTCAAACTTTACCACTAGAATTTGTCCAAATGAATCAAACTCTCCTAAACCCTTAATACACCAAAAACCTTATGAAATCCACCAAAACAAAGAGCATGAAAGATGAGTGATCAAACCATGGCTCTTGATACCAATTGTAAGATATTGGATTTCATAAACACACTAAACCATGATCAAAGTAGGCGTATAAGTATGTTAGGGAGAGAAAGTTCTAGTGAGAGAAAGGAAGAGAGTTGGGAACTATAGTGAGAGAAAGAAAATATTATTATGAGCTCCAACCCTCTACCTTGGGAGGTAGAGGGTATTTATAGTTTTACAATAAAACGCCACACAACGGGCTGTGGATCAGGCATACAGTGGGTAAAGACCCGTCCGTCCTCCACGGTGTTAATTAACTAAAAAATACATAACTTAAAATAACTATGACTACGAGCTTTCTAACGATTACATATACTAGAGGTGACCGACTCTTTAATACCTGGAATTTCTAATTCCTAACACAACCGAATTCGGGTGTGCTCTCCAAAGTTCTACCTCTTTAAATGGAGAAAAATCGAATTCTATATATAGATTTACAAATGTGACGGCGTCACCTTTTGCTAGTGACGCCGTCAGGTCGCCGTCATTAGGGTTTCGTTTGGGGCAAGTCGTCGTTGGGACGGCGTCAGTTGATAAGTGTGACGCCGTCAGTCTTCATGAGGAACGTCGTCTGAGATTGGTTGTTGGGCGTCTGGTGTGGAAAATAAAAGAGTCGCCTTCCATAATTTAGGCGTGAAGCCGTCAGGTTGTAGAACCAAAATTTCACCTGAGCCGTCGCATGTAATTTGATCAAAATCTTCAACAAGTGACGGCGTCGCCCTTTGAGATGGGACGTCGTCAGGCTTTAAAATCTGCTTGAGTCTTGACTTTGTCGTTTTCTCCATGTTTTCGCTCCTTTTCGTTCAAATATGCTTCATTCCAACATTTTTCTTTCAAAAGACCTAAAATGTGAATAGGAATGATTTTAAGTAGTAACATATATAAAATATGTCGATTTAGGGCTTAAATGACCCCTAAAAACGTATGTTCTAAATCCTTATCAATGTGTTTTGGTGATTTGGTTTGAGTTTCAGTATTTTGTTTTTGAGATTCGGTATCATTTTCATATAATAGGTTGTGAAGAATCATTAAAAAATGATGATGGTGAAGATGATGATAGTTTGTTATTTATAATCATCAAAAATCCAAATGAAAAGTCACATTTAAAGTCTTGTTGATTTAATTATTTGTACGACTTGTTGATTTAATTATTTGTAAGCAACTGAAAAGATGAGAATTTACACTGTAGATGGTTGTTATACTCGCAACTGCAGGCACCCTTCATATTCTTCTTCAAAGTATTAAGATTGAGATTTTTACATTTTATAGATAAAAAAATTGAACTTATTAAGACTCCACATTCAATGATGAGATTGAATATTTTAGTATATGAGTCATTTAGACCCGTGTGATGCACACGGGTTGTATCTAATTGTTCATTACGTAATGTTTTTGTAAACTGTTTAGTTGTAAGTATGATGGTGCATCTAATTGAAACGTGTCGCGGCTTGTTTAAGTAAATAGTTATAAAATAAGTCGAGTTAAAAGCAATCAAGCATCTTGAGACATACAACCAACCAGGGCCGGCTTTAGGGGAGTGCAAGCGGTGCGATTGCACAGGGCCACCGCTTGATGAGGGCCACCAAATTTCATGCACTTCTATTATATATCTGAACACAATATGAGACTCGAGCTTAATTAATTCATGCACTACTTATACACATGTATATTATGTGTGTGCTTGAGGGCCTCTTTGTGGTAATGACACGAGGACACTTAAATCCACGAGACGGCCCTGCAACCAACCAACCAGCATGACTCTAAAATTGATAAGTACATGCACTCATGAAATACATCTTCAATCCCAAACTCATTATAAAGAATAATCTTGTAGTCACTTTATCATTTCGAAGCCCAAATAATAAATCAACCAAATATTACTACTAACCACAATAATGAAAAGTTGGTCCAACTTTAGTATTAACTAAAGGAATAATGCTAAAAAAATGCATCGAAGTTGACACCTTTTGGGATTGTGTATACCCAACTATTTTTTTTTCCATTGTAACACAAACCTTGGTAATTATTGTTGTTGTATGTATGATTTCCAACGTGTCCCATGCCAGCGTGTCCGAGTGTTACACGTAGACTGCCAGCGTGTCAAGAACTACTTTTTTTATTGAGACAATGCTAAAAAAAATGCATCGAAGTTGACCACTCTTGGGATTGTGTGTAACCAACTATTTTTTCCATTACAACACAAAACTTTTGAATTTGTGTTATTGTATGTATCTAGTCAGGCTAAGCATTACATCACTAGCCTTTTATATTAATGGTAATTAGTAAATAACTTCAAATTTCGTTTTGTTGCGATTCTTTCGTTTTCACACGTTTTCATCGATTCTTAAATATTTTCGTCCTTTTTTATAAGTTTTCGTCTGTTTTCTTATATTTTCGTCTGTTTTTATATGTTTTCATCCGTTTTTATACGTTTTCGTCCGTTTTTAATCATTTTCGTTCATTTTCTTACCTTTTTGTTGTTTTTCTATGCTTTTGTCCGTTTTTTACGTTTTTGTCTCATTTCTTATGCTTTTTACATCTTCATCCGTTTTTATACGTTTATGTTCGGTTTTACACGTTTTAAAACGTTTTTGCTCGTTTTGATAGGTTTTCGTTCAATTTTTTTTACGTTTACGTCACATTTTTGTTCATTTTTACAAGGCTATGCTCGTTTTTACACGTTTGCGTTCGTTTTTATATGCTTTTACACGTTTTCGTTTGTTTTCATATGAACGAAAACGTGTAAAAACAAACGTAAACATATAAAGACAAATGAAAACGCATAAAAACGAGCAAAAACATAATAAAACAGACGAAAACGTATAAAAACGGATGAAAACGTTAGAAAATGGACGAAAACGCAAAAAAACGGACGAAAACGTATAAAAACAGATGAAAACGTAAGAAAATAGACGTACACGTTAAAAACTGTCAAAAACGTATAAAAATTGACGAAAACGAATGAAAACATGAAAAACGTAAGAAAATGGATAAAACGTATAAAAAGTGACGAAAACGTATAAACAGACAAAAACATACGAAAATGTTTAAAAACGGACGAAAACGTATAAAAATGGATGAAAATGTAAGAAAATATACGAAAATGTAAAAAAACCGGACGAAAGCATATAAAAACAGATGAAACGTAAGAAAACGGACGAAAACGTATAAATACGGACGAAAACGTATAATAACGGATGAAAACTAATAAAAACGTAAGAAAACGGAAATTTAGTTATTTACTAACGACCATTAATATAAAGGACTAACGATGTAATGCTTAGCCTGACTGGAGACATACAATAACACAAATTCAAAAGTTTTGTGTTACAATGAAAAAAGAAAAATAGTTGTCTACACACAATTCTAAAAATGGTTAACTTCGATGCATTTTATCCCAATAAAAAAAAGTAGTTCTTGACACGGTAGCAGTCAACGTGTAACACTCGGACACGCTAGCATGTGACACGTTGGAAATCATACATACAATTAGGGGTGTTATTCGGGTTGACCCAGCCGGGTTCGGGTCAACTCGGGTCGGGTCAACTCGGGTCAAGCTATAAAAAAACATACCCAAACCCGACCTTGTTTAAAACTCGGGTCAACTCGGGCTGGGTCAATTCGGGTTCGGTTTAACTCGGGTCGGGTCAATTCGGGTTTGGGGTCAACCCGAGTAATTTACATTGTAAAAGTGTTGTTGAACCGAGTTAGTCGGGTTCGGGTCGGGTCAAGGCTAAAAAAATATACCCGAACCCGACCTTGTTTAGAACTCGGGTCAATTCGGGTTGACCCGATTGACCCGAATATATTTTTGGACCCGATTGACCCGACCCGAATTGCCTCTGGTCGGGGTCGGGTCGGGTTCGGGGTCGGGTCGGGTTCGGGTCGGGTCAGCCCGAATGACACCCCTACATACAATAACAAAAATTACCAAGTTTTGTGTTACAATGAAAAAAAAAATAGTTGGGTATACACAATCCCAAAAGGTGTCAACTTCAATACAATTTTTTTAGCATTATCTCTTAACTAAACAACTTCTGCCCAAGTATTTAAATGAAAAAATTAATCTGTTGGGCCACTTATCTAATACCCAATCCGAAAATGGTAAGCTTAATTCTAAAGATAATAAATCATAACATTCCTAATAACGCTCACTCACAACCCTAATTTCTCTCTATGAAGAAACGCAGTCACACTCCTTTTTCTAAACCAAACGCAGTCACAGAAATATATATATATATATATATATATATATATATATATATATATATATATATATATATATGGGGAAGGGATCGGGTGGGTTTCAAGCTTTTAAGTAGGGATGGTGCGTAAATATCACAGTAGCTTTTTAAAAAAAAAAAAATTCAAAAAAATCTGAAAAAATTAAAAAAATAAAGAGGATGATAAATTATTAAGAATCATTGAAAAAATTTTCAAAAAAAAATCGTTTTCATGATTAAAGGTATTGTGATATTAATGTCGATTTTGACTTTTTTACAAAAGTCAAGATCTGATCTTGGCATAGCCAAGATCAGATCTTGACTTTTGAGTCAAGATCTGATCTTAATATCACATTCACTTTTTTTTTTCAATACAAATTGTTAATATCACACTAACTTTTTTTTTGATATCACACTACTTTTTTGTTTTTTTTACTAATATTATTAATATCACCGTTCATTTTTTAATAAAAAAATGTTAATATCACGGTTCTTTTTTACCTACACAGGAACTTTTTTTCTTTTTTTAATATAATTGTTAATATCACCGTAACTATCATATGCTTTTTAATAAAATTGTTAATATCATAGTAACTATCATATGTTTCTTAATATCAAGGTTCATCTTTACATGTAAAAAACTTAAATATCACAGTTGGTTTTATAATATCATCATTTTATAATATCACAGTTTCATAATATCACACTAATACTCATAATATCGTTAATATCACGGTAGAACTCATAATCAAGAAAACAAAAAGTGCTCAGAAAAATCTGAAAAAATAAAAAAATGAAAGAAGATAACAATAGTAAGGTTCGCTCAAAAGGAAAAAAATTAAAAAAATCGTTTACATGGTCAATTGCTACCGTGAAGTTAGCGCAGATCTTGACTTTTTTACAAAAAGTCAAGATCAGATCTGAAATGGGTGATCCAGATCTATCCGTACGTCCGCACTAAAATTAAAAATCCGCACATGATCCTCACTCTATATATATGTATATATATATATATATATATATATATATATATTCGTCCTTTTCTTTTTTATATGCTCCAACCGGTCAACATAAATAACTTCTAACCAAACTCCCAAATGCTTACATGCACAATACTGAATGATAAATACCCTTTTACACTAAAACTTCTTCGGTCTTTACAATCCCTCAAGTTTTTTCTCTTCTATATAACCGAGCACCAATAATGGGTAGACGAAGATAAAACCTTTCTTTCAGCTCAGCTCGTCTTAAAGATCTCTTAAGAGGTCACGAATAGGTTTTGTTTGTTGTTGGTTTTCGTTTCTAATGGATGGGATCTTGTTATAGTCGGTTGTTGTTGAGGATAGTGATGGGATAGGGATAGGGATAGCAGATGTATACGTATTATTTACAGGCTCCTGTAATTTATGTATGATTGTAGACTGTCGAGCTTTATGCATTCTTTTTTGTTCTAATTGCTAAAAACCCTTCATATCCCTTTATATTCATCTTAATTGATGAAGGATGGTTGGTATATTCGATGATGCCCTTTGATTACATAAGCGTAATAAATTTTTAAGGGCAAATGACAAAAAAATGCATCGAACTTGACACTTTGTATGATTGTGTGTAGCCAACTATTTTTTTTCTTATTGTGTGTACTGAACTTTCAAAATTCGATTATTGTGTGTATTTTGTGACCATTTTACCCTTAATTTTTTCAAATTTTGAAGGGTAAAATGGTCATTTTACAGGGCAGAATAGTCACAAAATACACATAATGATTGAAATTTGAAAGTTCAATACATACAATAAGAAAAAAAATAGTTGGCTACACACAATCACATAAAGTGTCAAGTTCAATGCATTTTTTTGTCATTTGCCCAATTTTTAAAGTGGGCTTAATCTTTACAACTTAATAAGCAATAAATATTGAGGACTAAATCTTTTATTATATAAGATATGATATAATAATAATAATAATAATAATATGTTATGAATAATTATGATTGTGGCTATCCATATACCTCAACCTCTCAAACCTTTCATCTTTTGTATTCCTACAATTATGATTGTACTAAATACTTTGATTATGAGAGTCTTATAAACTGAGGTTCATTTGGAGTTTGTGATATCAATCTCAATGAAATATATATTGGTCTCGATTATCTCTATTTTCTTCTTCCATGCATTGGTTATGTGTTATTGCTATTAGGCCGTTGTTTCACAACACGTTATCAGCACGATAGTCTTAAAGTGCAATTTTTATCTTGACCGGTATGTCTTGACTTCCGTTTATTAATTTATACGGTATGCAATATGCATGTTAGCTATGCTAAAGACCTCACATAAGAATTGTTTATGTATTTCTGCTGTGTTCTTGCATGCTTATATTGTACATGCATTTATCCCTTCGTGTTTAAACACATGTGTTACTTTATGACATCAAATGTGGTACTATAGTAATTAACATTCTTTTGTAGTCATGTAATATTGGATAGATGTCTATAGTCATGATTCTTGTGAGTCTTTGTAATTTTTGTTTTTAATTATTAATTGGCATCACCTATATTTAATTTGTATGTTAGTGTATATAGATTGTGTGTAACTTTTCTCCATTTTTATGTTTGTAGCGTATAACTAATTGGTGTTTAAAGCAGATTAATACATGACACCATATGAAACATATGTTATGGTGCTCCGTGGATCTCATCATGTATATGTACCTATTGTGTATGATTTTAATAAGTGTTTACCGTAAACAATTGGTGTTTAATTTCTTCAAACTTACTATTAAACCTACTTTCTTGAATATGCTTAACTATTTGAAGTGAATATGATAATATGATCATGGTCAATGTAAAAATTGTAGTAAATAAAATTCATGATAAGAACACAATGTGCCAATAGATCCAAGTGGCATGATAAGCCAAAAGATAAAAATGATAGTGCGCACGATAAAGTTGGCATTGAAAATATACATATTGTTTCTCTAAATGTCGGAGTCTATTCATCATCCCTCGTGGAATAAGGAAAAGATGTGATGACCATAATGTTTATGCATTGCAATATTATTATTAAAGTTGTGAGTGAATAAGATGTCTTAATTCTCCGATTGTACCACTGGAGTATGCCTTATATATATGACTTATTTATCATGTGAGCGTTATTGGATTATGTGACTTGATTAACTTATTAAGAGCATATAGTGTTTCGGAAATAGAGCAATTTCACTAGTATAGAACATGTTTTCCTTTTTAATAATGCTATAGGCTAATGTAAATATTATATTTAACAATGTGAAAGGCATAAAAGAACTTATTTGATTGAATAATGTGATGATGTATTAACTTTTCTACATTACTCGACTTTCACATAAAGTTAAGTGCAAGCGAAGCATGGCTGGTCATAAACCATAGTTTATGAGCCAAGATAAATTATTGGCATGACCGGTTGGACCATCCCGGTCAATGATGATGCGAACCATGTACAAGAATCATGGGTTCTTCAAATATGATTTCTTTATTTTTATTGTTCTCCATGGAAGTGCATTTTCACTTATCACCACAAATGTAAAGTAAGGACTTTTGTCCCTTAATTTTTTGAAAGAATATAAAGAGGATGTATGTAGGCCTATACATCCGTCATCCGTCATGTGGATCATTTTGAGTTTTAAAATCGATGCATCGTCAAAATGATCATTAAAGACGCAACTTAAGGTTAGCGTGATGAATGGCTCATCTTATAAAATGCAAGCATGGTTTTTCCAAATTGTATCTTTGGAAATAGTGGTGAATACTTCCATATGTTGGGAAATTATTGGAGTAAGTGTCGAACTTAAAAGTAGCCCATGTGCGTACGTGAATTGCTTTTGTTGAAACGTGCATAAAACGACTTCAGTTGATTGCAAAGCCAATAATTGTGAGAACAAATCTCTTAGTTTATGGGGGCATGTTAAAACTATGAATTCGCATCTTGCCAACAATATATAATGAATTCTCCCCATTATAATGGTTTTGGTCACGAACCATATGTTTCCCATTAAAGTTTTGTGCAAATTTGCGAAACATGTATTAATAATCCACCACAATGCACAATAATGGGATGTTGTAATTGATAATTCATTCAGGGGGAGAATGAGCAGCAAGAGATATGGAATGAATTATGATTTATCCTCGCACCAATGAATATGAACTTGAAGGGACAATTTACATTCCAGATCTAGTAATTGCGAGACATGTTTAGTGACCTAAAGAAAGTGACTAGATCATATATACGCTGCTAGTGCTCCGTTTACAATGTGTGTCCCACTAGTAAAACAAATGATTGGTAGTAAGTCTATGACAAGTCTGCAGCGTGATAGACTAATCGATTCCAAATGAAAGTCCTCGAATGAATAGATAAAATGGAGCAATAAAATGAAGATGGTCGAATCGAGGTAACAAAGACCCCATAATATTTCTCCTAAAGAGACACTAGACATGAAGGTAATTGAAAAAACCCCGGGTACTTGAAAAACTATGAGATCTCAATAAATGATATATTTCAATGTCTAGTAAAGTGTGGAATCGAAAATATAAATGAATCGACGTCAATGGAGATATTGTATACAATAATGTGCATGATAATGATTATGTAAATAAATAAGATATCGCGATAATCATGGTGAGGATCATGGAAGCATACATGCAGGAAGTGCAGATGTATGATTGAGTGGCCAAAAGAAGTAAAGACACAAAGAACTAATGAAATATTAAAGTCTCTTGTGACGAGATATGGTTATTGGGACTTGAAGTCCGTACATATAAATGTGTAAAATTATTGGATATGCATTGGTCATTATGAGAGAGCGAAATTAAAGTGTTGAAACTATTATACCTAAGGCATAATTGATGGCACACAAATATTTTCGCAAAGACTTAGCATATAGAGACATGATCTCATGTGGTGGATCCAATAATCTATTTAATATTTATAAGTCTGGCGATTTGATAACTAATCGATATGATAAATAATCGATATGCGTCTAAAAGATAAAGGAAAAGAGCTCATGTAATGTTGAAATTTTATTATAAGATATAGAATGCAAGAAGCATGCTAGTGATTTTTAATGCTTAGAGCATATAAGAAAAGTTCTCGAGAACATTATTTGATTATATTGAATCAATCATATTATTAGGCATATATGTTATAATCGCCTTAGAATATACTAACTGAAAATTGTACCATAAAATAACTATGTTTGCTCATGTTACTTTATAAGAAGACCTAGTCTTCAATATGATGTAAGTTTCATATAGTTTGATGATTTGAATATTAATGGAACTCCGACAGAGCTTCAAAGGTGATTGAATGCTTAGAATTGAACCTTGAAAGAAAAGATAGTTTATCTGATTTTACGAATTGAATATCTTGAGGATAAAATCCTTTAACATAATGAAAGCTAGAGAAAGATGCTAAATAACTATATATGGTTAAATGACTCTCATGTTTATGAGGTCACGTGATGCTGAAAAGACCCCCTTGATTTATAAAGATGATGATCACAATATAGATTTATAAGTGTGATACTAAAATGCGTATGAAACGATTGAAGTTCTCGCTTGTGGTCATACATGATATAATATATCATTCACTTTGAGTTTGTTGGCAATGAGTAACATATTAAGTATGATGATATATTTGCAAGAGATGTATGACATATGGTAATATGAATATGCGAGCAACATGTAGAGAATATTTATTCATGTGATTCTATCAAGACACTTTAACGTGCATTTCACTGAATTAATGAGCTTAAGTGATGTGATCATTAGAGGGAGAGAAAATACACGTTACATTCCTTTTCGCTATCTTCAAGGTACAAAAGATATGGGTTTGTATTATATTAACTCATCCGAAAGAAATCTAGTTAGTTTTGCAGATGCAGGATATATTTCTAATCCCCATACCAGTCGGTCCCAAACTGGATACGTTTTCACAAGTTCTAGTACTGCCATTCCAAGGCGTTTTATAAAGTAGAAAATGAGTGTAACTTCATCAAATCACACAGAGATCTTGCCATCCATGAAGCAAGTTGGGAATGCGTATGGTTGAGAAGTGTGATAGAATATATTTTAGAATCATGTAGGGTTTCTTCAGGCCAGAGGCTCCAACAATTGTATATGAAGATAATCAAGAGTAGCAAAACCAAGCATATTCTACCGAAGTTCCATTTCACCCATGACGTCTAGAAGAGTGGTGATATTATTCGTTCAAGCAAAAACCTAGCAGACTTATTTACCAAGGCATTTCCTACTGCAACATTCAAGAAGTTGGTTCAGGGCATTGGAATACAAAGACTCAGTAAACTTAAGTGATCTAATCATCAGAGGGAGAATATACGCGATGCACTCTTTTTTCCTTAGCTATGGTTTTGTCCCACAGGGTTTTCCAAGCAAGGTTTTTAATGAGGCATCATATCTAAGCGTATGAGAATTAATGATGGATAGCCAAGAGGGAGTGTTATGAATAATTATGATTGTGGCTATCCATATACCTCAACCTCTCAAACCTTTCATCTTTTGTATTCCCACAATTATGATTGTACTAAATACTTTGATTATGAGAGTCTTATAAACTGAGGTTCATTTGTAGTTTGTGATATCAATCTCAATGAAATATATATTGGTCTCGATTATCTCTATTTTCTTCTTCCATGCATTGGTTATGTGTTATTGCTATTAGGCCGTTGTTTCACAACATAATAATAATAATAATAACATTGCATTGAAGACACAAAATATGAGGTGCTTTATTTTACAAACCATTATTCCCCTACTTACCAAGAGACAAGTCCAAGTCGTTGGATCAATCCAACATCTTTTAAGGATAAAAAACACGGTGGGACCATTCTTGCCAAAAGCTGAAACTTTCCCCCATCACAAAAACATATCACACGCACTCATTTCACCATCACAAACAAAACACGTCGCTTTCTCTCTCTTAATTCTCTCACTAAAAACAAACCCTAACTATCAAAATCAACCAACAATTAACCGTCAAAATAATAAAAAAACACAAAAACACATCAATCTTCAACTGAAAAAGAAAAAGCACAAAAAAAATGGATCAAAACAAACCTACCAACTCCGAAAACGATGGTATGAAGCTTCAAACTAATTATTTAGATGTTATTTATGTATCTCTACTGATTTTATACTTATTTATGAATGTTATTGCTATTTATGAACATTTTTCTGTATTTATTTTGCTGTATTAATGACATGCAATTGATGATTATGTATTTATTTGAGATTTTGCTGTCATACTGTAAAAGAAGAAGAAATTTATGAAGATTTTGCTGATTTTAGATGTTTTTAGATGTTTTAGACCGTTTGGAAAAATATCACATGTGATAAAATAGTTGTGGTAGATGTGGTAGTGATTTGGTAGTCTTAGTGGTTTAGTTTTGATTTTTGGTACTGGTAGTGGTGGTAGTGGTAATGGTAGTGGTGGTGGTGGTGCTTCAGTATAGTGGTAGCGATAGTAGTAGTGGTAGCGAACGTCAATTTGACTTTTAGCGTTCTTCGTGATAATGGATATGTTTTTAGCTTGTTACGAGTATAATTTTGATGTAACTTATGATGCGTTTTTGAGTGTGACAGAGAAATATTTTATGGTATATCACTAGTGATAAAAACAGATGTAGCGATAATTGATTACTTGTCACACGATTAGTGATCATGTAGTGCGATAATTGATACATTTTTAGTGTTTTTTGTGGTAGAGGTGGTGGTTTAGTTATGACTTTTCGTAGTGGTAGTGTTACTAGTAGTGGTAGTGGTACTGATGGTAGTGATGATGATGAAGAGCAGTCGCGGATAACTTAAATATTTAATGGTATATCACCAGTGATAAAAACAGATATAGTGATTTTTTTTTTGATTTTTGACAGTATAACAACTGTAATGATAAGCCGTTATACTTGAAATAACTATATTTCAAATACATTTTTGATTAGAATTTATAGTGTCTTTTTGTTTTATATAACATAAGACATTAAAATTTTGATTTTGAAAAAAATGTAGAAGATGATATTTACGAGCATCTGGAGACAATACAAGCTTTAAATGGTCAGTTTTTGTCTGCTAATAAATCTTTAAACATAAAAATTGCAGACATTCTGTTTGTTTATTAAAAAAAATTTGTAAATGCAGTTTTGTCGACAAGCAAATTTTTGAGCGCATCTCCAGAGATTGAAAAGGAAAAAGGTAAATTGCAAAATATAAGCATGTCTCCTTTAGAAAAATATCAACTATGATAAACCCTGTATGTATGCGGCATACTTGTTTTGACATTTAGCTTCTGTGTTATATCACCTGTGATACAAATTGATATGACATACTTGCAGTAGAATGTTATAAAATTGTATGACGCATAAACATTCAGAGTTTATATTTATCAGCAATAAATATTCATGAAAACTTACTTGGGATTTGTTTTGTGCAGATTTGAATACAAGTCTAAAAGAAATGAAAAAGAAAAGAAGCAAGAAACAACCTCCAGTTCAAAAAAGCCCCATATCGAGAAAAAAAAACAACCAACACCACCACCAGAAACAACAGAAACAACAGAAACACCAACACCAGAAACAACACTACCACCACAACTAACAACAGAAACACAACAGCAAACATCTACACCCTCACCACAGAAAACAACCACAAAATACACAAAGTCATCAATCAAAAGTACCTATCTAGAAAAGACACCCACAAAACAGATAACAACCATTGCACAATCAAGGCTTGTTACACCATTAAATCAAGCATCACCCGAAATAACATCACCAGAAAACATACCAATAACAACTCTAGCAACCATCGAAACCACACCAACACCACCAACATCCCAACCAACAAACATGGAAGAAACACCATCTGTACCAACACCAGAAACAACAACCCAATCAACACCCGAAGAAACTGTCATACCCAAAGAAGCAAACCCAAAGTTGAAACCCAAGCAAACAAAGAAAAGAAAGGAACAAGCAACAGATTCACCGGTTGCTGTAACAAGATCAGCATAAAAAAAACAACAAACCGAAAAACCAAATAGAGGGGAACAAACTGAAAAAGGAAAAAGAAAGAGAGGGGAAAACGAAAAAGATGAGGATGCAAGAAAGAAAAAGAAGGAAGAAACAAAGAAGAAGAAAGGAAGAAGGAAGAAAAGGCAACAAATCAAAAAAAAGGAAGAATCGAAGAAGAAGAAAGAAGAAGAAAGGAAGAAGAAAGAAGCGAAGAAGAAGAAAGAAGAGAAGAAGAAGGGCAAGGAAAAAATGGAGGTGGAATCTGAAGAAGAAGAAGAAGAAGAATATGTAATTGCATTCAAGTCGTTAAGGGCTAAAACGACTGTCCAACCATTCTATGATGCAACACATTCGCTAGGCCCAAAAAGAAGGAAAATGGTCACAACAATGGGATATGGAACACTGATTGAATTTCCGTTGTTAAGAATCCCTGGAAAGCTGCCCTACTTCATATTGACACATTTGGATGTGGAAAAGATGAAAATAAACTTGCCAAATGGAGGTGTAATAAAAATCACTCCGAAAACGATTAGGGAAGTTTTTGGGATACCAATGGGTCCTAAACCACTTTGCTATGGACCAGAAAGGGATTGGGATGACGTATTTATGAAACAATTTATGGCACAGTTCCCGGAAAACAAAAGGATAACAACAACAGCGTTATCAAAGGTGATTCAGAGTACAGAAGAAACAGACTTCACCTTCCAGATGATTAACCTAATGCTGTTTGCAAACTGTCTGGGAAGCTGCTATAACAGCTCGATGCTGAAGTATCACGTCCTTCAATTTCTGATGACACCAGATGAAATACCGAGAATTGACTGGTGCTCATTCATTTGGAACTGTATGAAAGTAAGCAAGGATGGCTGGGATGACTCAACACTGGAGAATTGGTACTACGGACCACACGCAGCATTCACGGTAAGTCAAGCTTTGCTTTAAAACAAATATGATGTAGGGTATCACAAGTGATATTTTAAGTTAATGACATATAAGATGTATTCTATCACCAGCGATATTACAAGTTGTTTTTAAAAAAATAGATGCCATGTACAATATCACTTGGGATACTAAAAAGATTAATCTACCACTTCTTTTAATAAGTAAAGGTTTTAATGAATGTTTTGTTTTCTTGAAAACAGCTTATTTACTTGCATTTCACAAAGTTCGATGAAATGGATGTGCCACGAAAATGGCCAGCCATCAGAAATTGGACCACAAAACTGATTGAGAAAAGGCAAGAGATGGAGATGGCCATGGGAGGGTTTGGAAATGTCATGGTGATCGAAGAAGAGGATGAGAGTGAAGAAGCAGATATCAGGAAACAGAAAGAGGTAATACTTATAATTAATATGAAAATTTTGAATATATCACTAGTGATAAAATACTTATAATTGCTTTATTTAATTAAAAACACAGCAAGTATATGAAGCTGTTGAAGAAAAGTTTGATAGAGTTTTGAATGAAAGGAGAGAGTTAGAAAATTTTATAAGGGTAAGCATGGAGATATACCCAGGAGATGATACAATAAAGTTATATGTAGAAAAATACAATACACTATTCCAGGGACATCTTCAAATAGATGAATATGGTAGAGTGATTGATAATCAAGAAGGAACGAGCAGAAGAGATGGAGGAGATGATGAAAGTGATGATGAAGGCAGGAATACTGAAGGAGGAGATAATGGGAATGATGATGATGGAGAAGGAGGAGGAGGAGATGATGAAGGCGGAAATGGAGAAGGAGGAAATAAGGATAAAGAAAAAACCACGAAAGAGACTCCTGCAGAAACAGATAAACAACAGGTTAGATAATTATAATTTAAAGTACTTATCTGTATACAATATCACAAGTGATAAATTTTTACATAACAAAATGGTAAAAAATACAGGCTGAAGAAGAAGCAATTGCAAAAAAGAAGCAGGCTGAAAAAGAAGCAGCCGAAAAAGAAGCTAAAAAAAGCAGCTGAGAAAAAAAGAGAAGCTGAAAAGAAGAAGAAAGAAGAAGCGGAAAAGGTAATATCACAAGTGATAAACTCTAAATATAACAAAGTCATACAATACAACACTTTTTTTATTTAGTTTTTATTTATTTATTTATTCTTTAATTTTTTATTAATGCAGGCTGCAAAAGAAGCTGCAGCAAAACAAGCAGCTTCAAAAGAAGCTGCAATCCAAAAACAAGAAGAGGCTAAAAAACAGGCTGAAAAGGAAGCAGCTGAAAAAAAATGCAAGCTGAAAAAGAAGCTGAAAAGGAAGCAGCTCAGAAGAAAGAAGAAGCCGAAAAGGTAATATCACAAGTAATAAATTCTAAATATAACAAAGTCATACAATACGATAGTTTTTTTTTATTTATTTATTCGTTAATTTTTCATTAATGTAGGCTGCAAAAGAAGCTGCAGCAAAACAAACAGCTGCAAAAGAAGCTGCAAAAGAAGAGGCTACAAAACAAGCTCTACTGAAAGAAGCAGAAAAGAAAAGAAAAGAAGCTGCAAAAGAACTTGCTAAGAAAAGAAAAGGTTAGATAGTTGCTCTGCTTAAAATAGGCAAGAAAAGGCGATGTATCTTGGCGCCTTTGAAGAGCCCTTTTCAGTCCCTTCTAGTTGAACTACTATTAGTACCCATTCAATCCTACGCATTTGCATGCTTTTTGTTCACGTGCATGTTTTTGCAAAAAACTTATGATCTATGGTTTGTAATAACTAGTATTTTAGAGATAGAGAACTCCAAACTTTAAGAATGAATGGTGAATGTATGCTTTCTCCTGATTTGCATAATCCCCATTCATTCTTATGCATTGCATAGTTTTTCTTCACATGCATGCGCTTATAATCTACCATTTTAGCGATATTGAATCGCAAACTTTAAGAATGAATGGGAAATGAATCACTGATTTTTTGTCTTATTTTCAGAATTATAGGCTTATATGACTCAAAAATAAAACAAAAATAAGCAGCTTCTGTAACATAAGCCGAAACAAAAATAAGCTCGTTAGACATATAAACTTAAACAAAACACCTTGTAGAACTTTTTCATATCTAAACCTTATTAGATGCTTAAAAAACAGGCTGAAAAAGACGCTGCAGCCAAAAAACAAGCAGCTGAGACACAAGAAGAAGAAGAAAGGGCTAAAGTTGCAGAATTTCAAAGCCCAGAAATTCAACACAAGGCATTCAGGACTCAGAAAGATGTTGCTGAACAAAGCAACAAAGAAAATGAAAAGAGGGAAGGAAAAAGGATTGTTAAACCATCAGTGTACTTGAAATCACCTTATATGAACAAGAAGGCAGACACGATGGAACCGTTAACCGAGTCTGAAACAATGCTAGCTAACAACTTATTTTCGATGGAAGAAGATATAATGTAAGATTTAAATTTGCTGTTAGTATTAAGGTTATGTTATTTATCACAAGTGATATGCTATATTTAAGAACCTAAATTTTATCAACTGTGATATTAAAAAACAGATGTTGGAATCACTCCTAAACTATAATTCAAGTGTTAGTCATTCTTATGTAATAGGTAGCTTATTATGGCCTTTATGTTTGTTATTAGCCTTAAGCTTATGTAGAGGGCCCATGAGCTTAGGCCCAAGCCCATAGGAGAAAGGATGGAAACTAGGAGTGTTGCCCTAGCTTTCCTCCTATAAATACCTTATGTAAACCCTCACTTGAGGGTTGGTTATTCAAGTTATTTTCTCTCATACACTCTACGCCTAAACCGTCTTTTATATCGTGTGTGTGTGTGAATCTTGTTTAATCGCCTTAATCTCTTTCTAGTAAGCTTGTGTTGTAAATCTAGTGACCTTACAGTGGTATCAATCGCCTAATTGTTGAGTGAACGTATTGTTTGAAGTGAGTTTTGGTCTCACGCTTAACTTGCGTATCTGTAACTTTGGCTTGATCAAAAACGTATTTTTTTCACTTTTTAATCCAAGATTCTTGTCCTTTCAACGTTATAAGGTGTTAAACTTACTGTTTTTGGCAAAAAGTTTCGAACTTTATGTGTAGATCATTGTTTTTTATCTAGTTTTTGTACGAGGGTTTCAACCTACTCGTAACTGTTTTAGAAGCTTTGGATCATCAAGTTTCACACTTTTGTGTTATTTTGGTGATATTGAAGCTATTTCATCACAAAAATCTGGTTTAGAAACATCTTTGGGCAAAAGTCATTTTACGAGTAGAACTACGCGTATCAAAACCCTAATTCTACGCGTAACTTTATCCTTGGTTTGATCTTCAGTTTCGTGGTTTACTCCGTGTTTTCTTTCTTGGATAAGCCTGAAAATACGTCAACTTTGGATATCTTTTGCACTGTGATAGTGTAAAATATCATTTGGGCAAAACCCTAAAATTACGCATAAGCTTAAGCTTACGCGTAGAAAATCCTACGCCTAAGAGTCATCTTACGCGTAAACCTAGTCTTATGCATAAGGGGATCCTACGCCTAACTTTCTACGCCTAACTTACTGTTTACGCATAACTTTAGTCTTTTTTCCCTGCTTACGCGTAAGCTAAACCTACGCGTAACTCTTGATTGTTACGCGTAACTTTGGTGTTTTTACGCATAAGTGCTACTTGGTTTATTGTGATTTCTACGCCTAAGGATACTTCATCAACAAAGGTTCATTCGACTACAAAGATCCATCAACACAAGTTATAAAAAAAAAATAAAAAAAAAAAAAAAAAAAAAATAATAATAATAATTTGAGTAAACACAAGTTGGCGGGAAAAGTTGAGTAAAATTTAATTTTTCGAGGAGACTAAACGTTCAATTTTTACGCGAGATTCAAATTTTGGCTGGAAAAGTTGAGTAAAGTTGACTAAACGTTCGATCAACACAAGTTGGCGGGAAAAGTTGAGTAAAATTTAATTTTTCGAGGAGACTAAACGTTCGATTTTTACGCGAGATTCAAATTTTGGTTTAACCGTGAAAATTTTCGTCAAAAATTCAAATTTTTGGGCCCAAATTCAAATTTTTCGGGTAAAATTTGGCGTCAAAATTGTCATAACTCAAATTTTTCTTTCAACCTTAGAATTGAATTTTATAGTGAATTTCAAACTTTGAGAGTCAAAATTTTTCAAAATTATTTTTGGAGGGAAATTGCAATTCACTATATCGACCTTTTGTGTGCTATATCGTCTTCGCACCTTTTCTTCTCTTTGATTCTTTTGCAGGAATCAATGTATTCTGATAAAGCATTTGTGGAATTGGAAGAAGGATTTATTGTTCTGAATGAGATGTTCAACTCAATAATTAACAATTCCAAGCGTCAGACATCATCAAATTCCCGATATCCCGCAGTCGTGCAAGGTGAAAGAGTTGATGTACATGAAAGGCATGCTCATATGGACGTTGAGAATGTTGTGATTACTGCAACTGTTAGTAATGCGGACAATGAGGTTGTAGCATTGGAAAAGCAGGATGACAGCAACAGATCTGAAGAAGATATCATACTTAACTACGACACCGAGCCCAACTGTGACGAAGAACAAATGGTTGAGGAAGATATCTTACCCACCTATGACACTGACACAGAACAGATGGTCGAGGTACAATCTACTGTTGATCATATTCTGCCTGCAAATGCGATACAACAAACTGAGCAACCTGAATTCAGTAATGAAGGAGAGGTTGACCAGTGTGTTGCACAATGTCCAGACAACTATCTCATGTCTGAGCCCTTACTTGTTAACAATTCAACTGAAACGTCAAATCAAACTCTTGAATCTGAAATCATTCTTCTCAAAAAGACCATTGCTCAGTTTCATAAAGAATTTTCAAAACTAGAGGCACATTGCATCTCTCTTGAACTTAAACTACAAAATAAATCTTTTTCTTCAGAACACAATGGTCAGTATTCAAATGAACAAAGTAATCGTGTGGATACATTAGTAAAAGAAAATGAGCATTTAAAGGCTCAAATTCAAGAAAAGGGCTTGCACATGTTGCTTTACGAAACAAACTGAGAAGATTAACTGACAAGAGTGTGGATACTAATTTTGCTAAACCAACAATCTTGGGGAAATCGTCTCTACAACCTTTCAGAAAACAATCTGTAGTTAGACAACCAACTGCATTTAAATCTGAACGTTCAAAATCTTCAAAACCACGGTTTCCCTCCCAAGTTGTTGAAAATAATCATTTGATAAAACCAGTCACTCCACATTCCTGGCCCAACAATAATGCTTCTGTTTCTATTAAACATGTTTCTGTTATACCTGTACCAGTGGCTGCTTCTGGCCAATCTAGGATTAGTTCGAACACTGTGTCTAAACCGAGCATTAAACGTAAAAATTCATATGATTCAAATGACGCATACAAGAACTATGATCTAGAAAATGCTAGGAAAAGGGCACTACTCTAAAAGGATGGAATCTTAGGTTCACGACCTAGTGTATCACCTTCGAGTGTATTACTGAACACTGTTGTAGTAGCAAACCAAAACCTAAGTTAACTCAAACAGTTAGAAATAAACCCGTTGATTTAAACGTAAAATTTCAGAAACCTAATAGGTGGATCAATATAGGACGCAAATTCTTCCCAAAAGAAGTTTCAACATCCCTTAGATCTAACCTTAGATGGATACCAACGGGTAGAGTTTTCAAAACTGTTGGTATTAGGTGGATTCCTACAGGCAAGATACTAAGTAGTTGCACCAACACAAGTGTGAAACCCACAACATCCATCCCTGAGGTAGGAAAGGAACTTATCAAAATAGCATGTTCAGGTGTCAAGAAGATAATTGACACTACATCTTTATGCCTCTAACATCTGGAACCCAGTTACACTTGGGGATCCATGTTTCTTCTTTCTTGCCCCCCTTCTATTTTTCTATGCAGGTACCACAGCTATGGCTCCTACTGTAAAACAACATAGGACCGTTTCTAACCGTCAAAAATATCATGATCCATCAGCTGTTCCACCATTGTACTTAATCGTCATGAATTGGAAACATTGCTTGCTCCTCTGGTTAAAGAGTCTGCCAAAAGTCGTGCTTCAGATGTATCGAATGTTTCCGCTGCACAACCGATAATACTCTAATTTCAGATACACCTGAATCTACAACAACAACCGAATCTTCTATAACAGAAGATCAAATTGCTTCCAACAACAATGACACAGCTAATGATCAACATAATGAACAGAGATGTTTTATCAGCAGTTGACTCTCTCGAAATATTTTTGGTACTTCACACTTGTTCGATCAATTGGACATACATGGTTTCACTATCTCCTCATACATGGTTTCGCTGTCTTCAATTCATCATCAACATACGTGGTGTATGATTCTGATTCATTGAAAACATCGAGGGGGAGAGAGTGTAGGCATCCTTTGCTTCTTTTGTTTTTCCACGTGCTTCCTTGCGAAAACCCTATGCCTTCTTGAATTTCTTCAATTAGGGCGAAGAAATGAGACGATCTATAGTTCAAACGTCTTAATTCAGTGTTATCGTCTCAACTTTCACGGGTAATCTTGTGTGAAGTTACCCAAATATGATGTTATGATGCCTCACACACGGTCTTGGTATCGAGTTATTGCATATTCACAGGTGATGTGTATTCCGAAAGACCACAACATTCAGGGGAAAGTCGTATCATTTCGTCTTTCGTGGTTTGTTTGGTGTGATGCGTCTACATACGCGAGAAGATCTTGTTGGTTTCTGGCATTTTACCCTCGAAAGGATCTTCCGCAATTAGTCAGATTTTCTTTGTGTGGTTTACTGCTCATCTACAAATTCCGCTGCATAATGAAACCTTCAAAAGTTAGAGGAAATGTAGACTTCATCAAAGTTTCAAATCTGCTAAAGACAGTTGTCAGTTTGGGGGGGAGCTAATTTAGAAACATCGTCAATTGGGGAAAGGTTAATTTGTTTCATACTTATTTCATCTTTTCTCTAAAAATGGCTTGTGCACACATAACAGTGTACAACCCGTAATTGTCAAGGAAGGACCCTGTGGTACGCTTCAGTGCCACAATCCTTATAAAAGGAGCGAAAGCTTCTTACTTTTGAGTAAAACCTATCAAACCTTTCATTTTTCAAGGTTTTGCTCAAAAGAACAAGTACTTCCCCGTATGTTTTTCAAAACCTCAACCGTTTATATCACTTGTTGAGGGGGAGTATTTGCATTAAAACTTTGTTCACAAATTGTTCATAGTGGTCATCTTCCCGCAACACTCAAAATGGTCATATTTATTGTCAACTTTTCAAAAATAACATTTGATATGCCATTTTTGAGGGGGAGAAAATTAAGTGATAAGAAATATATTGTGTAAATGCAAATGAATATTTGTGTAATAGACTTAGCCAATGAATTGACGGTACTAAACTGTTAGTAACTCGAAAATACTTGTCCTGGACGGGTAATAATTTCAAGCTAGTTCGCTAGTAATGTAAACGTGTCTCGCAAAGGACTTGTCCGAGTAGAATGTACCATTCGAGAAACTCTTGGTAGACATGAACTCTGACGGGTTTGACAACCTTTCGAGGTTTGTTTACACCTTCAAGGTAGTTATTAGAGCTAGTTGTCACCTAAAAGCTGACAATGTAACTCTTTAACTATGCAATGTAACCGTGTCTCGCGGGGGATTGTCTATCTTGAGTGGATCAATTCAAAAAGTGCGCACTCTTTCCTCTCTGTGCAAATAACCGTTAAAACTCTTAAGCACATGTGGAGGGGGAGTATTTATGCAAAATCTTATCTCTCACAGTGGTTCAAACATGTTTTTCATTTACAAACCCTTTGAGAGATTTTCTTGAAAATTGGTTTTATGGCAACATAGGTTAGTCATGGAGTGATAAGGTGACTAAGGTTAGGTATAACCGTCCTATGATCCGCCAGAGCCGGAGGGATCTACCCAAGGACATCACAAATAGTTAGTACTTAGAAGTCCTTAGGTATGATTATAAAAAGGAGAAAATGAGAATCGGAGAAAGAAGGAGTTGAAGAATTAAAAAGAAATGCAAAGAAAAGGGTGAAAAGAAATAGCCCTCCAAATTATTCAACTTAGGGCAGACACCGGGTTCAATTCATATGCTACTGGTTGTCACTTAGTGACGCCGGTATTGAAGATTAAAAGTCGTCATGGACCCAGTGACGCATGCACTAAACCTTCTTAGCCACTCAAGTTTCTCTCTACAGAAGCTTGTTTCATTCTCACAGGGAACCCTACGTAAACTATTGGCTTTCTATTAGAGATCGCTGGTATTGAAGAAGGAGACCCTCTCCCTAGTCTCCGCTCAGGAAAACCAAAACGCACAATTGAGTCTAGAGCCACGAGATTCATCAAAAGATCTCTTAGGTACACTTGACATTTTATCACTTGACGGTCAACAATAAGAATTTCAGTGGTACATTATCGAGTCCTTCACAGATCTTAGCAATCTGTCGAGAACATTTATGAGAGGTTCACATCTGTGATCCTCAGTGATTGAATGGAAACTCCTGCCAGGGTCAACATCAAACAGCCCTGACAGCAGGTCACTTCGGAAACTCCCCGTGGATTACGCTTAGTATGTCTCAAACGGTCTACAGTCGTGAGGTGATGCTTCGGTATACCTCAGCGACTCATCTGAACTGTAGATGTACTTCGGTACGTCGCGTTATCTCACTTGTGGGACTCCAGTTCAGGAACGGCCTTTGTAAGAATTAGAGTTGTGTTTTCACACTATGCTGTTAACACTCTCGAAGTTCAAACTTGTAAGTGCCGAAATCCGCTTATTACTAACCGTTTTAAATGTTTTCTTCTTATGGAAGCTCCGGAGCGGGATGATCGTGCAGATTCTTCTCATGCTCACGCCAACATCATCACTAATGGAAGTTCTATTCAGAAGCAACACAACAGTCAGAATGATTCTTCGTCAAACCAAAGAATCTACAAAGTTAAAGACTTAAAGAACTTCATCAGTATTGAATTCCAACGTCAAAGAGTGTGTGAGCATGTTGAAGAATGACGTGGAGACACTGGAGCAGTGAAGCAGACCTGAGGCAGATTTGATGCAGACAACAACATACTATCACTTTCATCACAAAGAACAATGATCAAAGAACAAAGTTAAAGATGACGTCAAAGCATAACCGTTCAAAGAAGACAATTTCTCTACAGTGGGGAGATTGTTCGAATCAAGGAAATTCTTCTCACAAGAAAGAAGAATGTCAGAAGTCGTCAGAGCTACTATTACATCAACGCCTTCACCGTTCATCACCAACACTTGAGGGGGAGATTGTTGGAATCACTCCTAAACTATAATTCAAGTGTTAGTCATTCTTATGTAATAGGTAGCTTATTATGGCCTTTATGTTTGTTATTAGCCTTAAGCTTATGTAGAGGGCCTATGAGCTTAGGCCCAAGCCCATAGGAGAAAGGATGGAAACTAGGAGTGTTGCCCTAGCTTTCCTCCTATAAATACCTTATGTAAACCCTCACTTGAGGGTTGGTTGTTCAAGTTATTTTCTCTCATACACTCTACGCCTAAACCGTCTTTTATATCGTGTGTGTGTGTGTGAATCTTGTTCAATCGCCTTAATCTCTTTCTAGTAAGCTTGTGTTGTAAATCTAGTGACCTAACAACAGAGAAGAGGTATTCAATGATGGCAAGAGCACACCAGTACCAAGAATAGTAATGCAATCAATTGCGCCAGGCTTGCTAATAGAAAGTCAGGTAATCGATGCATTCACTTCGGTATTGAATCATGAGGAGAGGAAGAACAAAGTTGGAAAAATGAAGACAAGATACTACTTCCCAACAGATGCAGTGGTAAGATATAAAAACATCCAAAAAAAATGTAATAATATATCGATACATTTCAAAAATTATGTAATATGTATTTTAAATTATCTTGAATCTATTGTCTTGATACAGCTTCCAGAGATTCTGAAGAAACAAAAAAATGAAAAAACGCAGTATGACAACTTTGAAAGACTAATGAAAAAACTCATTACTGAGGAAGAAGCAAAACGGAAATTGAAAGATGTGAAACTTGTATTCTTTCCGATAATTGCTCACGACCATTACTATGTCATAGTTTTCAATCTGGAGAAGGGCAACGTTGTAATACTGGATAACAACATTTCAGATGCACCATACAAAGATAAATACAAACCCAACTTTGATTTTGTGGTAAGCAATGTCTGAACCGAACTCTGTTTAAATACTTATATGAATAGAGATAAATTGTAGCAAGTAATATCACTAGAGATAAATTGTAGAAAGTAATATTTTGTTAATTTGCAGAAATCATTGCTTGTAAGTTACTTGATGAGGGCTTCACACCCAATCCTCAATACGATGTTGAAAGAGAAGCCAGCTACTGTGTTAAAGATGAAATGGAGAACAAGGCATAACAAGATTGATTGCGGCTTATACATGATGATGCATATGGAGACATTTGAAGGTGAAGCAGGATCAAATTGGAAGCCAAACATCATTGATGAAAACAATCACAGATATGCTGAACAAATGAGAAGAATGAGGATGAGGTATGCAGCTAAGATACTGTTACATGAAGTGAATCAAAAGAGTGAACTGATGTCAGAATATGCAATCAAGTTTGCTGAAAAACACAAGCATGATGAGAAGGAGATTCAAAAGGTGGTTGAAGAAGCTATCAGGAAGAAGATAGCTGAAGAAAACAAGCATTAAATGTATTTAATGCTATTCCAAAACAATTTACATTTCTATTTAAGTATTTAGATTTCTAAACAACGTAGATGGTTTAAAGTAGGTTTAAGAATCTGATATGCAAAAAACAATAGTAAGGCTGCCAGGCCACGGAATGTGACGGACAGTGTCCAAGTTTGGGAAATACCTAAGTAGATGGGTGGATCTATTAGGTACCTGAATCACATTCCCTGGTGCCGGAGATTGAACTACATTTTGTTTTGGATTTTGCATATTTTAGTTGGATTTTACATTTTGTTCTGCATTTTAGATGCAAGTAGGACTGCCGGGCCACGAAATGTGACGGACAGTGTCCAAGTTTGGGAAATACCTAAGTAGATGGGTGGATATATTAGGTACCTGAATCACATTCCCTGGTGCCGGAGATTGTACTACATTTTGCTCTGAAATTTGCATCTTTTTGTGGGAAATGCAGACGTATGCTTTTAGATGTATTTTACATTTTGTTCTTGATTTTAGATGGAAGTAAACACTTTTGGGTAATATGAATATAACCTTGCTTATGTTCTTCTGCGGACATATGCATGTATCTATCACTATATATATTTATGTTGTTGGATAATTCATAGAAGATTTCGCTACTCAGGTACCTTTAGTTTAAATAAATGAATTGCTGAACCCAAGATCGGTAAATTTGGGATTATGATGAATTATTTTTCAAAGTGTAAATGATTTATTTGCGATACTTTGGTAATTGATAAGATAACTGCCAAGACGCACTGTCCTTAAAGTGTATAAAAAGACTCTATCAAATTAAGAGACTGATTATTTTTGCAATGACATACTGTCACACCCCCAATTTACCTGTTTTGCACGGAATGGAATTCCTGGGGATTGACTGTCATAGCACCACAATCACAGTAATATTGAACGACCTAAAGTGTCGTTTTAAAAACACATCGTTGGATATTTAATAAAAGCGTTCAGAGTTACAACATAGGTCCCAAAAGTTTATAAAGTTTGCGGAAATACAAATATATTACAAGTCCAAACGATGTTTTGAAAGAAAGTGCCATAATGTACAATGATATAAGTCGACGCCGCGACTCAAAAGGGGGTTCCTTAACCATGCCATGATGATAATGCCTTAGTTACCTGAAAATACATTGCTAAAAGTGTCAACACAAGGTTGGTGAGTTCATAGGTTTATGTAAATGTTAATACGACTACCACAAGTATAAACCAGGTATGACAATCATGTCACGGAAAAATGTTACAGGTATGACAATCATGTCACATAAAAATGTTACAATTGCTTAAGCGCATGATACCGAAGCTCCGACTGATGTTCGCCCCAACAGAGTGTCTTGCCAAACAACTCTAATAATGTTTATGAATGAAATGCATCCGTATGACTAGTTGGGATTCACCAACCCGGATGGAGGCGTCACCCTCGATAGATCTATCCACTCACACACGCTTCTAGGAAATTAACGGCTCATGCATATGAAATGGGGACATTTAACTGGCAACGTGGTAACTTAAGCAATGTAAATGAATTTAACATACTTGGTATCGTAATAAAAATGTTGTGCAATGTATTCTCCCCCGTAGGTTTGAAATAAGTAAAACTTGAATAAATCGGGGCTATGAAAACTCACTTGATAAATTGGTATGATGACAAGAGTGAGTACACTGAGGTATAGCGTGATACTTTAATCTGGACCTATTACGAATGATATGATATGTAATGAGTTATGATGTAATGTTATGCATGCATTTCGTATGTTATTTATACCATTTGCGAGTTTCGAAAAATAATACTTATCGTCGAAAAATACTCTTTTGACGTCTTGACCATTCTTAAATTACTTTACAAGTATTTACGTCAAAATGTCATCCTACAATAGTTTCTTAATGATTTATAGTGAAATTTTAACTTTTCGTCGTAAAATAATGTCGTCGGAAATTTCATGAAAGTGACAAAAATGGATTCGAAAAACTAGTCGTAAAATGGTGTACGTCGAACGTTAGGAAACGAACTCGACGGTTTTGGAAAGCTTGTATCAAAATCTAGAAGTTTTATTACATGAGTTTTCGTCATAGAGGTCTCGAACATAAAGATAATAGAGGTTGAATATGGTGATTTTGTCTAAATGTTGTGTAAAAAGTGAGTTTCGGCAAAGTTTAAGCGACCGTAAATAATTTATTACAACTCCGCTATACAAACGGTTGGTCGTTTTGAAAAATATGCTTGGTGATCTCGATTTTATTAGAAGACATTTCGTTACAAAAAGTTCTACATCAACGTTAAAAACAGCCTTCAACATGGTCGTTTTAGTTACCGTAACACTTGTCTCGTAAAAATAATATAGTTTCTCTAAAAAATATAGTTACGGCAATTTTATGAAAACGTGCATATCTTAGTCGTTTCAAATCCGTTTTCTACGTATTATACGTCCTTAGCTTCGTATCAAAGTATACTAATATATTTTTGATAAGTCGAAATAATTTATCAAGCTTAGGACTCGTTTTTGACTCGTACAAAACAAAAACACTTTGCTGAAATTTTCAGAAATTATATATTTCGTCGTCAAACTTGAAAAATTCATAACTTCTTCGTTATAACTCCGTTTTAATCCGTTCAAGCGGCCACGGATTCGTTTTAAAGTATATTTTCTAAATATCAAGGCCAAAAATTCGTGCCTACTGTCGGATTTTCCAGAAATTCAAAATAAGATCAGACCACTTTTATAACTTGTCGAAAATAGTTTTTCTCGTACTAAACCTATCCTAATCCCTTCAAATCAACTCCAAAGCTATTCTAATCCTACCATACACCTTCTTAGGGTGTCATGGGTTCCTAAACATCATCAAGACCAATATATAACAAGGGAATAATTATAGGATGACTTTTATATATAAACTCTAAAAATCAATGTAAAAATGGTATAAATATACACAAGTCTTGCATGTTTGCTAGAAAAATGATGAAATAAATATGAAATGAAAATGAAAGATGTAAAATGAGAGTAATATGCTTACAAGCTACTATGATGAGGTGATTAGAACAAGGATTAACCTAAACACCCTAGGTTTTTATTTCAAAACCTTAATAAGAGTGTAATCTAGATTGTTAATAACTTGAGCTTGAAAAATTTTGAGGATCCCTTCTTATCACCTTATAGAACCGGTTTGGAGGAGAGAAACAAGAGAGAAGGAAAATTTTTACTTGACTTGTGAATTATTGGATGAATGAAGTGAATGAATGAGTTGGAGTATCAATCTATACTATCAAAGAAAATTTTTACCAAACCAATAAATGCCACCCTCCCCTTGGTCGGCCAAGGGGGAGGGATTTGTCAAAATATATATATATATATTTTTTTTTTTTTTTTATCTATATAATGTATAAAATTTGTTGAAAAGTGTAAGTGAAATGTGTAGTTAATAAAAAGTGTTGTAACTTGTACATAGTTATGAAAAAATAGAGTAGTATGGACTAAAATAAGTTTTAATGGATCAAAGTCAAGTATATTGTAGTTATAAAAATTGTAAAAATACATTCCTTGTAAAATTTGAGTGATATAATAATTATCGTGTAATTTTTAAGAAAAACGTCGTAATAATATAAATTTAACGATTTATATACAAAATAAATTTAAAACACTAGGTAAACTCAAAATATAATTTTTATAAACTAATGTAAGTATAAAAAATATATCGGGATCATTTTTTTGAAAGTAACGGATTAAATGTTCAAAATAATAATTCACGCGATAACGTTTATTTAATATAAAATTTACGCGTTTAAGGTGAAATGGAAAGTCATGAATGAATTAACAGGATGCAAATGATGCTAATGAAATGTAGACTAAACTTAGTCCATATGAAATGTTTGTGATGATATGATCATGAATTCGCCGCTAAACCATTAAGGTTACGCGAATTTGGAACACGTAAACCTAGTTTACGATAAATGTTGAAATGGTGAAGCATGAATTGTTTTGAGAAATGACCTGAAATTGCGAGTTGTCACATTCGCCCATCCAAAAAGGAATTCAGTCCCTGAATTCAGTTCGTGTTAGTCTATCGAATTTTTGAGTTTATGATGAATATCGAGGAAAGAAGACATGGAGAAGTGCCGTTACGGTTATCGATGATTGAGAGCGTATAAAACATAGTAGTAGAGAAAAAAATATTGGATGAGTATCTCCGGTGAGTAACACTTTGACTTGGAACATGTGAAAATTTTGCTTGCACTAAGATTTATAAATAACCGCTCCCAACATAACATGATCCCTCCAGAATTAGACATAGTTAGCTAGGCTATGTATAATTAAGGAACGATGATGTGACGTTCGGTTTAGTTGTTATAACTCTCGATGTTTACAATGAATTAATCTGTGTCGTTAAAATGATAGTTAAAGTAAAAGGAATTAAAATTCTCGTAAGTAATAACAAGTCGGAAAGAAAATAAAGTACGATAGATGAGAATATTTTACAACGAGTGGTTTATCAAACAGAAATACATCCTAGGTTATAAAGATTCGGATACGATGGAAAACATAAACTAAGTACGACATAGTACATAGGGAAAATAAGACTGTTAGTTTCCGAACTTCTTCAGTCTTCCGCGTTGTTGATACCTTGACGAGCTTCTCCTCCTCCTAACATGTATGCATTCCCATGAGCACCTTCAACTTGTTGACCTTGGTTTTGAGGACATTGATTCCGATAGTGTCCTTGCTCCCCACATCCGAAGCACGTGACTATGGCTTTACCTTTACAATCCCTGGCTAGATGTCCCGGTTTTTGGCATTTGCGGCACTTGGCAGGGCAAAGACCTGAGTGATGAAACTTACATCTATTACATAGTGGTTGAGTTCCAACATATCCTTTTCCTTTGCAGTCCTTAGCAAGGTGTCCCACTTTTTGACAGATAAAGCATATACCACATGGACCATCATGATGTAGCATGCATTGATGACATCGTGGTAAGTTTCCAGTATAAGTTCTTTCCTTTGATGGTGCAGCAACATAAACCCTGGCGGCTTCTTGTCTTCTATTCTGTTGTTGGTGATGGTTAGTGTTACGGTTTTGATTGTTGTTGTTATAACCTCCTTGGTCGTTTTCCCATTTCCTTTTGTTGTTGTTGGTTTGATTGTTGTTGTTGTTATTATTGTCGATAATGTTTTCCCTCTTCACAACTTGAGCCATGAGTATTTGAGTCATACGGGTAGATTCTTCAATTGTTTGTGGATCGAAAGAAGTTACATCTCCTTGGATATTTTGTGAAAGTCCTCCAATGAAATTTTCCAATAGTTTCTCATTGTCCGAAACCATAGCTGGACAAAGAACAGTCAACTCTTGAAACCTTTTGATGTAAGCAAGTCTCGCAGTTTCGGCAGCAGTTGCGGCCTCGGTAATAGCAGCTACTGTTGCTCGTTCTTTCCTTAGTGCCTCGGCTATACTATCATCTACATACCTTTGGATAGCAGCTGGTGTCATTTCTAGTGCAACTTTCTTCGGCGCCATAGCTCTTCAAAATAAAAGGAAAATGAGACGTAGTCAAATCCTATGTTAAGAATAAGCGCTCTAAAGAGAAGTGATAGAAGGTGGTAAGTTTGAGGTTATCTTTCAAAATGATCGACGGGTTCCGAAAAGATGGGTTATGAGGTGTTGTAAGTGCTTCAAATGTATAATGGTTTAGTGACTTAATGTGTGAATAAAGTGTAACTCGACATGTTAGTGGTGAAACAATGGAGTGAGAGTGACTTCGCCCTACTTAAAGGTTCATCTCGGCATTCGACGTTATCGGTGATGAATCAGCTGATATAAAAATTGTGATAGGGGATGACAAGGAATTCTCCACGTTAGAGTATGAGGAAAAGATAATGGGATGGGTATTTAAGGGCATCCATGTGACAATCGTTTCGAAATAAAAGTAAATAACTCAAAAAAATGTACGTATAAATCGCATGCAAAGTGAACATGCACTTATGATGAAATGATGAGATGCTATGATGATGTAGTTATAGTCTAGGGTCAATGATGCAACCTAGTTCTCTATAACCGAAGCTCTGATGCCAATTTGTCACACCCCCAATTTACCTGTTTTGCAGCGGAATGGAATTCCTGGGGATTGACTGTCATAGCACCACAATCACAGTAATATTGAACGACCTAAAGTGTCGTTTTAAAAACACATCGTTGGATATTTAATAAAAGCGTTCAGAGTTACAACATAGGTCCCAAAAGTTTATAAAGTTTGCGGAAATACAAATATATTACAAGTCCAAACGATGTTTTGAAAGAAAGTGCCATAATGTACAATGATATAAGTCGACGCCGCGACTCAAAAGGGGGTTCCTTAACCATGCCATGATGATAATGCCTTAGTTACCTGAAAATACATTGCTAAAAGTGTCAACACAAGGTTGGTGAGTTCATAGGTTTATGTAAATGTTAATACGACTACCACAAGTATAAACCAGGTATGACAATCATGTCACGGAAAAATGTTACAGGTATGACAATCATGTCACATAAAAATGTTACAATTGCTTAAGCGCATGATACCGAAGCTCCGACTGATGTTCGCCCCAACAGAGTGTCTTGCCAAACAACTCTAATAATGTTTATGAATGAAATGCATCCGTATGACTAGTTGGGATTCACCAACCCGGATGGAGGCGTCACCCTCGATAGATCTATCCACTCACACACGCTTCTAGGAAATTAACGGCTCATGCATATGAAATGGGGACATTTAACTGGAAACGTGGTAACTTAAGCAATGTAAATGAATTTAACATACTTGGTATCGTAATAAAAATGTTGTGCAATGTATTCTCCCCCGTAGGTTTGAAATAAGTAAAACTTGAATAAATCGGGGCTATGAAAACTCACTTGATAAATTGGTATGATGACAAGAGTGAGTACACTGAGGTATAGCGTGATACTTTAATCTGGACCTATTACGAATGATATGATATGTAATGAGTTATGATGTAATGTTATGCATGCATTTCGTATGTTATTTATACCATTTGCGAGTTTCGAAAAATAATACTTATCGTCGAAAAATACTCTTTTGACGTATTGACCATTCTTAAATTACTTTACAAGTATTTACGTCAAAATGTCATCCTACAATAGTTTCTTAATGATTTATAGTGAAATTTTAACTTTTCGTCGTAAAATAATGTCGTCGGAAATTTCATGAAAGTGACAAAAATGGCTTCGAAAAACTAGTCGTAAAATGGTGTACGTCGAACGTTAGGAAACGAACTCGACGGTTTTGGAAAGCTTGTATCAAAATCTAGAAGTTTTATTACATGAGTTTTCGTCATAGAGGTCTCGAACATAAAGATAATAGAGGTTGAATATGGTGATTTTGTCTAAATGTTGTGTAAAAAGTGAGTTTCGGCAAAGTTTAAGCGACCGTAAATAATTTATTACAACTCCGCTATACAAACGGTTGGTCGTTTTGAAAAATATGCTTGGTGATCTCGATTTTATTAGAAGACATTTCGTTACAAAAAGTTCTACATCAACGTTAAAAACAGCCTTCAACATGGTCGTTTTAGTTACCGTAACACTTGTCTCGTAAAAATAATATAGTTTCTCTAAAAAATATAGTTACGGCAATTTTATGAAAACGTGCATATCTTAGTCGTTTCAAATCCGTTTTCTACGTATTATACGTCCTTAGCTTCGTATCAAAGTATACTAATATATTTTTGATAAGTCGAAATAATTTATCAAGCTTAGGACTCGTTTTTTACTCGTACAAAACAAAAACACTTTGCTGAAATTTTCAGAAATTATATATTTCGTCGTCAAACTTGAAAAATTCATAACTTCTTCGTTATAACTCCGTTTTAATCCGTTCAAGCGGCCACATATTCGTTTTAAAGTATATTTTCTAAATATCAAGGCCAAAAATTCGTGCCTACTGTCGGATTTTCCAGAAATTCAAAATAAGATCAGACCACTTTTATAACTTGTCGAAAATAGTTTTTCTCGTACTAAACCTATCCTAATCCCTTCAAATCAACTCCAAAGCTATTCTAATCCTACCATACACCTTCTTAGGGTGTCATGGGTTCCTAAACATCATCAAGACCAATATATAACAAGGGAATAATTATAGGATGACTTTTATATATAAACTCTAAAAATCAATGTAAAAATGGTATAAATATACACAAGTCTTGCATGTTTGCTAGAAAAATGATGAAATAAATATGAAATGAAAATGAAAGATGTAAAATGAGAGTAATATGCTTACAAGCTACTATGATGAGGTGATTAGAACAAGGATTAACCTAAACACCCTAGGTTTTTATTTCAAAACCTTAATAAGAGTGTAATCTAGATTGTTAATAACTTGAGCTTGAAAAATTTTGAGGATCCCTTCTTATCACCTTATAGAACCGGTTTGGAGGAGAGAAACAAGAGAGAAGGAAAATTTTTACTTGACTTGTGAATTATTGGATGAATGAAGTGAATGAATGAGTTGGAGTATCAATCTATACTATCAAAGAAAATTTTTACCAAACCAATAAATGCCACCCTCCCCTTGGTCGGCCAAGGGGGAGGGATTTGTCAAAATATATATATATTTTTTTTATCTATATAATGTATAAAATTTGTTGAAAAGTGTAAGTGAAATGTGTAGTTAATAAAAAGTGTTGTAACTTGTACATAGTTATGAAAAAATAGAGTAGTATGGACTAAAATAAGTTTTAATGGATCAAAGTCAAGTATATTGTAGTTATAAAAATTGTAAAAATACATTCCTTGTAAAATTTGAGTGATATAATAATTATCGTGTAATTTTTAAGAAAAACGTCGTAATAATATAAATTTAACGATTTATATACAAAATAAATTTAAAACACTAGGTAAACTCAAAATATAATTTTTATAAACTAATGTAAGTATAAAAAATATATCGGGATCATTTTTTTGAAAGTAACGGATTAAATGTTCAAAATAATAATTCACGCGATAACGTTTATTTAATATAAAATTTACGCGTTTAAGGTGAAATGCAAAGTCATGAATGAATTAACAGGATGCAAATGATGCTAATGAAATGTAGACTAAACTTAGTCCATATGAAATGTTTGTGATGATATGATCATGAATTCGCCGCTAAACCATTAAGGTTACGCGAATTTGGAACACGTAAACCTAGTTTACGATAAATGTTGAAATGGTGAAGCATGAATTGTTTTGAGAAATGACCTGAAATTGCGAGTTGTCACACATACTCTGTGAAAACATGTTAAAACTGGTAAACAAAAACTAGCCTACCAACAAAATTTAGATTGTTAGGTCACTAAGTTTACAACACAAGTATCAATAGAAAGAGTAGAGAGGAGAAGAGATCGGATGAACAACTATCAAACACACATACGCGTATGAATCTAAGAAAGGTTAAGCGTAGAGTATGTGAAAGAGATAAATTGAACAACCAACCCTCAAGTGAGGGTTATTACAAGGTATTTATAGGAAGGGGATCTAGGGCAACACTCCTACTCCCTTCCTTTCCTTAATGGACATGGACCTAAGCTCATGGGCCTTCTACATAAGCTTAAGCTAATAACAAACATAAAGGCCATAATGAAGCTAACTATTACATATGAATCACTAACACTTGATTTAGGTTTAGGAGTGATTCCAACAATCTCCCCCTAAGTGTTGGTGATGAATGAATATGAACGGTTAAGGTGCTGATGTAATAGTAACATTGACGTCTTCTGACATTCTTCTTTCTTGTGAGAAGAATTGCCTTGATTTGAACAATCTCCCCAGTGTAGAGAAATTGTTTTCTTTAAACAGTTCTGCTTTGACGTCATCATTAACTTTGTTCTTTGATCATTGTTCTTTGTGATGGTAGTGATAGTATGTTGTTGTTGTCAGCATCAAGTCTGCCTCAGGTCTGCTTCGTTGCTCCAGTGTCTCCACGTCATTCTTCAACATGCTCACACGCTCTTTGACGTTGGATTTCAGTACTGATGAAGTTCTTTAAGTCTTTAACTTTGTAGATTCTTTGGCTTGACGAAGAATCATTCTGACTTTTGTGTTGCTTTTAGATAGAACTTCCACTAGTGATGATGTTGGCATGAGCATGTGAAGAATCTGCACGATCATTCCGCTCCAAAGCTTCCATAAGAAGAAAACATGAAAACGGTTAGTAATAAGCGGATTTCGGCACTTACAAGTTTGAACTTCGAGAGTGTTAACAGCATAGTGTGAAAACACAACTCTAATTCTTACAAAGGCCGTTCCTGAACTGGAGTCCCACAAGTGAGATAACGCGATGTACCGAAGTACACCTACAGTTCAGATGAGTCGTTGAGGTACACCGAAGCATCACCTCACGACTGTAGACCATTTGAGACACACTAAGCGTAATCCACAGGGAGTTACCGAAGTGACCTGCTGTCAGGGCTGTTTGATGTTGACCCCGGCAGGAGTTTCCATTCAATAACTGAGGATCACTATTGTGAACCTCTCATAAATGTTCTCGACAGATTGCTAAGATCTGTGAAGGACTCGATAACGTACCACTAATGTTCTTATTGTTGAACACCAAGTGATGAAATGTCAAGTGAACCTAAGAGATCTTTTGATGAATCTCGTGGCTCTAGACTCAATAGTGCGTTTTGGTTTTCCTGAGCAGAGACTAGGGAGAGGGTCTCCTTCTTCAATATCAGCAATCTCTAAGAGAAAGCCGATAGATTATGTAGGGTTCCCTGTGAGAATGAAACAAGCTTCTGTTGAGAGAAACTTAAGTGGCTAAGAAGGTTTAGTGCATGCGTCACTGGGTCCATGATGACTTTTAATCTTCAATACCGGCATCATCAAGTGACAACCAGTAGCATATGAATTGAACCCGGTGTCTGCCCTAAGTTGAATAATCTGGAGGGCTATTTCTTTTCACCCTTTTCTTTGCATTTCTTTTTGATTCTTCAACTCCTTCTTTCTCCGATTCTCATTTTCTCCTTTTTCCAATCATTCCTAAGGACTTCTAATTCTAACTATTGGTAGTGTCCTTGGGTAGATCCCTCCGGCTCCGGCGGATTATAGGACGGTTATTCCTAACCTTAGTCACCTTATAACCCCATGACTAACCTATGTTGCCATAAAACCATTTTCATGAAAATCTCTCAAAGTGTTTGTGAATGAAAAACATTTTAGTACCACTGTTGAGAGATAAATATTTTGCATAAATACTCCCCCTCCACATGTGCTTAAGAGTTTTTACGGAAATCTGCACAGTGAGGAAAGAGCGCGTACCTTTTGAATTGATCAACTCAAGATAGACAATCCCCCGCGAGACACGGTTACGTTGCATAGTTAAAGAGTTACATTGTCAGATTTTAGGTGACAACTAGCTCTAATAACTACCTTGAAGGTGTAGACAAACCTCGAAAGGTTGTCAAACCCGTCAGAGTTCATGTCTACCAAGAGTTTCTCGAATGGTACATTCTATTCGGACAAGTCCTTTGCGAGACACGTTTACATCACTAGCGAATTAGCTTGAAATAATTACCCGTCCCGGACAAGTCTTTTCGAGTTACTAACAGTTAAGTATCGTCAATTCGTAGGTTAAGTCTATAGCACAAAGATTCATTTGCATTTACACAAAATATTTCTTATCACATAATTTTCTCGCCCTAAAAAATGGCATATAAAATGTTATTTTTGAAAAGTTGAGAATAAATATGACCATTTTGAGTTTTATGGGAAGATGACCACTGTGAACAATTTGTGAACAAACTTTTAATTCCAATACTCCCCCTCAACTAGTGATATAAACGGTTGAGGTTTTGAAAATCATATGGGGAAGTACTTGTTCTTTTGAGTAAAACCTTTGAAAAGTGAAAGGTTTGATAAGGTTTACTCAAAAGTAAGAAGCTTTCGCTCCTTATGTAAGGATTGTGGCACTGAAGCGTACCACAGGGTCTTTTCTTGACAAGAACGGGTTGTATACTGATATGTGTGCACAAGCCATAGTCATAATTAAATCACACATCCAAAATATTATGAAATAGAAGCAGTTAAAGGGGTACCAGGAAGTCCATCAAGCTTGCCAGGAATGCGAACAGGGCGTTGATAGCCGGCGAGAGTGATGAGTGTCTAAATACTCATCATTTTTGTACCATTTAAACTGCAAAAACATCTGAAAACACTCAGAAATGCATCAAAATGATAAAAATATCACAAATAAGTGTTTTATGTGTTTTAAATGCAAAAATATCAAAATCTGGTGAAAAACGTATCAAGTTTGCATAATTGGCAGTTTTAGTCCCCCAAGTTTCAAAAGTTGTCAAAAACAGTCCCTGGTAAATCAAAATAAAGAAAAATATCATTTTAAGTCCCTAGGGATTCTTAAGTTGTCAAAATTGGTCCTTGAGATTTAAAAATTGTAAATTTACAACTTAGGTCCCTAAACTTTGAAAAATGTCAAGTTTGGTCCTTTGAAAATTTGAAAATATCAAAAATAGTCCTTGTACTATTGAAACTTGTCAAAAGTGACCCTTGAAACAGTTTTGAGAAATTGGCAGAAATGGTCCCTCTAGTTTGGCAGAATTGCAAAGTTAGTCCTTGTATTAAAACCAAAACCCTTGGACCTTTGAACCCTTGACCCTGCCATATAACCTTTTTGACCCCCCCTGTCATTACCTATTTTGGACCTTTGGTCAAACACCAGTCAAACTTTATCCCTTTTCCCTCCCAACTGGGTTTCCCCACCACTTGCCCTGCAACTCCCTTCTCCCAACATCTCACCCATCTCCCATCACCTTATCTCTTCAACTCACCCTCCACAATCATCATACCTACTCCACCCCCTCTAGTTGCAGTTTCAGAGCCCTACAGTCAAATTATCCTTTTCCCGCCAAAAATGATCCCACGGCCAATATGGCCTCTACTCATCCAATGGCTAAAAATATTGATGGGATTTGATCAGAGGACACGTGGAAGCCATTTGAAGTATAAAAAGAGGAAGAGAAGCAAGAAATAAAGTAGTAGTTAGTTTTTATTTTCATTTGTATGTCGTTTTTAACATTAATGTTCTAAATTAAGTTTAAAGATGTAATTTTCTGTTCTATTGTATTCAAACTAAGTTGTTTTATCAATATAATCTGTTTTCAAGTCCTAATTCATAGTTTCATTTAAACTTCTTGCTTTCATATTCACTGTTGAGAAATTGAGTTTCAAACTCTTGTCTTAAAGCTTCTATTAGCTTATTTTTAAGCTCAACCAGGTTTACTTAAGCTTCATATAGCTTTTGATAAGCTTGGAATTCAGTTTCAAGCAATTTTCATTTTTGGTCAACAAAAGTCAACTGTGAAGAAAATCTGTTCAAGCAGTGATGGAAATGGTTACAGGTTGTTGCAGAGTTGATATGGATTGGTTTGGTATAGTTTAGTATAATTTGGGTTTGGTTTAAGCTGCAGAATAAGCATGGGACACTTGTGAGTTTTTTTTGTCTCATTTTCATTTCTAACTCAGTTTGCCTATTGTGCTTGTGTTTGAATCTTTGGTCATTAAATGGTTTAGGCCTATTTATTTAATGGTAATTAAGGTAGTTAGAATCAATTTAAGTGAAAAGACATACTGGTTCAGTGGTTAGCTCAGTCAAGAGTTCAAAACAGTTGCATAAGTAGTGTTTGGATATGTTTATAAACCTGAGCTAGAGAGTAGTGTGGTGGTTAATTTCTATTGCATTTGTTTCTAAAAGGTTTATTAGAGTAATTGAGATCTTATATTTGCACCTCAGAACCTTAAAAGTCAAAATCACATTGATACTGTCTTAAGTTCTTGTCTGATGAGATTTTGTGAAATCAAAAACATGATTGAGCAATACTTCCTCATACAGGACTATGCTCTATGGGAGATCATTCAACTTTGTGATTCCTTCAAATCTGTGACCACTACTTCAAAAGTTGGTGACACAGATGTTGTGAAAGTGTCTGTGCCTGAATCAAATTCTGAAAAAGCTCAAAAGAAGAATGATCTTAAAGCTAGAAGTCTGTTGCTGATGACTCTTCCTAGAGACCAGATTATTACATACAGCAAGTTCAAGACTGCTAAAGAACTGTTTGAAGAGATTTGCTCAGTGTTTGGTGGTAATGATACTACAAAGAAGACTCAAAAGACATTGTTAAAGCAAAGTTATGAAAACTTCTCTGCTTCAAGCAATGACTCACTTGATAGCATTTTCACCAAACTTCAGAAGATTGTTACACAGCTAACTGTGTTTGGCATTGAGGTAGAAAAGGAAGACCTCAATTTGAAGTTTCTAAGAAGTTTGCCTTCAGAGTTTCAAACCAATGTTACTGTCTGGGAAAACAAAACAGACTTAGAAACAATGAAGCTCAATGATCTTTACAACAACTTCAAACTTATTGAACAAAGGTTGAAGAAGGCAGGGAAACTTGGTACAAGCTCTAGTAGCTTGGCATTGTTGTCAAATTCTGTTGACAATGATGATTCTGAAGATGAAAGTGATGATGATATTGCCACTGAAGGTTCTAAAGTTTCCACTGGCAATGTAAATATTGCCACTACAGGATCAAAGAAGAAGGTTGCTAGTATTGGAGATCCTACCTTTTATGCTTTTATCTCCATACAAGTTGATGGCTCTCTCTTAACTCATGAAGACATAGAGCAAATTGATGAAGACGACTTGGAGGAGATGGATATAAAATGGCAGATAGCCCTTCTTAGCATGAGGGCTAAGAAATTCTACAAGAAGACCGGCAAGCCTATTCACATTAATGGTGATGATACTGCAGGCTTTGATAAGAAGAAAGTGGAGTGCTTTAACTCTCACAAGTTTGGACATTTTGCTAGAGAATGTAGAAGACCAAAGACAAAGGACAACAAATCTACATGGTACAAGCAAAAGAAGGGACCAACTGTGGAAGAACCAAAGGCAATGTTGGCTATTGATGGTGTGAGCTATGATTGGAGTTTCATGGCTGATGATCTTGAAGAAGAACACACTGATGCTGCTCTTGTTTCTGCTGAAGTTGCTCTTATGGCTTTCTCTGACTCTGAGGTACAAAACTCTGAATGTTGCTCTAAAACATGTAGGGCTGCTAAAGAAGTTGAAAGACTTAATGATTTATATTCTAATGAAAGACAAGAGTTATACACTGCTAATTATAATGTGGCTAATCTTAGGAGAGCCATGGCAGTTTTAGAAAAACAAATAGAGCACTATCAGGAAAATGAGTCAAATTATAATGATGATATGATTTTTCTTAGGAGAGAGGTAGAACATACAACTGCTGTGAATGAAGCATACCAAAAGGAGCTTGAAAAACTTCAAAAGAAAATTGAAAATGTCAATTTAACTATAGACACATGTTATCATCAGTCTGAGTTAATTGATAAAATTTGGAATGCTCAAATATATAATAAAGCTAAGTCTGGTATGGGTTATAATACTGCGCCTCCACCACTAAGAGGTGTTCATTCACCTTCAGGTATAGATTTAGCTCATACAGGTATAGAGGATTTTAAGGATCTTGAAAGAGAATATGGTCCTTTAAAAGACACAGTTGTGAAGAGTGAGGAAGAGAGTAAGCTTGATAATGATGTTTTTGAGAGTGCTAGTGACTCATCTGTTGTAGATGAGAGTGTTAAAAAGAATGTAGAGACTACTATCCCAAAAGTTGCTAATAATGTTACAGAGGAACCTAGGAAACCAGTTAATAAACCTAGACCAACTGTAAAGTATGCTGAGATGTATAGGAACAAGCCTACAGCTCCTAGGGGTAACCAGAGGAGTTGGAATCATGTTAAATCTCAACAAATAGGTAGTGATTTTGTGATGAACAATAAAGCATGCTATATCTGTGGTAGTTTTGATCATTTACATGCTTATTGTGACTATCATGTTGGGAGAAGGGTAGTCTATGGGAATAAAAGGGTGGAGTCTAACAGATATCAACATAATGTACACCCTAGTTCTAATTGCAAAATGGTCCCAAGAGCAGTTCAACTTAGAAGTGGCCTTAAAATATTTGCCACTGCAAAAATTGTTAACACTGCTCACCCTAAGTCACCTGTTAAAAGTGCAAATACCAAAACAAGCTTTGTAAAATCTGCAGAAACAGGAAAAAGGACATTTCGAGCTAAAAAGGTTAACAATAACCAACAGTGGGTACCTAAAAAGAAACCAGCAGTTTCCATTGCTCATTCAAAAGTTACCACTGCAAGGGTTTCGAACAAGAAAAGGGGGGGACATGGGAAATGCTGTGAAGGCCTCAGCACGTTGGGAATGGAAACCTAAAGGAAACACCTCTACAACCAATCCCAATGGTGTATCAATGACCTTTGATAGATACAATTATATTGATACACGAGGCAGATCCAAGTCAATCATGGCTTGGGTCTCCAAAAGAAACTAACTCTTTACTCTTATGTGCAGGAACATCCAAGGACAAAAAGATCAGATCAAGGATATACAAATAGTGGGTGTTCAAGGCACATGACTGGCAACAAGTCCTATCTTTCAGACTTTGAGCACTATGATGGACAGTATGTCAGTTTTGGAGGTGGAGTAAATGGTAAAGTTGCTGGTAAAGGAGTTATTAAAACCGGTAACTTGGACTTTGAACCTGTGTATTATGTAAAAGAGCTTAAGTATAATCTTTTTAGTGTGTCACAAATGTGTGACAAAATGAACAATGTTCTTTTTACCAAAGATATGTGTTTTGTACTCTCTAAGGATTTTAAGATGCCTGATGAAAGTCAAGTTCTTCTTAAAATTCCTAGAAAAGGAAATTTATATAGCTTTGATATGAACAACATTGTTGCTAAAGATGACTATGCTTGCTTGCTTGCAAAGGCCATAGTGGATGAATCCATGTTATGGCATAGAAGACTTGGTCATGTTAACTTCAAAACCATTAACAAGATTGTCAAAGATGGTTTGGTGAGAGGTCTGCCTCAGAAAAGATTTGAAAATGATCAAACCTGTGTGGCTTGTCTTAAAGGCAAACAACACAGAGCTTCTTGCAGGTCAAAGTTGGTTAACTCTATTGCTCATCCACTTCAAATGTTACATATGGACTTGTTTGGTCCTACATCAGTGAGCAGCTTGAATTTGAAGAAGTATTGTCTAGTGGTGACTGATGATTTTAGTAGGTTCACATGGGTTTTCTTTCTTGGAACTAAGGATGAAACAACTGGCATCCTCAAGATATTTATCATAGAAGTAGAAAACCAATATGATATGAAAGTTAAAATCATTAGATGTGACAATAGCACTGAATTCAAGAATAGAGTTATGGATGAGTTTTGCACATATAAAGGTATTAAAAGAGAATTTAGTGTGGCTAGAACTCCTCAACAGAATGGTGTTGCTGAGAGGAGGAACATGACACTGATAGAGGCTGCTAGAACCATGTTGGTCGATTCAAAATTGCCAATTACTTTTTGGGCTGAAGCAGTTAACACTGCATGCTATGTGCAAAACAGGGTTTTAGTTGTAATGACAAAGAACAAGACACCTTATGAATTGTTTAGGGGAAGACCACCTACCCTTGACTTTATGAGACCATTTGGGTGTCATGTATCTATTCTCAATACCTTGGATTATCTGGGCAAGTTTGATGAAAAGGCTGATGAAGGGTATTTTGTTGGGTATTCCATGGTTAGTAAAGCTTTCAGAGTATTCAACTTAAGAACCTAAAAGATTGAAGAGAATCTGCATGTTGAGTTCCTAGAAAACAAAATCAATGTCAAAGGAACTGGTCCAGCAAGACTGTTTGATCTTGATACTCTAACAAATACTATGATATATGTGCCTGATTCTACAGGAACATCTTCTTTTGATTTTGCAGGTTCAGAAGAGTTTCTTGATGATGATGAACCAAACAAAGAAGATGCAGATGATCAAGATGAATTTAGTCTACCTCTTTGGGACTATGCAGATAATAATGATTTACTGAAAACTGGAGTTGTTCATCCTTCTAGTGATTTGGAAAAAGAAGGAAATAGTAATTTGAATGATGATAATTTTGAAAGTAGTGACAATTCAGATTCCACTGTTCGAAAAAGTGTTTCCACTACAACACCAGATGTGGGAATCACCACTCCAGTTACTATGGAAGCTCAAGCCAATGATGTTGAAATTTCTAATATGCCAAGTGAGATTGCAGTTCCTCAGACTCCCCACACCACTGTTCATAAATCACATCCTCTTGAAAATGTGATTGGGGATGTCTATTCACCTGTGAAGCCTAGAAGACAAACAAAGCTGCCTGATGTTCATGGATTCATAAGTAAAATATATGAATCTAAAATACATGAAGGCAAGAATGAATGTCTATTTATGTGTTTTCTATCACAAATGGAGCCAAAGAATGTTTACAAGGCATTTGAAGATGAAAGTTGGGTGGAAGCAATGCAAGAAGAGCTGCTCCAATTTAAGCTTCAAAAGGTATGGGTGCTTTGTGATTTGCCTTCTGGCAAGAAGGTAATAGGTACTAAATGGGTGTTCAGAAACAAGAAAGATGAAAGGGGAATTGTTATCAGAAACAAAGCTAGGCTTGTGGCTTAAGGATACACTCAAGAGGAGGGTATTGATTATGAAGAAGTATTTGCCCCAGTTGCACGAATTGAAGCAATTAGGCTGTTCTTAGCCTATGCATCCTTTATGGGCTTCAAAGTCTATCAAATGGATGTAAAAAGTGCTTTTCTATATGGGCAGATAGATGAGGAGGTTTATGTTTCATAACCTCCTGGCTTTGAAGACCCTGAATATCCTAACAAAGTCTACAGGGTAGTTAAAGCTTTGTATGGCTTGCATCAAGCACCAAGGAATTGGTATGAAACCTTGACTACTTATCTTCTTGCAAATGGGTTTCATAGAGGCAGAGTGGATCAAACTTTGTTCATCAAGAAAGACAAGAATGATATCCTGCTTGTTCAAGTTTATGTTGATGATATCATTTTTGGATCTACAAAGCCAGAGATGTGCAAAGATTTTGAGAAACTGATGAAAGAAGAATTTCAGATGAGTTCTATGGGTGAACTTACATTATTTTTGGGACTTCAAGTACTACAGAAGCCAGATGGTATTTTCATTAATCAAGACAAATATGTGGCTGAAATACTAAAGAAGTTCAAGTTTACTAATGCAAAGTCATCCAGCACTCTTGCAGACAAGACTACACATCTACTTCTTAAGGAAAATAGTGGTGAAGTTGTTGATGTGCACATGTATAGGTCTATGATTGGTTCTTTGATGTATCTCACATCATCTAGACCAGATATTATGTTTGCTGTGTGTGCTTGTGCAAGGTTTCAAGTTACTCCCAAGTTCTCTCACTTGACTGCTGTGAAGAAGATTTTCAGATATCTTAAAGCATTTCCTACTCTGGGATTGTGGTACTCCAGAGATTCTCCTTTAGATCTGGTTACTTACTCAGATAGTGACTATGCTGGAGCTAGCTTGGATAGAAAATCTACAACTGGTGGATGTCAATTTCTTGGCAATAGGTTAGTGTCATGGTAGTGCAAGAAGTAAACAATGGTGGCTAATTCTTCAACTGAAGCAGAGTATATTGCTACTGCAAGTTGCTGTGCTCAAGTTTTATGGCTTCAGAATCAACTTTTGGACTATGGGTACAATTTTATGAATACCATCATTCATATTGACAATAGCAGTACCATATGCATCATTAAGAATCCTGTTCAACACACAAAGACCAAACATATTGAAATTAGACATCATTTCATTAGAGACTGTTATGAAAAGGGACTAATTCAAGTTGTCAAAATTCATACTGATGACAACTATGCTGATTTGTTAACAAAAGGTCTTGATGTGGGAAGATTTCAGTACTTGGTCACAGGTATTGGAATGCTTAATCCATAATTATGTTAGTGTTGAGGGGAGGCTATTGGGTACTGAAATTCTTGTATGAGTTTGTATATCAAGTTTTGATGAGGAGTTGGAGTTAAAAGGTGTATATCTGAGATACACATCAAATGGTTATTGATTCACCATGTCTAATACACATAAGAATCAACTAGTCCAGAGAAAATGGCTACTGGTAAAGACTTGACAAATCCGTTTATGGTTGATAGTTTACCAAAAACTATATGGTTATCAACTCACCATATTTTTTATGATTAAGAGTTGGCTAGTCCATAGCAAACGGCTCATGGTAAAGACATATCAAATCCGTTGATAGCTGATAGTTTGCTAAAAACTATAATGGGAGGAGTATTGTTTTCTAATGATTTTATTTACCACTGCTCTTTGAAATTTTTGTGAAAAATTACCACTGCTAGTTCATAGTTTCCACTGACAGTGTTATTTTACCACTGCTGTTCTAGCCGTTACAACTGATTGTGTCAGTAATTTATTTTTTACTAGCCGTTGAAAGTAACCACTGATTGTCATATATATAGGGTTAAAATTTTAAGTAAATTATCTTCTTTCCAAATTATAAATACTTTCTAAAGATACTTTTACTTGCGCAATAATTATAAACCCTAACCCTATATACCTTTCTTTTTCCATTGGCTAGTCATTCTTTCAATTCTTACTGACATAATAATATTTTTCATCAAAAGTTTCTATGGCATCTTTGAACTTTGCAGATGAGCACAACCTAGTGGCTTACCTACAAAAGTCTAACGAGAAGAGTGGCCCTGTTTTTCATCAGATTGTGTATTTTCTTCATACCACTCATATAAGGTATGCTTTGCTATTCAAACCCACAATCTATATCTCTCAAATCAAACAGTTTTTGACTTCTTCTCAGTCCATAACACTTGAAATTGGAGATGCACATGAAACAGTGGATGCTCTCAGAGCCACTGTAGATGGGGTAACCATTGATGTTACTGAGGCATCCTTGAGGAGAGTACTTCACTTGGATGATCTCAATGGTCTCATCACATTACCTATGTCTGAAATTCATGATACTTTATCATCCATGGGGTATGATACCACTGACAAAAAGGCTACTTTCAAAAAGAGTTGTTTTTGTCCCCAATGGAGATTTTTGTTTCATACTTTGTTACATTGCCTTAGTCCTAAGAAAACATCTTATGAGCAATTTAGTTCAACCATGGCTTATCCTTTGGTTTATCTTGTTACTGATAGGATTTTCAATTGGTCAAATTATATTTTTACAAGAATGAAAGGCAATGTACAAAGTAAAACCAAATTTTTAATGTATCCAAGGTTTGTGCAAGCTGTGCTTAATGAATTTCAACTGCAACCTCACACTACTGTTTATCAAATCAGTTGCCTAAAGCCTAAAGTTTTTCAAAATTTGAATAAAGATGGCAATATGATTTTTACACCTCTCCTACCCCAAATGCTTGCTAAAATATCCACTGAACAAAACACACCCATAATTAATGTTCCTAACATTGACTATACACCACCAGTTTCAAGAACCTATAAGAGAAGGTCAAAACAATCAACTCCTCTCATGACAACACTGCAAGTTTCTGAACCTTTTGGTCTAGGAACAAGCAGTGGTGGTTCTAGACTTCCACCTAGTCCTACTATGGAAGAATCTAGACCTTTGCCCCATGATTCACCTCTCCCGACAGGTAACACAGTTGGAAGTGCTGAGGGCAGTGGCAACCAAATGGAATTGATGGTTTTGTGTACCAAATTAGCAAAGCAGGTTGAGTTTCTACAAACAGACTTGGCTACTGTTAAGAAGAACCATGCCAAGGATGTTCAATTATTCAAGACAGAGATTCAGACCTTAAAGGAAGAGATGTAGAGGTTGAAAAAGCACAGGCAGACTGCAAAGATGGTGATTTCATCTTCATCCTCACCTTCTAATGGTGATTCAGCTGATCAAGATTTGGGAAATTCCTCCAAACAGGGGAGGAAAACAGGTTCTGACACTGAGGGGAGGAAAATTGATTTTGAAGATGAAGGAGATTCAAGTAAAGGAGCAAAAGAAACTAAAACTCGTGGAGAGCAACTTGAAGATCAAGACATTTTTCAAACTGCAACTGATTTTACCACTGATTTTATTTCCACTGCAGAGCCAACTTTTGCCACTGCAAGTGAAGAATTTGATAAATTAAAGACAAACAAGGGTAAAGCAGTTATGGAAGATGTACAGCAACTTGAAAGTAGGATTTCAAAGAAAAGACATGTTCAGATTGATCTTGATAGAGAAATTGCTATGAAGATAGCAGAAGATCAAATTACTGAGAAAGTTGCTGAAAAGAAAAGATTGCAGGAGATGGAAGTTGTAAGCTTTTTGGAAGCTAAAAGATTGGACAGAATGGAAGATACTGATTCAATTTCCACTGTTCAACCTACAATAATGAAAGAAAAAGCTCCAGAGTTTAGTTATGTTCCTATTGAAGAAGATATTCAGTTTCTGGTAGCTAATAATCCAGAAATCAAGATTAAGGCAATTGACCTAGTTGCTGATGCATCCTTAACTGAGGAACAAAGAACAGCTCAGTTGACGGATTTTATCATAATGAAGAACAATCAAGCACTTGATAATGTAATCAGTTCAGTCAAGAAGAATCAGAAGAAACAAAGACAACCAACCAAGGCACAAATACTTGCATATATGAAGACTTATTGTTGTCATGTTGGTAACTGGAAAAGGCATCAATTTAAAGGAATGTCTGATGATCAAGTTGAAAGGGCTTACTACAGAACTGTGAAACAAGATAAATCTTTTATTCCAATGGGTTCTGAAGAAGAAGAAAGAATATTTCCTGGATTGAAGAGAAAGGCCAAAGTCAGTGATTCTCAAACTATTAAGAAGACTAAGGTTGATGAAGATCATACAAAGTCTACTGAGAAGGAGATTCCTACTGAGAAGTTCACTAAAGATCAAATGATTGAAATGATTGTGATTGAAGACAGAGATTTTTATCCAGAACCACTGCAAATTCGACATCCTATCATTGATTGGGAAGTTTACACTGCTAGCAATCTTGCTTCAACATGGAAGATTACAAGGCTGGGAGGAGAAACTTCATCTTTCATAACATTTGAAGATCTTATTAAAGCTTTTGACAGAGATGACCTTAATACACTATGGAAATTAGTTCAAGAAAAGTTTAATGGTCAAGATCTCAAAGATACAAAGGAGATGCAGTTATGGGTAAATCTTAGAAGGCTTTTTGAACCAAATGCTGATGATGACTACTGGAAAACCTTATTCACATGTCTTGGTACAAAATGGTTTTATTATGATTCATGTGAAGTTCATCATGTCTGTACAGCTAATGCAGAAGACTTTTTCATGCTTGCTGAGAAAGAATATCCACTTAGAGCTGGAGCTCTTACAGTAATGTTAAGCTTACACATAAGAGTCAATGAAGATAATGAGAAGGTCAGAGCATTATTACAAAGGATTCAAGATCAATGTTCAAGAGCTATACAAAAGTTAAGAGAAAAGAAGTGAAGTGTTTGATTGAATTCCCCAAATCCTTGAAGTTAATGCATATTGAAGAAATTTATTGATTTGCAGAGAAATCATAAGTTTAGGGGAGGATTGTTGGGAATAATCCGTTACCACGGATAGTTGTGGTTTACACTGCTTGGTTTAACACTAGCAGTGGAAACGTATTCCCACTGAAAGTTCTTCATTACCACTGCTATCAGTTTATGATAAGGTTAAACGCGTCTTGATAAGGTACGTATTATTTCATGTTAAAAATCGTTGCTCGAGGTTGTTTAGACCTTATCCAGGATAATCAATGAAGTACAAATAACAATGAACAATAATAAGATGCACAGCGGAATAAATAAACTATCATTGTTATTACTAAGGTTTCTTCTTCATCATCATGTGTTCTACAAAACACATCTACAGCCCCAATCCTAGACGATCAACTCTAAGACGGTTACAATCTAACAGGGATCCATGATCCTTGAGGCTGACCAACTAGTCGACTAACACAACAGTCTAGGCGTTCATAAACTCATGCCCTAGACACACACACACACCTATGTCTGATGTTTACATTGTTTGACACTTCTTTTATAACCTACGTACCCTGCATCTCTTTATATACTAGAGAATGCTAGGGTTTACAAAGAGATAAATGTGAATATACAGAATATCTTCTTTAACAAGTAAATTGATCTTCTGAATATTCTTTTCTTTGAAGTTGTCCTCCTTGTCATAAACAGTCCTTCATCTTTCATACTATTTTGTCTTATCAACTCAATTGTAATTCCCAACAATCTTCCCCTAGTTGATAATGACAAAACCACATAAGCATGAACTTCCCCTGAAGCTAATATGAATGAAAGATAAACGAACTTCCCCTTAACCATGCAATCACCAAGAATCTTCAAGTTGCAGCTTCCATGTAAATATTCTTCCCCTTTTTGTCATCTTCAATTAGGGTACATAAGTAAAAGCAACTTTGATTCCAACCACCACAAACAAATATCATACGACTAATCCGTCCTTCTAATGCCTTAAGATACCCGCCATGAAGATCACCAAAAAGCTTGCTAAAAATGAAATTAAGGCAAAAGAAATCTGAACCAGGAGTATAAATACCAACAAGTAATAGTAAAAATCTTCCCCTCGAATGATGCATGTAAATAACCATAAGAACTTGTCGAATAACTAACCACCATGGTCACAAATACGTTGTAGTTCCAGCCATGAAGAACATAGTACCAGTCAAAATACTAATAAAGATGACTATAATCGTATTTGAAACCAAGTAGTAGTAACATGAAGAATAGTTCTTTGGTTAAATAGTAGAGACCATGTAAGAAGTGAAAAACTTCCCCTGAACATGAACATGATATCTACTTCAAGCAATGTACCTGTGTGTATGTCCAATAAACTCCGTACTAAAAACTTGAACAATCTTCCAAACTTTCTGTGTGTGTGACCTAATCTCTCATGTGTGTGTATCAATCACGTTTCCCCTCAAGTCCAAAACAATTCGAGAACCAAAAATCATATGTTGACCGATATCGAATGATATAAGCAGCGGAAACAATGTATATCGAACAACACTACGTGACCTCCATAATGATTTTATCATTTATGCACACCCATTATGTGCATACTTGCTCAATAAAGTCATCATATCCTTTCAATGTAATTAGCAGTCACCGACCCATGTGCATAATATGAAAATAATACCTTGTCAATAATATCATGCATCACATAAATGTAACTGTATAAATGAAAATAGTACTGGTTGCAGCAGATACCTATTTTGACATATCCAATATCCGTTCCTCATAAAATCAAAACTGCCAATGTATGAACTCACAAAATCTGCTCGTACAGTATGTGTCCAAGATTTAGATCACCAAGGCGCAAAACCAAAAACCCTTCAATACCAAACGTGTGTAAGCAGATACACAGCACTAATTAACAGAGCAGTTGTATCCACATATCGAGCAACAGCAAACATGCTAGTAGTGGTATCCTGCAAATGGTAGCAATGGTAACAAAAATCTTGTAGCAGTGGTAACGATCAACGAGCAGTGGAAACGGATAAGCACTAGCGGTGGTAAATCGCGAGTGATAGCAGTGGTAACATTCTCTGGAGCAGTGGTAATGAGCGAGGGGTAGCAGTGGTTACTTTTCTTGAAGCAGTGGAAACCATAACCTTTATCATCATCAAAACCCTAAACAACCAATACGATCATAGCACCAAGAAACCCTAATGAGATTTCTTCTGATGAGAACACATCATATTAAGAGATTACACTTGATCATGTTAGGGTTAGAGAGCAGAAACAATAAATCGATCAACATGGATAGCAGCATCAATCGAGGTCTTCATCATCTTACTAGGGTTTTGTACAATAATCTTGGTAGAGAAACACTTTGAACAACATGGAATGATTATGAACAGCACCACCAGTACTTTGCAATCATAAAAACGATTAGATAAAACCCAACCGAATCTGAGAAACCCTAAAAACCAATCAAGACACCTTCCAAATCTGCCTTCATCCATGAATTACAGGTTCCAAAGAACATATAACCAACTTCCAGAACAAATTAATTCAATAGAAAACGAAATCAAGGAAGTTGATATCAAGAAAACCCTAAAAATTCGACTTACCAAAGTGTATCTGCAGCAGTTTTCTAGCCCTTGTAACTTTCTGTCAGAGGCTCAAATCAACGATCCCTCTGGTGAAACATTAGATGGGTATATAGAGAAGCTCCAGCCAAAATTTCAGCCCGATCCAACGGTTAACGAAAAAGTTATACCTGTTTGAAAACTGACCTGCAGAAGCATTACGAAAATTTAACCAGTTGCGAATTTTTCTTCTTTTACAATTTTCTTCGAGAAACCTTGTAGATCCTAGATATCAAGAGCCACCCGCTCTGATACCGCATGTTAAGAATCGATGCTCGAGGTTGTTTAGACGTTATCCAGGATAATCAATGAAGTACAAATAACAATGAACAATAATAAGATGCACAGCGGAATAAATAAACTATCATTGTTATTACTAAGGTTTCTTCGTCATCATCATGTGTTCTACAAAACACATCTACAGCCCCAATCCTAGACGATCAACTCTAAGACGGTTACAATCTAACAGGGATCCATGATCCTTGAGGCTGACCAACTAGTCGACTAACACAACAGTCTAGGCGTTCATAAACTCACGCCCTAGACACACACACACACCTATGTCTGATGTTTACATTGTTTGACACTTCTTTTATAACCTACGTACCCTGCATCTCTTTATATACTAGAGAATGCTAGGGTTTACAAAGAGATAAATGTGAATATACAGAATATCTTCTTTAACAAGTAAATTGATCTTCTGAATATTCTTTTCTTTGAAGTTGTCCTCCTTGTCATAAACAGTCCTTCATCTTTCATACTATTTTGTCTTATCAACTCAATTGTAATTCCCAACAAAGTCCTAGGGTGTTCTTCTACTTCAACATTCTTTATTGTTCTTTTATTAGGTCGCAACTTCCTATTCTTCCTTGTATTGCTCCTAGGCTGTGAAGTGCGGACATTAGGAAAAGAGGCAATTATTCATGTTTCAGTTGAGGGAAGCACATTAGTATCTTGTGGTTTGTCAGTAGGCATTCTAGGTTCATGTTTGCTAAGTGTTACAGGTGCAATTTTCTTAATGATGCTAGGCTGCACTTGTTCATACTTTCCTAACATCTCCCGTAACTTATTTATAGTGTGCACCAAATCTTGATTTTCAGAACGAAGATTTCCAGCAAAATTCATGACTTCTTTAGTGTGTGCAAGATAATGATCAAGTTCGTTTGATGCTTCATCACGAGTCTGTTTTAGTAAATCAAATATGACTCCATATTCCTTTTTAACTTTTACAAGTTCTTGTTCATATTTTGAGATTTGACATTTCAAAGACGCGTTTTGATCATCCAGTTGCTCAAATTTTGGATTAAACATTTTGGATTGCAACTGGTTGATTTTGTTTTGCAAAGCAAGTTCACGATTTTGACAATCTTTTTGACACCATTGAAGACGACGTTTTGAATTTGAAAGCTCGTTTAAAATACGTTCATTTTCAACTTTTAAAGACTCGATCTGATGCACATTATCAGTATTCTCAACAATTTCAACAGAATCAGCAGAGATATAATCAGATGCATATGGCAAAGAATGCAATAACACAACATTATGGATATCAGCACATATAACATCTTCCAAGAGTCGATCAACATCTTTTCGTAACATTTTCTTTTTACGTTTAGTATTAGAAATAGATGTTTCTGTTTTCTCGAAAACGACTTTCATCAATCCAAGTTCCTTATGAAATTCTCTTTCCCAATACAATGCACAATTTTTCAAATTTTTATCATGGGGTAAAATTCTTTTCTGAAAAATATCTCTTTGTTCTCGCGCCTGAGGCGATTGAAAATGTTCAACTTTTATTTCAGAATTAAATTCAATCTCACGTTCTAAAAGTTTGATGTCAGACGTGAAAATGTCAAAATATCTAAGAATTTGACGATTTTCGGGTTTTGAATTTACTTCACTGATGGAAGGTAAAGGACCATAAATTTGTGCATTATTTGGTTGGGGATCAACATTAGAAGACTCAAACATTTTTGTGATAATCCTAGGTGTGTTAGAAGAATCCTTAGGTGTGACGAAAGTGACAGCTTTTGAATAGTTATATGGTTTGTTGTAAACAACATTTTCTAATTTTGATCGACTCTCGTCTTCTGCATCTAATTCCTCTTGACGATGATATTCAACAACACTCATAACAGAATCATCAATTTTATATTCTGCACTGGAAACTTTAGGATTTGGTTTGAATGCTTTGGTTGAAAGCTTTGGTTTGTAATCAGTAAGATTCGGTCCATATCCATCTGGATTGGGTTTTAAAGTAAACTTTTGAATAGTTGTGATTGACTCACCATGTTTGTAAACAACATTTCGAAACTCTTTAAGTTTGTTTTGTAAGCCGACAATTTCTTCAAGATGGTCATCTATTCATTTCGTTGAATGCTTTTTATATGCAGATAACTGTTTTTGACAAGTTAACAACTCAGCCTTGGCTTTTTGATTTTCCAAAGTAAGAGCGTTAAGTTGCTTTTTATGTTCATGTTTCAGTTGTTCTGTTTGAGACAACAAAGCATTCTTCGATGCGGCTAGATCACGAATCTGTCATTCTAAAGATTTTTTGTTTTGATGAGATTTAGCAAAAGCGGCTTCAAAACCTTTTTCACGGTTTTCTTGAGTTTTGAAAAAATTGAGTTGCCGTTTTAAGCATTCAATGTCCCTAGTTAACAGTGCATTTTTACTGTGTAATTTCTGATTTAATGAACGACATTCTTCCATTCGGGATTGTTGGTCTTTAAGTAAGAGATCAACATCTGGACTAGGCAAAATTTCAGCGTGTTCAACGTGAGTCACAACATGAACACTATTCAGATCCTCAAGTATAACCACGGAGTCAATTTGAGAATCAAAGGTAACCATAAGATCATCTTGATCGTCAAATGTAACTACGGGGTCTAGTTGAGAATCGTCAGAATGAGATGTGGACGACTCATTTTGAACATTCTAAGCCTCGCCGGATTCAGATGTTGGCGGAGATATTAGATCAGAGATGAATATGGTTTGTTCGGGTACCTGAGACAAGCCATCAGTGTCATACACTAGGCCTGTGTCACTCATGTGTAGCTCGTACATATTAGCCATCAACATAACTGCTGCATTGGCTTGCAAGTCCTCCATATCATCATCTGAGTCGGCATCTGCCATAAAGCTCTGTTCTTTGTCTGTGAGAGTTCCACCAGCTTCATCCTTAAGAGCCAAAAGTAAAGCATCCTTGTGATAAGCACTGCCCCTAGTCCTCGGCTTTGGGCATGCATTAGCCAGGTGTCCCTTCTCATTACAGTGGTAGCAACGAAGACCATTTATCCCATTATGAGCATTACCCTGTTCAACCACTTGAGCTCTTTGTTGTTGTGGAGCACCCATGTTATTCCTACCCATAGCATTAAATCCTTGACTACCGCCCATCTGACGACCATAACCACGATTCTGAACTTCAACTCGTCCATTGTTCACAACAGCCTGATTCCTTGTGTTTGATGAGGATCGGATGCGATTGTTGGATTTGTTTGTATAACGGCCAAAAGCTTTAGCAATCATAACAAAACCTTGTTGCAATGCATCGAAAGCATCTGAGTCCTCATTAGCTTCATTATAAAGTGCTTGATCATTGTTGTTGTTGTATGGAACCAATTGAGTTTGTTGAGATTGTTGCTGTGACGAATCATATGGTGTAATTGTGGCAGTTGGTTGAGGAGCTGGTTGAGGAGGATAACTAGTTTGAGCCCACAAAGCAAGTTGTTGATTTTCCGGAAGTGAAGGTGAAACAGTTTGGCCACGGAGAATCCTTTTCTTATCAACTTCTTTTTGATGAGGTTTCAAATAGTCGTACAACAATCTGTATGAAGCATGATGAAGATTCTTCGCTTGACGGAGGAAAATGACATACTTCTCCCAATCAGGACCAAGACTACTTAGGAACTTTGTACTGACTGCAATTCTTGGCATGATGATGTTGTGTTTATCCAAATCATTGATGATGTCTGAGAATCAATGATGATAAGACTCTAGTGTCTCTCCAGGTTCAATCATGAAGTGTTCATAAGCCAAGTAAATTTTGGATTCGATATCCTCTTGATTGAGTGCAGTGCCTTCCATGAGAAGATGAATATGTTCCCACATTGCTTTTGCGGTCTTTTGAGCATCAACACTTCGAAGAATTGGGTTTGGTAATCCTAAAAGGATATATTGCATTGCTAGCTCATCAGCTTCGTAGTGTAGAAGTTCATCACCCGAAAGGTCAGTGACAGTTGCAATGTTCGTGAGATCATCTTTTAGTGGAACAGCATTTGGATCTCCGGGTGTAACAACAATAGGCATCTGAAATGGACCTTCCAAGATAACCTTCTTTAAGAACTTTCCATGTGGCTTCTTTAGAACACAAAACCTAAAGAACCTAATCACCCATTGATCATAGTTTCCTGGAGTGAGCATTGGAGGTCTATCAAGTGATCCTGCCTCATGAATTGATTGATGGCTACTTAAAGCTTCACACATCTTTGCAATCCAAGATGGTTCCTTCATAGTGTTCCTGGATGGATGTTGATTGTAAACGTTTGTGTAAGGTTGTACTTGAATACTTGGTGGTGGTTGAACCATTTGAGGTTGAATTGCTCCTTGTTGTGGATAATGTTGTTGATTAAATTGTTGTTGATAAATTTCTTTTTGTTGATTAAATTGTTGATGTTGTGGACTTAGTTGTTGTTGTTGTTGATTATAAGTGTAAGGGAAATAGCTAGAGTATGGTGGTTGTGACATGTTGAAAACTTGTGTTGTTAAATAGATCTTTGTAGTCGAATGAAACGTTTTTGATGAAGTATCCTTAGGCGTAGAAACCAAGTGTAGGCAAAGTAACACTTAAGCGTAGAAACACCAAACTTACGCGTAAAAGTGATATTTACGCGTAGGATTAGCTTACGCGTAAGAATTGAGAAACACTAAAGTTATGCATAAACTGAAAGTTAGGCGTAGAAAACTTAGGCGTAGGATTAGCTTATGCGTAAGACAGAGCTTAGGCGTAAGAAAAATCTTATGCGGAAAGAGTTCTATGCATAAGTTTGAGCTTATGCGTAAGATTAGGGTTTTGCCCAAAAAATCCTTTACACTATCACAGTGTAAAATATATCTAAAGTCGAAGTGTTTTCACGCTTATCCAAGCAAGAAAACACTGAGTAAACCACGAAAACTGAAGATCGATCCAAGGAAAAGTTACGCGTAAAAATAGGGTTTTGATACGCGTAAAACTTGACCAAAAAATGATTTCTGCCCAATGATGTTTCTAAACAAGATTTTTGTGATGAAACAGCTTCAATATCACCAAAATAACACAAAAGTGTGAAACTTGATGATCCAAAACTTCTAAACACCTTATGCGTAGAAATAAACCCACGAATAAAACCAAGCTTAAAAACAATGATCCACACGTAAAGTTTGAAACTTTTTGCCAAAAACAGATATTTTAACACCTAAAAACGTTGAAAGTACAAGAATCTTGGATTAAAAAGTGTAAAAAATAAGTTTTTAAACGTGACAAAGTGGAAACCGTTTTACGCGTAAGACCAAAAACACTAACTTCAAAAACAAAACCTTTTCACCCAACTATTTGGCGAATGATACCACTGTTAGGTTCCAATATTAGTAACACAAGCATCAATATAAGAAATAGAAAGAAGTGATCGGATGAACTAAACACACACACACACGTATGAATAAAGAAGGATTATGCGTAGAGAATGAGTGTATGAATTGAACAACCAACCTTCAATAGAAGGTTTACAAGAGTATTTATAGGAGAGAACTAGGGCAACACACCAAGTTCCCATCCTTTCCTTATTAGTCTTGGGCCAAGGCTTATGGGCCTTCTACATAAGCCTTAGCATAATATCAAACATAAAGGCCTAATTAAGCTAACTATTACATATTAATTACTAACACTTGAATTCTAGTTTAGGAGTGATTCCAACAAAATGTGACTGTTTTGGGATCGTTGAAACTTTTTTTGGGCTCATTATAAATCAACGTGATTTGGTTGTTAACATGTAGAAAAAGAAACGAAAAGGTGTACGCAATACTGAAGGTAGTTTGGTTGTTAAAAACGTCTACCAAAATTTGGTTAATTTGTAGATTCAATGACTGTGAAATTGCCAAACAATGTATAACTAGATTCGCTATTATTTATGATATATTATATGCTAAACATACAGATGAACAGAAACCAAAAAGAAGAAAACAATTAGCAAGATTAGGATGTAAGAAAAAATGTTTTAGAGGTTTGCATCCAAAAATAGAAGAAAAAGAAAAAGGGTTGGAGGAAAAAAAAGAAGATGATGAAGGAAGAAGCAACAAAATTAAAGCCTGAGCAAGAAAAAGAAGCATCGGAAAAAGCTACAGAACAGGTATATCAAAAAGTGTTTTGCGATAGTTCTGTGAATGCTATATCACAAGCGATAAATCCTAAAATATCACAAGTGATAAATGCCCAACAATTTTATTTTATTATTTTATTTTTACTACAGGATGCAAAAGAAGCTGAAAAAGAAGATTCTACAAAAACAAAACAGGCTGAAAAAGAAAACCCTGAAAAAACAGAAAAATCTGAAAAAGAAACTGCTACAAAAAATGGTAATAAAGAAGAGAATCGTGAAAGAGAAAAAGGAAAAGGAAAAAGAAAATTTGGTGAAATGGAAGATGATGTAAACGAAGAGATTGAAAAAGATTCAAAAAAGAAACGAAAGGTGTACACAATACTCAAGGGAAGGGCATCAGTTAAGCCACTTTTTGAGGTAATGCGTGGGTTAAGTGTAGAAAGAAAAAAGGTTATAACACAAATGGGTTTTGGAGACTTGATAGAATTCCCAATAAATGAAATACCGACAAAGCTTGCCTTCTTTGTGGTAGACAACCTCGACACAGAATCAATGAACCTTAGACTTCCAACATGGAATTTAAAAATATCTCCACAAACTGTGCATGAAGTTCTCAGACTACCAAATGGATCAAGGACGCTAGAAAGAGATGAAGGCCAAAGACAATACAATGATAAATTTGTTGAAGAATTGAAAGATCAATTCAAACATGAAAACAGTTTGACAACAAATGCCATATCAAAGGAGATAACAAAAACAACAAACAAAGATTTCATGTTCAGAATGAACATTTTAATGCTTATTGCAAATACATTGGGAGGATGCGATAAAAGCCCTGTTGTCAGAAAAACGGTGTTGGAAAACGTGTTTGAAGGAGATAATGTGAAAGATATAGACTGGTGCAGATATATTTTTGATAGTGCAAGCTCAACAAAACATGATTGGTCTGCAAGAAAGAATAATAGGACAGAGGTTGAGTATTACGGCCCAGTTACATTCTTGATGGTAAGTAATAAATTTTAAATTATTTTTTCTTCCTAACATAAAATGTTATGAAAATATATATTCATTGAACTGATAAAATTGTTGATGAAACAGCTTGCATATTTACATTACACAAAGTTTGATCAAATGAATGTGCCGAGAAGGATACCAGCTCTAAAAAGTTGGAACACAAGTCTGTTAAAAAGTAGGGAGATTCTGGAAATTGATTTCAACAAGTACTTTGGAATGGTGGAAATTGTAGGAGACATGAATAAAGACGAAGAAGATATTCAAAAGTAGGTCAGTCTAAAAAAAATTAACTTCTTTGTTATGTCCTATCACAAGTGATAAAATAAATTATGCATGATATCACTTGTGATAATACAGTAAAATATTAAAAAAAATAACTATAATATCACTGTTGATGATGTTTAACTAATATGATCTTAAATTTGGAATTCAATCACAGGAAGTGTATCAGATGCTAGAAGATAAGATAGAAAGCATTTTGAGTGAGAAAGAAATGCTAGAAGAAACAATTAAAGAATACATATGTAAATTCAAAGGGGATGAAAGGCTTCGGCAATTTAGAGAAAGAATAAAAAAGATTTTCAGTGAACCAGATGATTGTTTCAAAGGAAAAAGTCCATTCTTATCATCAAGCTCTAAAGCAACATCAACAGAGTCAAGCTTCATCAAATTTGGCACAAGTGACGATGAAGATGGAAATAATGAACTACAAAATCCATTTGCCAGACAATATACAGAACACGGAGATGAAAATGGCGAATCAATGATAATTGATGATGTTGTCAAAAATGATGAAGCAAACGACCAAAATGGAGAATCAGTTTATAATGAGAATGAAGTTGCGCAAGGTAGTGGAAACAAAGACGCAAGCAATACCAAAAATGATGAAACTGATGAAAACAACAAGAAGGATAGAAGATAAAAGGATGAAGCTGTGGGAAACATCGATGGGAACAGTAACAAAAAGGGTGAAGCTGCAGAAAAAAATGAAGGGGAAAAAGATGTAACAAACAAGGTTACAAGTCAAAAAAGTAATGAAGAAACTAAAGATCAAAGAGAACCTTTTGATACTGATGATGATATTTTTGGAGATTTACTAAACAAAACTGATGAAGAATTTAGAAATGAATTGAGAGAAATAAAAAGGAAACAAGCAAACATGGATGCAAAACGAAATGAAGAAGTGAACAGATATGCAGAAAATGAGAACCGTGAGAACCTTAAGAAACAAAAAAGTGTTGAACAAAAAGAACAAACAGGTCCATCTTCACAGAGCCCTAGTTCCGTCTTTATACCAGGGTCTCAGCCAAGCTTTGATCTAGGAATTGATAGCCCAGGAGTACAGTCAAAATCAAGTGACGAAGGAAAACAATATCAGTGCCTGAAATCTCCATACATGAACAAGAAGGTCAGCACGACAAAAAATCTAAAAGAGGTGGAAAAACTCTTGGCAAGAAGCATCTTCTGTATGCAAGGAAACGAAGCGTAAGTTTATATTTAAATTTCAATATCTAATTTATTATGGTTATCACTTGTGATAAAAAAACATATATTAGTTTCTTATATTTATCACCTGTGATACAAAAAACATTTACCTATATACACAGTTCCTTATACTTATCACTTGTGATATTGTGAACAGAGAACAAGTTTTCGTAGACGATAAAGGTTTAGGATTAATGAGAATGAATGTTTAATCACTAGCGCCAACCTTGAAAATTGAAATTCCTGTGATAGATACCTTTGTTGATATCCTAAACTACGAGGAATTGTTCTAAGATAGAAAGATCAAACGACATTACTTTTATACATCAATGATGGTAAGATAAATTTTTATATCAAATGAACGTATTTATGTATTAACTTTTATTTATTAATAATAATAATATATATTTTTTTTAATTGTCAATCAGCTTCCAGGAGTATTACAAGATAAGCCAGAATTGTTCATTGACAAAGTAGATAAACAGTATGATATGTTTGAACACTTGATTGCTATTCAGATGGAAGAAGACACACGCAGGCTCAAATTTGATGATATTAACTTGGTATATTACATTACTTATATAAATTAATCAAGAAACTTGGTATCTTATTTTAAATTTAATACTTTTTTCATGATAACAGGTATTCTTCCCAATAATAGCACATGGACATTACTATCTAATAGTTTTCGACATCGTTAAAGGAACATCTGTCATAATTGATAACAGTGATTCAGATGCAACATACGAAAGAAAGTACAAAGAAAATTATGAGTTAGTGGTAAGAAAAATTGTTTGATTATTTATTTTTTAACAGTATAATATCACAAGGGATACTAGTCTATAATTGACATTTTATATTATAAATTTCAGATGGCGGTTTTTGTAAGACACTTGTCAACATATGAACATCCAGCAGGATATGAAATGATGCATCAAACACAAGAACCAGCAATATTAAAGATGGATTGGCAAACAAAAGCAGAAAAGATAGATTGCGGTTTGTACATGATGATACACATGGAACTGTACGAAGGAAAAATTGGATCAAAATGGCAAACAGGCATTCTAAAGGAAACACACAAACATCATCAAATTCAGATAGAAAATATGAGATCAAGATACGTAACAAAGATGTTGCTTCATGAAATGAACGAAAACTGGAAGATGATGTCAGACTATGCATTAAAGTTTCTTGCAGAAACAAGGACGAAAAAGAAGTAAAGAAGCTTGTCAAGGAGGCAATAAAGAGAAAGTATGCAGAACTAAACAACAATTGACCGAGTGCTTAATGTTTTATGTTTGGTTTCATGTAAAAACAATTAGTAATCCTCTTCAGCTACTTATTAATCATGATGTCAGACTATCGTTTTGTAAAAACAATTATCTTTATCGTTGTCGAAGTTGTAAACAATGATGATTTCTATTCAGTTGAAAGATTTTGGAAAATCAGAATTCAACCTTGCTTTTGTTAACTTTATTAAAGTATCCAAATGTCAGTAAATAACATGCCGTAACAATATAATAGAACTAGATTAGCAAAAAAAAACTTATTTCAATTATTCAATAAAGTCACAAAAAAGTAAACTCATAAAAAGGTATAAGCATTTCATCAATTTTGTATGCTTTATCACAAGTGATAAAAATGAAAAAATGGAAGAATAGTAATAACAAATAGAAAATCATCACAAGTGATAAAATTGTAAAAAATTAGATAAGACATAACAGATAGACTGCACCTCAACCTCAACTTCAACCTCAACCTGCATATCTGTTGGAATCACTCCTAAACTAGAATTCAAGTGTTAGTAATTAATATGTAATAGTTAGCTTATTTAGGCCTTTATGTTTGTTATTAAGCTAAGGCTTATGTAGAAGGCCCATAAGCCTTGGCCCAAGTCCTATAAGGAAAGGAAGGGACTAGGAGTGTTGCCCTAGCTCCCTCTCCTATAAATACCTTTGTAATACCCTCACTTGAGGGTTGGTTGTTCAATTCACATATTCACTTACGCATAACTCTTCTCCATTTATCATACGTGTGTGTGTGTTGTTCATCCGATCACTATCTCTTCTCTACTTCTTATATTGATCCTTGTGTTACTAATATGGTGACCTAACAGTGGTATCATTCGCCAAATAGTTGGGTGAACATATTTTGTTTTTGAAGTTTTGGTCTTACGCGTAAACAAGCTTCAAACTTGGTCACGCTTAAAAACATATTTTTCACACTTTTTAATCCAAGATTCTTGTCCTTTCAACGTTTTAAGGTGTTAAAATATCTGTTTTTGGCAAAAAGTTTCAAACTTTACGTGTGGATCATTGTTTTTAAACTTGGTTTTGTACGTGGGAGGTGTTCTATGCATAACGTGTTTTTAAGCTTTGGATCATCAAGTTTCACACTTTTGTGTTATTTTGGTGATATTGAAGCTATTTCATCACAAAAATCTGGTTTGGAAACATCAGTTGGCAGAAATCACTTTTGGCTATTTTCTACGCGTAAGTAAAACCCTAATCTTACGCGTAACTTTTCTTTGGTTTGATCTTCAGTTTTGTGGATTACTCAGTGTTTTTCTTGCTTGGATAAGCCTGAAAACACTTCGACTTTGGATATCTTTTGCACTGTGATAGTGTAAAAGATCTTTTGGGTAAAACCCTAAATTTACGCATAAGCTTAAGCTTACGCGTAGAACTCATTACGCATAAGATTCTTCTTACGCCTAAGCTCTGTCTTACGCATAAGGTAATCCTACGCCTAAGTTTTCTACGCTTAACTTTCTGTTTACGCATAACTTTAGTGTTTTCTCATCTCTTACGCGTAAGCTAATCCTACGTGTAACTATTACTGTTACGCGTATCTTTGGTGATTTTACGCATAAGTGGTACTTTGCTTTTCTGTGATTTCTACGTCTAAGGATACTTCATCAACAACGGTTCATTCGACTACAAAGATCCATTTAACAACACAAGTTTTTCAATATGTCACAACCACCATACTCTAACTATTTTCCTTACACTTATCATCAACAACAACAACAACAACTAAGTCCACAACATCAACAATTTAATTATCAACAACAAATTTATCAACAACAATTTAATCAACAACATACTCCACAACTTGGAGAAATTCCACCACCACAAATGGTTCAACCTCCACCTAGTCTTCAAGTACAACCTTACACAAACTTCTACAATCAACATCCATCCAGGAATACTATGAAGGAACCGACATGGTTTGGCAAGATGTGTGAAGCCTTAAGTAGCCAACAATCAATTCATGAAGCTGGCTCACTTGATAGACCTCCAATGCTCACTCCCGGAAATTATGATCAATGGGTGATAAGGTTCTTTAGGTTTTGTGATCTAAAGAAGCCACATGGAAAGTTTTTAAAGAAGGTCATTATGGAAGGTCCAATTCAGATGCCTACTGTTATCACACCCGCAGATCCAGATGCCAATCCACCAAGAGATGTTGTCACCAACATTGCAACTATCTCCGACCTCACTGGTGATGAACTTCTACACTTTGAAGCTGATGAACTAGCAATGCAATACATCCTTTTGGGACTACCCAATCCGATCCTTCGAAGTGTTGATGCTCAAAAGACAGCTAAAGCAATGTGGGAACATATTCATCTTCTAATGAAAGGCACAACACTCAATCTGGAAGACATGGAATCCAAAATCTACTTGGCTTATGAACACTTCATGATTGAACCAGGAGAGACATTAGAGTCATATCATCATCGCTTTTCAGACATCATTAATGATTTGGACAAACACAACATCATCATGCCTCTAATTGCTGTCAACACTAAGTTCCTACGTTGTCTTGGTCCGGAATGGGAGAAGTATGTCATTTTTCTCCGTCAAGCTAAGAACCTTCATCATGCTACATACGGATTGTTGTACGACTATTTGAAGCCTCACCAAAAAGAAGTTGACAAAGAAAGGACTATCCGTGGACTCCCGACTTCACAGTCAATTCCTGATAATCAATAACTTGCTTTGTGGGCTCAAACTAATCTTCCTCCTCAAACAGCTCAGCAACCCGCTCCTCAACCAACTGTAACCATTACACCATATGATCAGTCACAACAACAACCTCAACAAACTCAATTGGTTCCATACAACAACAACAATGCTCAAGCACTTTACAGTGAAGCTGATGAGGACTCTGCTACTTTCGATGAATTGCAACAAGGATTTGTTATGATTGCTAAAGCCTTCGGTCGGTATACAAACAAATCCAACAATCGCATTCGTTCCTCATCCAACATAAGGAATCAACCTGTTGTGAACAATGGACGCGTTGAAGTTCAGAACCGTGGTTATGGTCGTCAGATGGGAGGTGGTCAAGGGTTTAATGCTATTGGAAGGAATAACATGGGTGCTCCGCAACAACAAAGGGGTCAAGTGGTTGAACAGGGGAATGCTCAGAATGGGGTTAATGGTCTTCGTTGTTATAACTGCAATGAGAAGGGTCACCTGGCTAATGCATGTCCTAAGCCGAGGACAAGAGGCAGTGCTTATCACAAAGAGGCGTTGCTCTTGGCTCTTAAGGATGAAGCTGGTGGAACTCTTACGAACAAGGAACAGAGCTTTATGGCAGATGCAGATTCTGATGATGATATGGAGGACTTGCAGGCTAATGCATCAGTGATGTTGATGGCACAAATGCAAGCTCTACACATGAGTGACACAGGCCCAGTGTATGACACTGATGACTTGTCTCAGGTACCGGAACAAAATATACTCATCTCTGATCTGATATCTCCGTTAATTTCTCCATCCGACAAGGATCAGAGTGTTCAACATGAGCCATCCACATCTCATTCTGATGATTTTCAAATGGATCCCGTAATTATATTTGACGATCAAGATAACCTTTTGGTTAATATTGATAATCAAGTTGACTCCGTGATTATATTTGAGGATCTAAATAATGATAATGTTGAGACTCCCGTTGAACAAAATGAGCTTCTGTCTAATAGAGAAATTGAGCTTCTGACCTTAATTAAAGACCAACAATCTCGTTTGGAAATTTGCACGAAATTAAAAGATAAAAATGCACTGTTAATTAGGGATAATGAATGCTTAATTCGACAAATCAATTTTTTCAAAACTAAAGAAAAACGTGAAAAAGGTTTTGAAGTCGCTTTTGCTAAATCTCATCAAAACGAAAAATCATTAGAATGACAGATACGTGATCTAGCCGCATCCAAGAATGCTTTGTTGTCTCAAATAGAACTGAAATATGAACATAAACAACAACTTAAAGCTCTTACTTTGGAAACTCAAAAAGCCAAGGCTGAGTTGTTAACTTGTCAAAAACAGTTCTCCGAGTACAAACAGCATTCCACGAAACGAATAGATAACTATCTTGAAGAAATTGTCGACTTACAACACAAAATCAAAGAGTTTCGAAATGTTGTTTATAAACATGGTGAGTCAATCACAACTATTCAAAAGTTTACTTTTAAACCAAATCCAAATGGATATGGACCAATACTTGCTGATTACAAACCTAAGTTTTCAAACATAGCATTCAAACCAAATCCTGAAGTTTACAGTGCAGAACATAGAATTGATGATTCAATTATGACTATTGTTGAATATAATCGTATGGAGGAATTAGATGCAGATGACGAGAGTCGGTCAAAAATGGAAAATGTCGTTTATAACAAACCATTTAACTATTCAAAAGCCGTTACTTTTGTCAAACAACAAGATACTTCTAACAAACCTTTTGTTAATCACACCAGTTTCTGAAGTTAGTCCCAAACACAATGGTGCACAAATTAATGGTCCTTTACTTTCACTTAGTGAAGTTAAAACAAAAGACGAAGTTGTCGCGTTATAAAATACTTTGACACTTTCTTATCTGACCTCAAAATTTTGGAACGTGAGATTGAATTTCATTCTGAAATTAAAGTTGAACATTTTCAATCACCAATGGCGCGAGAACAAAGAGACATTCTTCAGAAAAGACTTCTACCCCATGTCAAAAATTTGAAAACTTGTGCACTATATTGGGAAAGGGATTTTCACAAGGAACTTGGTCTCATGAAAACAGTTTTTGAGAAAACACAAACATCGATTTCAAATACTAAACGTAAAAAGAAATTGTTGAGAAAAGATGTTGATCGACTCTTGGAAGATGTTATCTGTGCTGATATCAATAATCTTGTTGTATTACAATCTGTTGCATATGCATTTGATCCTAACTCTGCTCATTCTGTTGATTCTGTTGATATTGTTGTGAATATTGATAATGTGCATCAGATAGAGTCTTTAAAAGCTGAAAATGAACGACTGTTAAACGAACTTTCAAATTCAAAACGTCTTCTTCAATGGTGTCAAAAAGATTGTCAAAATGGTGAACTTGCTTTGCAAAACAAAATCCACCAGTTGAAATCAAAAACGTTTAATCCTAAAATTGAGCAACTGGATGATCAAAACGTGTCTTTGAAATGTCAAATCTCAAAATATGAACAAGAACTTGCAAAAGTTAAAAATGAATATGGTGTCATATTTGATTTACTCAAACAGACTCGAAATGAAGCATCAAACGAACTTGATCATTATCTTGCACACACTAAAGAATTCATGAATTTTTCTGGAAATCTTCGTTCTGAAAATCAAGATTTGGTGCACACTTTCATTAAGTTCAGGGAAATGTTAGGAAAGTATAAACAAGTTCAGCCTAGCATCATTAAGAGAATTGCACCTATAACACTTAGCAAACGTGAACCCAGAATGCCTACTGACAAAACACAAGATACTAATGTGTTTCCCTCTACTGAAACAGGAATAGTTGCCTCTTTTCCCAACGTCCGCACTTCACAGCCTAGGAGCAATACAGGGAAGAATAGGAAGTTGCGACCTAAGAAAAGATCAATAAAGAATGCTGAAGTAGAAGAACACCCTAGGATTTTGAATAAGACTCAATTTACACCCACTTTAGATATTGCGTCTGGCAAATGTAATAGAAAAAGTGTTGTAACGAATGCAAAACCTTTAAGTACTTTTGATATTCAGTCTGAATCTTCTTGTGTTATTTGTCGTAAAAGTATGCTTTCTGATTGTCATGACAAATGTGTTGCTAGAGCTATCTTGACTCGTTTAAGGAATCCTAAGAATCGGAATACCTCTAGGCCCACTAATACTTCTAAGTATGTGCTTGGTAAACCGCCCTCTTTAGATTCTAAGAAATGCATTGATGTCCCTGTAGCTCCAGTATCACCTCCAAGGAATGTAGTACCACCTAGTGCATTCACTAAGACTAAAGCTAAGACTAGTTGGAGATGGCAGAAATGGATACATAATACACTAGGATTTAAATGGATACCTAAAATCATTGATGTGTGTATATCTACTATAACTGCTTCAGAACCCTCTAACATTTCGAGTTCCACATCTACTTCTATTCCATTTGTGTCATCTGTGTGTAATGCAGGTGATACAGATCATCCTTTGATTGTTGATAGCGGATGTTCCCGACACATGACAGGCAATCTTAAACTGTTATCAAACTTTATTGCAAAGTTCATTGGCACTGTCAGATTCGGGAATGATCACTTCGCAGCTATCATGGGCTACGGAGATTATATCAATGGCAACATCGAAATTAGCAGGGTTTATTATGTGGAAGGCCTCGGTCACAATCTCTTTTCAGTCGGTCAATTCTGTGATGGAGATTTGGAAGTTGCTTTTCGGGAGAAAACTTGTTTCATTCGTGATCTACAAGGAAACGATCTAATGTCTGGCTCTCGCAATTCTAGTCTATACACAATCTCAATGCAAGACATGGTTGCTTCATCTCCCATCTGTCTACTTTCAAAGGCAACATCAACAAAATCCTGGCTATGGCACCGTCGTCTCTCACATTTAAACTTTCAAACCATCACCAACCTTGCTCGACACAAACTTGTTGAAGGTCTCCCGAGATTCCGATATTCCAAAGATCACCTATGCTCAGCTTGTGAACAAGGGAAAAGCACTCGTGCTCATTTTCCTTCAAAGGTGGAACACAGCTCTCAACATGTGCTTCATCTTCTTCACATGGATTTGTGTGGCCCGATGCGCGTGCAAACAATTAATGGCAAATGCTACATCTTGGTAATTGTCGATGACTACTCATGATGGACTTGGGTATACTTTCTTCGAAGTAAAGATCAAGCTCCACAGATGATCATCACCTTTCTCACAAAAATTCAAGTCCAGCTCCAGAACACCGTCCGCCAAATCAGAACAGACAAAGGAACTGAATTTGTAAACCAAACTCTTCGAGAATTTTATGAGAAAGTGGGAATTGAGAATCAGACATCTATTACACGTACACCAGAACAAAACGGAGTTGTTGAAAGACGAAATCGTACGTTAGTGGAAGCTGCAAGAACAATGTTAATCAATGCTAAACTTCCAGATTACTTGTGGGCAGAAGCTGTATCAACTGCACGCTATACTCAAAATCGGTCAATGATTACTAAACGCCACAACAAAACACCTTTTGAGCTTATCCACAACCATAAACCAAATCTCAAACACTTTCATGTATTTGGATCCCTTTGCTACCCAAATAATGATCGTGATGACTTTGGAAAGCTCAAAGCCAAAGCTGATATTGGAGTCTTTATAGGATATTGTGAAAATTCAAAGGTTTTTCGGATCTGGAATCATCGTACAAAGCAGGTTATGGAAACGATTCATGCTAATTTTGATGAACTTACAGAAATGGCTTCTGAGCATAACAGCTTGGAACCCGGTCACAACCGTTTAAACTTCCCTCAAACCCCATCATCAGCTGAACTAAGCCCCCAACTTACTCGTCAACAAATGGAAACGCTATTTGCTCCGCTATTTAGTGATGACATTGATTAACGTACTCCAGGTGTATCCGCTGTTTCCGCTGCTCAACCTGATCACACTCTTATACCTGATACACCTGCTACAACAACTACTGTTGAAGAAGCACCACCAGTTGACTCTACAACAACAGTTGAACAAACTGCTTCCAACGACGCTGAACCAGCTGCTGATGTTCTTAATGAAGTACCCCCACCTGCAGATTTTGATCCAAATGCGTTCTTTAACCCGTTTGCCAATGAAACTGTTGCACCTGATGTCGCGGAATCATCAACAAAACATTTGAATCCTCAAAATCTGCACAATATATACCAACATCAACCCTCTACCCATCGTTGGACAAAAGACCATCCTCTTGAGAACATTATTGGCAACCCAAATCAACCAGTCGTCACAAGACAACGTCTTCACACAGATGGTGAACATTGCATTATGCACTCACTGTCTGCCAAACTGAGCCTAAAAACATTAAAGACGCAATGACAAAAGACAACTAGATTGAATCCATGCAAGAAGAACTCAACCAATTCAAACGTCTTGAAGTATGGGAACTGGTTGAAAGACCAACAAGGGTCTACGTCATTGGTCTCAAATGGATTTGGAAGAACAAATTGGATGCTGAAGGAAACGTAATCAGAAACAAGTCACGTCTGGTGGCTAAGGGTTATAGACAGGAAGAGGGTATTGACTTTGAAGAATCATTTGCTCCGGTTGCTCGTCTTGAGGTTGTTCGGATTTTTCTCGCGTTCGCGGCTCATATGAACATAACGGTCTTTCAGATGGATGTCAAAACTTCTTTTCTGAATGGACAACTGAAAGAAACGGTTTATGTCAGCCAGCCAGAAGGATTCGTTGATCCCGAGTTCCCGAACCATGTCTACAAACTGAACAAAGCTCTATATGGTCTCAAACAAGCTCCTCGGGCATGGTACGATAAGTTATCATCCTTCCTAATTGCCAATAAATTCACCAAAGGTTCGGTCGATCCTACACTTTTAATACAATATCACGGAGCTCACATCTTAATCGTTCAAATCTATGTGGATGACATCATCTTTGGGTCAACACATTTAAAATACTCAAATGCTTTTGCAAAATTAATGACAAAACATTTTGAAATGTCAATGATGGGTAAACTCACATTCTTTCTAGGAATGCAAGTTCATCAATCACCGCGTGGTATTTTCTTAAGTCAGTCCAAATATGCCCTTGAATTGTTAAACAAATTTGGAATGCAAAACTGTGACACCTATGCCACACCAATGGCTCATACCAAGAAGCTAGACGCTGATTTACATGGGAAATTGGTGGAATCTACCAAATACCGTAGTATTATTGGGTCTCTCATGTATCTAACAGCTAGCAGGCCTGATATTGTTTTTGCTGTATATCTTTGCTCCCGTTATCAGTCAAGACCAACTGAAACCCACCTCTCAAAGGCTAAAAGAATCCTCCGATACATCAAGGGAACCATTAATTTGGGGATCTGGTATCCGAAGGATTCTGGTTTTGAACTAATAGCATTTTCAGATGCTGATCACGCAGGATGCTTAGATTCACGGAAAAGTACTTCAGGAGCATTACAATTTCTTGGTGATAAACTGGTGTCATGGCAATCGAAGAAGCAGGATTGTACATCGCTTTCGTCAACCGAAGCAGAATATGTAGCCATGTCGGCGTGTTGTGCTCAAGTCATTTGGATGAGAACACAACTCAAAGACTATGGTTACGTATTCGACAGAATCCCGATGTACTGCAACAATCGGAGTGCTATTGCGATCACGTGTAACTCAGATCAACATTCGAAATCAAAGCACATCGATCTTCGTTATCATTTCATCAAGGACCACGTGGAACAGGGTACTGTTGAATTATACTTTGTGGGTACAGAATACCAATTGGCAGATCTCCTCACCAAAGCCTTAGCTCCTGCTAGGTTTAATGAGTTGGTCCACCGGATTGGTATGCGGTGTTTGACTCCAGTGGAACTGGATGAACTTTTACAACATTCTCAAAACCAGTCAAACACCAAAACCTCTTTTGTAAATATTTTTTTCAAAAACAAAATACAAAAATATAAACACTGATAAAATTCAAAAATATTCTTCTATCTCATTTCTTTCAAACATCGCAAGTACAAATCTTCAGTCAACACTTTGTTCTATCAAATCTTTCACTATTTTTCCCGAACAAATGTTGAGGGGGAGAAAGTAAATATTTTTCAGTTTCATAAAACCTTGTACTTCCATGTTTTCAAAAATATGTTGTTTCTTCCAAAATGGTGGATACGTTTCTTGTCAAATACTCTCCTCGGACTCAAATGTCTTCAAAATTCATTATTTCAAAAGTCGAGGGGGAGTATCGTTAAGTTTCTTGCGTTACATGTGTTTTGTCTAACCTAAACGGAAGTTAAAGGATCTTGGTTGGAACCTCTTTAAGGTTGAGGGACTGAATGTGTCAACTTGGCAAATTAATTTTAACAAAATCATTTACTCCTAAACAACCAAGATCAAACGGCCCAAATCAAATCTTCTAAATCCGTTCAAGCTGTTCATAATCTGTAAGTTCTAAATTGTTTTGATCAAGATTCTAAACAAGGATTTCAAAAAAATCTTTCAAATCCAACGGTTAAAACTCTTTAAACTGATTTTGGAAAATTATTCACTCGAACGAATTGGGTGTTTATGCATAAAAGTGTTTGGATTGAAATGAGTTGTGTTAAAACCTTTCTTAGTGTCTATTAAACTTGTTTCAATCGTCCAAAACCATACTTAATCTTAAATTTCATTAATTTGAATTCTAGGGTTCTTGCGCTCATCTAGGGCTTTTCTATTCTGTGATATGTTATTAGGTAGTCAAGAAAGTGTTAGAATAAGTTTATATGCATGTTTTTGAACCTTTAAATTAGCCCAGAAACATCTAAACTGTATGAATTTAAGTTTTAGGTCTTTTAGGGTTCATCACCCATAAATCTTCTGATTCTGTGGTGGAAATGTGTTAAATCTTGTTCCATTGCACTCATATGACATCTAGGACACTCCAGAAACATTCTTGTTTGATTTGTGTAGCTATATCCCTTACACGTAGATTAAGGGTTTATGGTTTAAGTAATTTTACGCCTAAGTCTTTTTGTGTGTATCTGATATGTTCTTATGCTTGTTTTGTGATCTAAAAGATGTTTGGAATTAACTGCAATCAAGTTTTCATGTTTATAGTTAACAGGTTAATTATTCGTAATGTCAGAATATTCAGGTGTTCAAACCGTTACGCTTAAAGAATACTTTTATGCGTAAAGGTAACGCCTAAGAGAAATCTTACGCGTAACTCTTACGCATAAGAGGTCTACAGTGGACTACGCGTATCTTGGAAAGATATTCGTTAACAAGGCTTGCTACGCATAAGCTTTACTCTTACGAGTAAACTTTACGCGTAACATCTTGCTTATTCCTACGTGTAAGCCTAAAGCCTTTGAACTTGTCTTACGCGTAAGAAACTCTTACGCATAAGCTTGGTCTTACGCTTTAGCTTACTCCTACGCATAAGCTCCTTCATTACGCATAAGGATCCTTGTTACTCATAACCCACTGTTCACTACATTTTGGCCTATTACGCATATGTTACTTGTTAAATGTTACGCATGAGTCACAAATAATGTTTCGTATAAGCTTACAAAAGTTAATATGTTGTGTGTTAAGTGAAATATTGGACTTTGAAATTTCAAAATGAACATGTTCACGTAACTTATCACATCAACTTCAATCAATTGGAATAATGTGACTTAGGACTTGTAACTAACATAAACATGTTTCCATCAAACAAGGAATTAGATAATAAATCAGACTAAAACAAACACATTGTGTTTCCATATGTCTGTCTTTTTGTCTAATGTCTTTCAGATCACAAAATGGCTGCAAATCAAGCAATCATCAATGCCCCAACAGAGCTCTTGATGGCAAACACATTCCTAGCTGGATACGACAAAACAATTGGCAAGAAAAATCTCCGTGTCATCTTCAACAACTTCATATGCTCATAATCATCTTGCAGAATTGTTGTGGACATCCTTCTGCAACATCCATTCAAATTCATGCTCACAAAGTCATCCTGATGATGAGTATGATTCAATGGAAGAGGAAATAAAATTTCATAAGACATTAAAGCAGAAAAGGATGGAATACCATGCTTCAACCTTTCCGGTTAATCAACCCGGTGGGGCAGGAGGGTCAAGTAGTAGTCCTCCACTTATGGAAGATCCATTGCAAACATATCTTACCCCATCCGATCCGGTTAATCAACCCGGTAAGGATCAGGGTGTCACTGTCACCACAACTGTTGAAATGAAGCAACCACAACAACAACTAAAACATCCGCAAGAAGAAAATCATGGTGAAGATGTGGAAATATATGATGAAGGAGATTACGATCATGATAAGGATGAAAGAGACCCTGATGATGATAATTTGGCGGCTGAAGAGGAAATGATTCAAAAAGAGGCAAAAGAAGCTGCTAGAGCTGAGGAGGAAAAGTCTAAGAAGGAATCAGTCAACTAAATAGTTGACAATCCATTACACAAACCTCAACAGTCTTCTGAAACACCTCTTGACACTTCCACCAAACCCAAATCATCATCTCAATCACCACCTCCATCAACAAAAGAAACAACTAAGTCACCAACAAAATATGTTAAGAAGGCAACTCCATCCAATGATTCATCAAATGGTCAAGCAGGTTATCACCACTACACAACAAGCTACACAACCACCACCATCTGATCAACCAAGGGATTCAGAAACCACACCACCAATGGAGAAAACCGTTGATCACTTTACATACACTGGTGGTGAGGATCACGACATACCTGAGCCCCAAGCAGAACCTCAACCAAAATTTAGATCAAGTACATTACTGCATTCCTTGTTTTCATACACTTCAAATCAAAGAGCGTGTTGAAGTTCTCCACCTTAGGGTAGAATCTTACCTAAATTCTACACTTCATCGGAATCAATCAAGAACCTCATTACAAAATCGTTCATAAACAAAAGTTTGGGTTTATCTACCAAAGTGAAAATCATCATACTTGCTTCATGGATTTCGATGAAATTCACTAAGTTCTATGACGCCACCCTGGAGATGGTTCGAGATGGATTGGTATATCGATTGAAGGACATTGAGTTGGGTATAATTCAGACGAAGAGATGGAATTCAAAGGATCGCAAGGATGTTCGTTGATTTATCACTAGGATTGATGAATGTTTGATTCATCGGGATCAGATGCAACGGTTGGAGAGCTATGTGGGAGGATGACCAAACTTTCCGATTCTGACTTTCCAACGTCCTCAGAAAGTAGCTGATCGTCTGTAATCATTGGTAACTCTCTTGATTGTGATTTTGTTTGTTTGATTATCTGACAATGGTTGTGCACACATCACATTGTACAACCCGTTCTTGTAATGAAAGGACCATGTGGTACGCTTCAGTGCCACAATCCTATAAAAGGAGCGAAAGCTTCTTACTTTAGGTAAAACTTATCAAAACTTTCATTTTTCAAAGTTTTGCTCAAAAGAAAAAGTACTTCCCCTAACGTTTTTCAAAACCTCAAAAGTTAGTATTACTTGTTGAGGGGGAGTATTTGCTAAAATCTTTGTTCACAAAATTGTTCTTCGTGATAATCCTCCCACAAAACTCAAAATGGTCATATTTAATATCAAAACGTTATAAAAAATAACATGTATATGCCATTTTTGAGGGGGAGAAAACTATTGTGATAAGAAATATGTTGATTTGCTATTGAATCGTCGTGTGAAAAGACTTAACCCATGAATTGACGGGATCTGAACAGTCATACATTGAAAAGATTTGTCTTCTAAAGACTTATCCAAGTAAATTGTACCAATTCGAGAAGCTCTTGATAGACATGAACTTTGACGGGTTTGACAACCTTTCGAGGTTTGTCCACACCTTCAAGGTAGTTATTAGAGCTAGTTGTCACCTAAAAGCTGACAATGTAACTCTTTAACTATGCAACGTAACCGTGTCCCTCGGGGAATTGTCTATCTTGAGTCGATCAATTCAAAAGTGTGCGCTCTTCTCTCACCATGCAGATTTCTGTCTAAACACTTAAGCACGTGTGGAGGGGGAGTATTTCTGCAAATGATCAAACTCTTACAGTGGTACAAAATGTTTTTCAATCATAACCACTTTGAGAGATTTTCAAGGAAATGTTTTTATGGCAACATAGGTTAGTCATGGAGTTATAAGGTGACTAAGGTTAGGAATAACCGTCCTATGATCCGCCAGAGCCGGAGGGATCTACCCAAGGACATCACAAATAGTTAGTACTTAGAAGTCCTTAGGTATGATTATAAAAAGGAGAAAATGAGAATCGGAGAAAGAAGGAGTTGAAGAATTAAAAAGAAATGCAAAGAAAAGGGTGAAAAGAAATAGCCCTCCAGATTATTCAACTTAGGGCAGACACCGGGTTCAATTCATATGCTACTGGTTGTCACTTAGTGACACCGGTATTGAAGATTAAAAGTCGTCATGGACCCAGTGACGCATGCACTAAACCTTCTTAGCCACTCGAGTTTCTACCAACAGAAGCTTGTTTCATTCTCACAGGGAGCCCTACGTAAACTATCGGCTTTCTCTTAGAGATTGCTGGTATTGAAGAAGGAGACCCTCTCCCTAGTCTCCGCTCAGGAAAACCAAAACGCACTATTGAGTCTAGAGCCACGAGATTCATCAAAAGATCTCATAGGTACACTTGACATTTCATCACTTGTTGTTCAACAATAAGAACAACAGTGGTACGTTATCGAGTCCTACACAGATCCTAGCTATCTGTCGAGAACATTTATGAGAGGTTCACATATGTGATCCTCAGTGATTGAATGGAAACTCCTGCCAGGGTCAACATCAAACAGCCCTGACAGCAGGTCACTTCGGTAACTCCCCGTGGATTACGCTTAGTGTGTCTCAAACGGTCTACAGTCATGAGGTGATGCTTCGATGTACCTCAGCGCCTCATCTGAACTGTAGGTGTACTTCGGTACATCGTGTTATCTCACTTGTGGGACTCCAGTTCAGGAACGGCTTTTGTGAGAATTAGAGATGTGTTTTCACACTATGCTGTTAACACCCTCGAAATTCAAACTTGTAAGTTCCGAAATCCGCTTATTACTAACCGTGTGTATGTTTTCCTCTTATGGAAGCTCTGGAGCGGACTGATCGTGCAGATTCTTCACATGCTCATACCAACATCATCACTAATGCAAGTTCTCTCAAAAGGCAACACAAAAGTCAGAATGATTCTTCGTCAAGTCAAAGAATCTACAAAGTTTAAAGACTAAGAGAACTACATCAGTACTGAAGTCCAACGTTAAATGAGCGCGTGTGAGCATGTTGAAGAAAGACGTGGAGACACTGGAGCAACGAAGAAGACCTGATGCAGACAACAACAACATACTATCACTACCATCACAAAGAACAAAGAAAATGATGACGTCAAATCAGAACTTTTCAAAGGAAACAATTTCTCTACACAGGGGAGATTGTTCGAATCAAGGCAATTCTTCTCACAAGAAAGAAGAATGTCAGAAGACGTCAAAGCTACTATTACATCAACACCTTCACCGTTCACATTATCAATCACTAACACTTAGGGGGAGATTGTTGGAATCACTCCTAAACTAGAATTCAAGTGTTAGTAATTAATATGTAATAGTTAGCTTATTTAGGCCTTTATGTTTGTTATTAAGCTAAGGCTTATGTAGAAGGCCCATAAGCCTTGGCCCAAGTCCAATAAGGAAAGGAAGGGACTAGGAGTGTTGCCCTAGCTCCCTCTCCTATAAATACCTTTGTAATACCCTCACTTGAGGGTTGGTTGTTCAATTCACATATTCACTTACGCATAACTCTTCTCCATTTATCATACGTGTGTGTGTGTTGTTCATCCGATCACTATCTCTTCTCTACTTCTTATATTGATGCTTGTGTTACTAATATGGTGACCTAACAATATCCTCTATTGCAGTGGCTGCGCCGATGACTCCACCTCAACCTGGACAAGTACTCCTTCAACATAGTTACCGCCTACTTCAGCATTATTGGTCAAATATTTACCCTTATCTGGACAAGTAGCTCTGTTATGCTCCGTCGACCCACAAATACTGCACGACTTCTTTTGCTTCTTGCTTTTATCAAATGCTTTCTCACGTCCACCCTTGATACGCTCCCTCATAAACCCCGTATTGCTCGCTTTCGATGGATTTTTAACATAAATTTTAGTAGGCTTCTTTATACCCATAAACTCTTCAACAATTTCAGAAACATTACGGGAAGGAACAGTTGGCAAATCAGCCTCAACTTCAGTTTTCAACTTCTTCAGCTTGTCTACAAAAGAAGTCAACTTTCCTTTATTGTTACTCATCATATGAACACACGACTCAACTAAACCAGTTTCCTCAATTGCAAGCCTCTCTATTTCTTCATTGTTCTGACCATAACGAGCCTTTTGCCTCCTCAAATCAGCAGGAATCAAATCCCTTGTCCAACGCCTAAGTAAATACTAATCTGGGATAGAAACAACCTTGCAATTCTTGAACACACAAAAGATGTGACGACACAAAATACCACATCGAACAAAAAGCTGACAACAGCAAGCAACTGAACCATCTACTTTGTTATACAACACTTTCATCGAAAAATATATATATATATATATATATATATATATAAACTTTTATGAACTTTAATTGAATATATCACAGGTGATACCTCATATAAAACATAAAAAGAACATAATATCATAGGTGATATTAAAAACAATATCACAATATCACAAGTGATACTAAAACAATATCAACTTTTATGAACATTACATGCATAATATCACCTGTGATACCTCATATAGACTTATAAACAAAGAAAATAATGGATAATATCACCTATGATACATAAAAAAAAACTTGTAAAAAAAATTGAAAAAAGACATGTACCTTGTACTCTCCAATGTCTTTTTGATACAAATTAAGCTCTTCCTCGGTATTGTCTAAAGTACTTTCATCATCAACCACTCTTGGTACAATATCAACATCCGGTTTTTCCTCAGATATAACAGAAACATCGCAACCCTCACCACAACTTTTAGACTTGATAGAACATAACCATGAGCCACCAATTATCTCTTTCTGAACAAGAACAAACAGCTTACGAGTGTAAAACCTTGCTGCATGAATTTCAATTGCTAATGGCGTCAACAAAGCAGGAAATGAGTCAATCGACTGATGATCTAATCTTTCTTGTATGTATCTCTGTTTCTCCATTGCAGACTCATAACATACCATGAATTTAACAAGAGTAGAAGTAGGAGACGTGAAATGTGAAAAAAAAATGAGTTCTCACTCTCTGACCTAGATGTGGTCCTCATCAGTCCACATAGAGGAGAATCAACAAAAAAAGCAGGAATCCATGACCCTAATCCTATACATCTTATTCAACCACTTATGATTTAAAAGACCAAATTCAACCATCAACTCATTCCATCTCATCTCAAACTCTTCAGGGCGAATATACATGTTCCAAACAATCTTGTGAAATTTATTCTTGAAATCAGTATCGTCATAAATTCTCGATACAATCTGAAAACAGTAAAAAAAAATAATTATTATAGACAGCAAATGAAAAAAGTATCACAAGTGATACAATCCAAAAAGTGCCACAAGGGATACAAAAAGTATCACAAGTGATACAATCCAAAAAGATGCAAATATCACAGGAGATAAAAGATGCAAAATATCACAGAGACATACCTTAGACGGAAGCTTTTGCATGATATGCCACATACAAAGCATGTGCTTTGAATCAGGAAGAACTTCAGCTATAGCCTTCCGCATTGCACCATCTTGATCAGTAACAATGATATTTGGAGAACGAACAAATGCTTTCTTGAATGCTTGCAGCAACCAAACATAAGATTCAGTAGTTTCTTTTTTAAGAAGACCAGAACCAACAGTCACAGATCTCCTATGATTATCTGTTGCAGTAAAAGGCACGAAAATCATCCGGTTGCTGGAAAAAAAAGTATCTCAGGTGATAATATATACAAAATGTAGAAAAAGCAAATGCAAATATCACAAGAGATACTAAAAAAAGGTTCAAACAACATACTTGTTAGTTTTTTATGTGGCATCAAATGACACGATATCGCCAAACTCTTTGTAATTCAATTTAGCAACTTGATCAGCCTAAAAAAGTCCAATAAGCTCAGCGTTCTCAATAAGATAATCAAAAGAGAAGTCTGATGTAAATTTCATCCGATCTTCCATACGGTTAATAAGCATCTGTGCATCGCTATCTCCTATGAAACAGTTTATACCACGAACTAGATTGTTAAACTCAGTCTCTGTACCATGAACAAGTGCTGAGGACCCTTTCAACCCGGTATACAAACTGTGAGCTCTAGTCGCCCCAATATTATAATTCGAAGCTTTGATTATAAAGAGTTGTTCAGTGTATGTTAGCTTCCTCTCACTCTTGGACAAATGCTTATACTCAACACGATCCAGCTCATGATTATGTTCCACATCGAACGTAGTAAGCCTATATTTTCTACTACCAGGCATCATATGAAAAACTGCACGTGCTTTGCAACCAGTAATTCTAAAGTTTGAAGTCCTCACTTGTTTGTCACCTTTCTTAGGAGCTAACGTATTCAAACGAATTTTCTTTGGGCACCCTTCCCTATTGCAAACTAAATACTTCTCTTTTACAAATCTATCCCTTAATCTTTTCTGAGTAGACTTTCTAATACCAAATCCTGCCTCTGAAGCATATCTCATGTTGTTGGGTTCAGTAAATACCCAAACCCCTTAATCTAGGATTTGAATAGAAAATAGCCCAAGTATTTAATCCGTTAACACAAACAGGTCACTGAGTGCATAGTCTCTCAGTGAGTCGTCTTCAGGATACTCAGTAAGAGGCAAAGAAGAAGTCTCTCCACTCAGTAAGGCGGAACTTAAAGGGTGAAGACTGAGTCAAGAAGAAGATGATGGATTCAGTGAGTGATGACAATAACTCACTGAATCCCTAAGATTCCTCTCCAACTTCTTACACTGAAGACAAACTGAAGTAGAAGACTGAAGGATGTAAAGACTGAAGAAAGAGCGGGACAAGGCGGGAAAGGTTGAATCAGATAAGACGAAGTCCTTATCAACCAAAGTCAACTTTCCCTGAATGGCAAAAGATCAGGCTCAGTGTCATCACTGAACTTAGGAAAGTAGTCTTGTCTCTTACCTAGAATAGTCTTTGTAAACAGAGACAAAATACATCAGTATTTTGTCTTCTGTGTGATGTCAGTTTGTCACTTAGGATAGAGTCAAATATCATACATGTATAAATAGCATAAGAGATGGAGTGAAAAGGTTAAGCTTGTGAATTGTAAAAACACATACACGCAAGCCATCTTTTCACTCCTCCAAATACAACTTAGTTCCTGAGATAGCTCAGTGAGCTCTAAGAGTTGTGCTCAGACATAGCCTGAGCTTAGAGAGGAATCACCCAACTTTGTCATTTCAATCCCAAGTACTATTCCGCAAGTACTTGGGTAACGTATTCTTTGTTGATTTATTTCTAATAAGAATATGATGTTGAAAATTACTTAGTGTGTTTTCTTTATGTTAATTTCAGTCATAGTTCACTTTTAACTTGTTTTATAAACTTGAACTGTTTTAAACGATAGTGAACGGGGAACAACAAGTGGTATCAGAGCAAGGCTAATTATAAAACTCGTTTTTAGGCCGCTCTAAAAGTTTTTAAATTAGGATCCTAAATGGCTGAAATTGATGTACCCCAACTAGTCGATAAAAAGGGTGGAGCTTATTCAGCTGTTGCCCCTAGACTTGAAGTTGGCAAATTCAACAAATGGAAAAAGCGAATGCTTTGCTATTTGATTGGGATGGAACCTTATTATGTCAAGTGCATAAATGAAGGTCCATTTGTCCCAAAGACTGCTGAAGGGTTGCCCAAACCTGAAGCTCAGTGGACCCAGGATGAAAGGAGAGTGGTCAACCAGGACCAAAGACTCAAAAGTATCATAATATCTTGTCTTCCTGACGATATTATGGAGTCTGCTATAAGCTGTAGCACTGCTAAGCAAACCTGGGATGACCTAGTTCATAGTCATGAAGGACCATCTGATACCAAGGAAAACAGGATAATGGACCTGAAACTTGAGTATAACACCTTCAGGGCTAAGGACTCAGAAACTCTCTCTCAAACTTACACCAGATACAAAACTCTTTTAAATGAACTTTCAAATGATGGTGTTAATTTGTCTAAGCATGAAATCAATGTTGGTTTTGTAAACAGTCTCCCTGAGAAGTGGTTGAATTTCTCTCAGGGACTCAGGAATGCTAATCATATCCAAAATCTTGAGCTTCCTGAAATTTATGGGAAATTTGTCTATGAGGAAAACCTCATCAACAGATGATACCCTGACTTAAAGAAGTCTCAGGAAGTCAAGAAGTCCCTGACCACTACCTCATCACCAATATCAACTGCTTTCTTTTCTAACAATGTAGTTCAATATTTCCAAGAAAACTCAGATGATGAGCCTGATGAGAGATCAAGTGAGGAGTACCTAAGTGACCTGAATGCTGAATTTCAGGAAAGGGCACTCCTCGCTAACTCTCAAAGGTTTATAAAAAGAAACAAAGGTTTTTCAACTGCTAAAGCAACTGAAGACACTGAATGCTACAAGTGTCATAAAAGAGGCCATTTTGCAAAAGACTGTTTTTCAAAAACAATTTCTGAACCCTCTTACAAACCATCAGGATCTAATCAGTCTTCAGGCTTTAGCAAATTTCAACCTAAAATCTATCAGTCTCATCAAAATGTTCAAAACAAATCTGATCTTAACAAAACCATTGATTATGAAGCTAAGTATAAGAAAGCAAAAGCTAAGCTTGCATTGCTTGAGGCCAGTCCCTCAGAAACAACAAAAAATGTTCAATCTGTGCAGGGTAAGAACAAAGGCCTTGTTGCTGAAACCTTTGACTGGGATGAAGAGCCAATCTCATCGGATGATGAAATGGTACATGTCAGTGCTCTAATGGCTCTCTCAGAAGAAGACAAGCTAGCTGTCGGGAAGAATCATGCTAGGAACGGGGAATGGGTCAACATCACAATGAAGAAGAGACATGCCAGGGAGCCTATTTGGCCTCTAGACAGTGGATGCTCAAGAAGCATGACTGGTGTGAAGGAATATCTGCACAAGTATGTAAAGGAACCAGGGCCCAAGGTAGTATTTGGTGATAACTCATCATGTCCCACTGAAGGTTATGGTTCAGTAAACTGCAATGGAATAGTTTTCTCCAGAATAGCCTATGTCAACGGTCTCAAATACAATCTCATCAGTGTCAGTCAACTATGTGATGCAAAATTCATTGTACAATTCAATGATAAACAAGGTGCCATTTTTAATGCCAACAAGGAAGTTGTGTTGATAGCTCCTAGGAGAGATGATGTTTATGTACTTGACATGTCAACTCTCTCCCAAGATGGAACGTGTCTCTTTGCTAAAGCCACTGAAACTATCAATTGGCTGTGGCATAAGAGACTCTCACACTTGAACTTCAAAAACCTCAACAACTTGGCAAAACAAAACAAGGTCCTTAGCTTACCATCACTGGTCTTTGCAAAAGACAAACCATGCTCTGCCTGTGAAAAGGGTAAACACCACAGAGCATCATTCAAAACCAAACAAAATTTCTCCATCAAAAGCTGCCTTCACCTCCTGCACATAGATCTCTTTGGACCTGTCAGTCCCAGATCAATCCAGCATGAGAAGTATACACTTGTCATTGTTGATGAATTATCAAGATACACTTGGGTATATTTTCTTTCCAAAAAGAGTCAGGCAGCTGATACAATAATGTCATTCACCAGGAAGATTGAAAACCAGAATGACATTACTGTCAAACAAATCTGAACTGACAATGGCACTGAGTTCAGAAATCAAGAACTTGAGAGTTTCTGTGATGAAAAAGGAATTTCTCAAAATTTCTCATCTCCTTATACCCCTGAACAAAATGGGGTTGCTGAAAGGAAAAACAGAACTCTCATTGAGGCTGCTAGAACTATGTTAAATGGCTCAGCCCTCTCAAAACATTTCTGGACTGAAGCAGTCAAAACTGCCTGTTACACTCAAAACAGGTCAATCATTGTAAAAAGACATAATAAAACCCCATATGAGATCTTCAAAGGTAGACTTCCAGACATCAGCTATTTTCATGTGTTTGGATGTCCTGTGTTCATTCACAACCACAAGGATCATCTAGGCAAGTTTGATGCAAAAGCTGATGATGGATACTTTTTAGGCTACTCACTGATCTCCAAAGCCTTCAGGGTTTTTAACACAAGGAGACAACAAGTTGAGGAAACCTTTCATGTCACCTTTGATGAAAGTACTGAAAGCATCAGGTTCACCAACACCTCAGTGGAGGAAATAGGAATTGATAACTCATCAAGATATCCTCCTGATGAGTACAACACTGAACTCAATTCCTCATATCAAGCTGATGCTGACATCTCATATTATGTCTTACCCTACAACCTACCCCAACCAACCATCAATGAATTCATTGATAATCAGTCTGTCCCTACTGGGATAAATAACAATGATCCAAATGATCAGGAACCTGTAACTCATGATCCTCAACCTGATCATGACATCTCAACAGATGTTCTAAACGATCCTGTGGCTCTTGCACCTGAACTCACATCTGAACTCCCAGTGACATCTTCAAGCTCAGATCCCAGACAACAAAGTAAGTGGACTAGATCTCAGGACATTGAGCTTGTAAACATCATTGTTGAACCCACTGAGGGCATGCTCACTAGAAGCATGGCTGCTAGTCTAACTGCAGCTTCAGCCAATGAATGTCTATATGCTGATTACCTATCAGACATTGAACCCAAAAGTGTCACTGAAGCTCTAAAACACCCAAGCTGGGTTCAGGCTATGCAAGATGAATTACAACAGTTTGATAAAAACAAGGTCATGACCTTGATCAAATGTCCTCAGGATGTAGTAGTCATAGGAATGAAGTGGGTTTTCAGAAACAAAACTGATGAAAACGGCACTGTCATTAAAAACAAAGCCAGACTTGTAGCCAAAGGATACAGTCAACAAGAAGGCATTGACTATGATGAGACATTTGCTCCTGTTGCAAGAATGGAAGCCATCAGGATCTTCCTTGCATATGCAACATACATGAACTTCAGGGTCTACCAAATGGATGTTAAAAGTGCATTCTTAAATGGTGATCTCAAGGAAGATGTGTATGTTCAGCAACCTCCAGGCTTTGAGAGTAGTGAATTCCCTGACTATGTCTGCAAGCTTGACAAAGCCCTTTATGGACTTAAACAAGCTCCCAGGGCATGGTATGAAACTCTCTCAGCCTTCCTGATACAAAACAAGTTTGTCAGAGGAAAGATAGACAACACACTGTTTGTCTATAGAACCCAACAGGATGTGATACTAGTCCAAGTGTATGTTGATGATATCATCTTTGGCTCAACAAACTACAAACTTTGCAAACAGTTTGAAAAACTAATGACAAAGAAGTTTGAAATGAGCATGATGGGAGAACTAACTTACTTTCTTGGACTTCAAATCAGGCAAACTGATAAGGGTATATCCATCAGTCAAGAGAAATACACCAGAAATCTCTTGAAGAAATATGAGATATTTGACTATGCCTCAGTGAAGACACCAATGGTTCCACCTAACAACCTTGGACCTGATCTCACTGGCAAATCAGTCAATTAAACTCATTTCAGAGGGATCGTTGGCTCACTGATGTATCTAACCGCTACTAGACCAGACATACAATTCTCAGTCTGTCTAATAGCAAGATATCAGTCCAATCCCAAAGAATCCCACCTCACTGCAGCCAAAAGAATACTCAGGTACTTGAAAGGAACCCCAAACCTTGGACTATATTATCCAATATGCTCAGGGTTTGATCTCAAGGGTTACTCTGATTCTGATTATGCTGGCTGCAACATGGACAGAAAAAGTACCTCAGGGTCCTGTCAATTTCTTGGAGGAAAACTGGTGTGTTGGAGTGCAAAGAAGCAACAATCAGTGGCTATGTCCTCAGCTGAAGCTGAATATGTAGCTGCAGCAGGATGCTGTGCCAATGTATTATGGATGAAAAGTCAACTCAGTGACTATGACATCCATTACAAAATGGTGCCCATCTTCTGTGATAACACTAGTGCAATTGCAATCTCCAACAACCCTATCCTCCACCAAAGAACCAAACACATAGATATCAGATATCACTTCATCAGGGATCACATAATGAAAGGAGACATAGAACTTCATTTCATCCCTACTGAATATCAACTGGCTGATATCTTCACCAAACCCTTGGATGAACCTACCTTCAGGAGACTGAAAGCTGAATTGGGAATGCTTGACATTGAAAGTCAAGTATCGGAAAACCAATCTCAGTAAGCTCTCTGAAATGGTTCATCCTCCCTGAAAATCCAAAATAAACCTCTCACTAAATGAGTAAGACTCATTCAGGGTGCCTGACACTTGACAAAGAGCATTGAATGAGTAACTAAATGGTCCAAGTATCAGTTACTTTAATGTCCTAGGTTGGTAACTATGCCAATTTAATAAAGGAATATATGTCTCTTTGTCTTAATGTCATCCCACTTGGCATTTAATGCCTCTCACAAAAATATCAAATTGATATTTTATCTCTGCAAAAGTGCACTTTCACTGTGCACTGCAACTGTTCCCTTGAAAAACGGGATTTTTACTGCGGGTAATGGAGTGGTAGCATTAAATGGGGAATTTCAAAAGTCTTTCAAAAACCTACTCTTAGTTTTTCCATTTGTGCACAAAACACCCCTCTTATCACTCTATAAATACCCTCTTCTCCAACACAATCAACACACACAAATCTTTTCTGCAACTAAACTCTGTCAAAATCATTTCAAAAAATTCAAAAACATTTGTGTGTGCTCAAAATATCTTTTGGAAACCCTCCCTTGTAAACATTTACAAAAGTTTTTTCATCACAAACTAGAGAGATCAAAACATTTTGATTGTTCTTGCCAGACGTTCTTTTTAAACCCTAAAAACTTCTTTAATAGATATGGCTAGAACACAATCTCTCCAGTTTGCTTCTCAGTGGGTAGGGGATCTCACAAACGTTGAATTCAAAACAAACAATGTCATAGGTAATTTTGAATACCCTGAAAATGTCCCAACCTATAAAGACATTGTAAAATTTTTATTCAACTGCCCACTAAAAACGGCCTTTGTAAAATGTCCCTCAGTGGTGTACCCAAACTACCTCAGGGAGTTTTGGGCAACTGCTAAAGCCTTTGACCCGACACCTTCGACTGATGAGAATAACCTTAGACCACTCAGGGAGTATCTCATCAGGTTCAGTCTTAATGGGGGGCAACAATATACCCTGGATTACAAAACTTTTTGCACTTCAACAGGGTTAGATTACAACAAAGGTGTTTATGTCGCCCATCCTGAACCTTCCACAGTGAAGGATGGGTTAAAACAAATCGTTTTGGATCCCACATTTTTGGACAAGACCCCAGTCACTAAAAGTTCATTCCCCGTGCCTTGGAGGATTCCTTTCACTTTTGTGATTCAGGTCCTCGGCGGGAACCACTCATCCACTGAACAGGTAAACTCTATTCAGTTGATGATGGCATACTGCCTGATGAATGGGGTCACTGTCGACATAGGGGAGATCATTTACAGTGATCTTGTAACGAAGCTACAGAGCAAAACTAGGACGAAGTATATTTCGTATCCTAGGTTTGTCTCTTGTGCTTTACAATCGTTACTGGGTGCCAATTATACTCAGGATGAAAAATTTGGAAATTTACCTGGCATCCTGAGACCTTCAAACTTTCAAAAGGACCCATCCCTTGTCACACCTATTGAATTGACGGCCCATATGGTTGCTGTAAACAACCAGGAGGGATCAGTGTCTCCAAACCCTCCTCTTAAAAAGAGAAAGGGGAAGTCTCAGACTGGGACTAAGACTAAACCAAAGTCTCAGGGCCTTGAGGCTTCAGGAGCACCGCCTAAAAGGCACAAAAGGCCTGAGACCAAAAAGACACCCACTGACCAGGCAACAACCACCCCCGTGACAACGAAGGACACTGATACATCACAGTCAGTGCCCTTGGTCACACCTACTACTCCCCAAGATCCAGAGGGAAACAAGTAACCCGCTGGTAGGGGAGCGCCTTCCACTATGCCCAGTGATGACATTAGCAAATCCAAGCCTTTGTCTGAGGGCACACTGATCGATCCCAAAGACTCAGGGGGAAACAAACAACCCACTGATAGGGATACAACATTCACTGACTCTGCTAAAGGCACTGGGAAATACCCACCAGTGTCTCAGGGGTCACTGGGGGACAAAGACTCGGAGGGAAAGAAACAACCCGCCGATACGGAACCCAAAACCAATCCTGACTCCCGAGAAGACGCTGGGAAACTCCCACCAGTGTCCGAGGGGTCCACGGGGGACAAAGACTCAGAGGGATCAATACCACCCGCTGATATGGAACCCATTCCCACTCCCTTGTTAACTGTTGCTGAGGTTACTGAGCTGCTAGAATCTGATGATGACTTTGCTGAAAGTGATGAAGATATCTTATCAGCAGGAGAAGAAGTGGACGCTGAGGTTCAAACTGAACAAGAGCCTCAGCCTGATCCACAGACGCAGACTGAGTCACCTTTTCAACCTGAAGACAATGACTCAGCCTCATCCTCCAGCTCTGACGAATTCAAAAAGTTTGACAATGTTCTTCCGCTCACTGAAAGACAACTGGTTAAGTGGATCAGTAGGGCTTCAAGGAGGCTGTTTTCTGGGGTTACTGAACAGTTTTGGGATCAACACACTGAAGCTGCTGCCAGTTACGCTGACCTTAGATCTGATGTGCTCACCTTCAACAAAAATGTTCATGAGCACAGAGATCTTATGTACCACCATCTTGTCAACCTGGATGAACACATGGTTAAGTTCCTCAAGCATCTTCAGACAGTTGGGGTTACGATTGATGAAATCAGGGACGCTGTCAAAGAAGACCCAGCGCTCAATGCCAAAGTGCTGGAAGCCACTGAGGCATATGCAAAAAATTCATCCAGGCTCACTGACCTCATAGAGATGCTCAAGTCTGCGAATGTTCAGGGTCTTCAAACTTCAGTTCAGACTCTTCAGACCACCATGGACTCACTGAACACTCAGGTAGCTACCTTGACTCAGGCCTCGTCTTCTATGGCTTGGAATCTTGGTCCACGAATGACTGCCTTGGAGTTATCTCATGCAAACTTGGATGCAAAGGTCACTGGTCTTCAAGCAGATACTTCAGAAATAAAGGCCATGATGACTGAAATCTATCAGGCCTTCCAAGGTCAAGCTGGTCAGTCCCCCTCAGCACCTACTCCAACTCTTGCCCTAACTGACGCTACGGCAACAGTTGAGGGGGAGAATACTGCTGAAGAAACTCCTCTTCACACTGAGGGGGAGCAAACACCACCAGTCTCAGCAGCTCAAACATCATCATCATCAGCACCAGTCTCTGCAGTACCAATCTCATCACTTCCACCTCAAGCAACAACAACAACAACACTGACAGTCTTAACACCAATCATGACAACACCACCTCCCATAATTGCATCATCTTCCTCAGGACAGGACAAGGGCAAAGGCATACTGACAACTACTGAGCCTGAGAGGATTCCCTACAAAATCGGTGACACTGAATACCTCTTCACTCCTCAACAGCTAACCAAACACCTTGCTAAAGAAGAGAGGAAATTCAAACAAGCTGAGGATGAAAAGAAGACTAAGGAGGCATTGACCAAAGTGATTGCCGAAGAAGCTGAAAATGTGGGAATAGATGCAAGCAAGCTCAAAAAGGGTCAGGCAGGACAGAAGTTCATGGAAGCTCAGGCTGCTCAAATGGCTGCAATGAGAGCTCAGTATGAAGAAAAGAGAAAGAAAACTGAAGCTCTCAGGCAAAGCAGAATTAAAGAATATAACTGGACAATGACCAACCGAAGGCTTCCTGAAAAAATCACTGATGTCAAAATCATTCCCAACACCAAACCATTGGCTATGAATGTTTACAGGGGAGATGACAAAAGACACTTTGAGGTTCATGATCCCTTAAAATTCAGTGACTTTGGGATCACTGAACTTGATGAACTTGGTCCGATCATTGGAAAGAAGCAAAACAAGGTAGTCAAGGAGCTGATGAAGATGCTTAGCAAAAGATATGAAAGGCTGAGGGAAGCACCAACCCAACTGAGAATTCAGCCTGCCTTGACTGCACCTCAAGGATCTCAACCACAAGCTTCCACTGGCAAAAGGAAAAGAGTTGATTTCCAACTTGAGATCAAAGTACCTGGCCTTGAATGCAACAGAGAACTGCCTGAGGGCGTAAAGTTTGTAAACTGTCTAGTGATTGAAGAGCCTGAAAGAGGGCTATTCCACATTGATGTCTACGGGAACCCTGCATTTCAAAGATGGAGTGACATTGATCAGGCTGGAGTGGCTGCAATGATCAGCTATATTCCTGTGGCCTCTCAGATCCAATCCCCAGCGAACATCAGGTTCTGTCAAGACCTGAATGCCAAGATCAGAGACCATCCTGACAGGGAAACACTCATCACCAAGAAAGTGAAGCTTGAAGCACTGGGTATCCATCTGGATTGACATCATTTTGTTTTATCTTTTGTACTAGTGATAGGAACTATGTAATCTGATCAATAAACGATGTATGTTTTATTCATTTACTCAGTGTTCCTTATTGTATTCATTAGTACATTCAGTGTAAGAAGAAGCCTCTTGCTCACTTACATTGATCAACCACTTAGGCTATTTGTATATCCAAATAGGGGGAGACTGTTGGGTTCAGTAAATACCCAAACCCCTTAATCTAGGATTTGAATAGAAAATAGCCCAAGTATTTAATCTGTTAACACAAACAGGTCACTGAGTGCATAGTCTCTCAGTGAGTCGTCTTCAGGATACTCAGTAAGAGGCAAAGAAGAAGTCTCTCCACTCAGTAAGGCGGAACTTAAAGGGTGAAGACTGAGTCAAGAAGAAGATGATGGATTCAGTGAGTGATGACAATAACTCACTGAATCCCTAAGATTCCTCTCCAACTTCTTACACTGAAGACAAACTGAAGTAGAAGACTGAAGGATCTAAAGACTGAAGAAAGAGCGGGACAAGGCGGGAAAGGTTGAATCAGATAAGACGAAGTCCTTATCAACCAAAGTCAACTTTCCCTGGATGGCAAAAGATCAGGCTCAGTGTCATCACTGAACTTAGGAAAGTAGTCTTGTCTCTTACCTAGAATAGTCTTTGTAAACAGAGACAAAATACATCAGTATTTTGTCTTCTGTGTGATATCAGTTTGTCACTTAGGATAGAGTCAAATATCATACATGTATAAATAGCATAAGAGATGGAGTGAAAAGGTTAAGCTTGTGAATTGTAAAAACACATACACGCAAGCCATCTTTTCACTCCTCCAAATACAACTTAGTTCCTGAGATAGCTCAGTGAGCTCTAAGAGTTGTGCTCAGACATAGCCTGAGCTTAGAGAGGAATCACCCAACTTTGTCATTTCAATCCCAAGTACTATTACGCAAGTACTTGGGTAACATATTCTTTGTTGATTTATTTCTAATAAGAATATGATGTTGAAAATTACTTAGTGTGTTTTCTTTATGTTAATTTCAGTCATAGTTCACTTTTAACTTGTTTTATAAACTTGAACTGTTTTAAACGATAGTGAACGGGGAACAACACATGTACATACTAATGCAATCCTCAACAGAATCATAAACACTAAACAAAACTGGTAGCACACTAGCAGCAACTCTAGGAACCCAAAAAACCGATCCACCAGGAGTATCAATAACTTCAAAAATTGTAAAGAAGGTGTAAAGAAGGTGATAAAACACAAAGTCAAAAAGCTGTAAAGAAGGTTATTTAAAAGCAATATAACATCTACATTAATATACTTAAGCACTATCATAACAAAAAACACAAAAACCTATAACTCAGAATTCAGCAACATAAATTGACAACAACTATAACTCAATTTCAGTCAATATATGCAACAACTGCAAACACGACTATTCTTCTTAAATATACAACAACTGCTTTAACAAATCACTTCCAAAACACTAGATTTACGACTACTTTGACTACACAGCAAAACGCTTCCAAGACAAAATACACTAATAGTACAACTATCAGCACCAACACTATCACTCTTCTTCATTCGAATCACTAACAAAAACACAATCTCTCTAATCAATAATATGCAACAACTGCAGCAATAACAGCGTATGCATAGAAATATCAGAACATCGCAGTAAGAAATCAAGTACACTACATTTACGATTATTTTCAGTAAAAAGCTTAAAATTAGAAGCAAATTACTCTAAAACCTTAATTAAAAAGCAAACTATCATCAACTTCAAATATCACTGCTGAAACTACACAAATTAAACTGAACAAAAAAAATCCAATCAAACTAACAGCTTATATAAAAGCAAAATCAAACTAACAGCTTATATAAAAGCAAAATCAAACTAACAGCTTCATGAATAAGCAAAAACCTAACAACACCAGCTAAATATCACAGGTGATACAAAACAAAGTAAACTAACAGCTGAATAAAAAGCTTAAACACCTTAATTAAACACTTAATTAACAAAACAACTTAATTAATAAACAGATTAACATTAAAAAAAACTGAATTAAAACGAAAACTCACATGATGCATTATCATCAACGATAGAAGTACAAATTGAACTCGTAACATCTAAATCAATTGAATCTTCTCCAACAGGAACTTCATTAAGATTAAAAATCTCCATTCTGCAAAATTAAAGAAGATAATTACGAAATTGAACAAAATAATGACGAAATTGAAGAAGATAATGAAGAATTGAAGAAAATAATGAAGAATTGAAGAATTACCGGTGGGATAAAGTGGAGGACGTGACGGAGATGACGGTGGTTGTACGGTGATGACGGTGGAGGATGTGGTGGTTGACCTGGTTGTTATGATTGAAGAGACGGTAACCGTTTATGGAGGGAAATCCACACAGAGAAAAGTGTGTGAAGGTGTGTGAGAAACAGAGTGATAAATGAAAAAAAAAAAAAAAAAAAAAAAAAAAAAAAAAAAGGTATTTATATAGCCATTAGATCAATCCAAATAGAATGTGTGGATTTGTCCCTTGGTAAGCACCAAAATAAGAGTATGCAAATGAAAATTCCTCCACAAAATATACATAAAACCTTAATAATATCAACAAACCCAATCAAAACAACAAGCACAACTTTGTCATAAACTCGGTCACTCCTTAGCAGCTTGTCCTAAGTCTAAGAAGCAGGTGACGCTAATCCACCTGAGGGTGGTACTTTTTACTTAATCAAAGTCAATTCTTCCTTCAATTTACTCATCTGCACACTTGAAACTTCATCACGTAATGATCTCCAATCAAATCTTCTTCAACGTTTTCTTTTTTTTAGCTTGGGATCTAGAAACACATAAAAACCACACATTTCTTGTTCATCCAATCACAAGTTGAAGCAAACTAAAGAGTATCCAAACTCTAGAAAACCAATAAAAGAAAAAGACGAATAAGATCTAACAAAAATAGGACACGACTTGAATCTTTTTCTTGTGTTTCTATTGGTGCATGAAACTTGCTCTTGGATTGGTAAAGGAAAGTCGCAATGAGTCCGATTGATGAGTTCTTGCAAGTTCTTGTTGGGTTTTACTAATCATAACAATTATAGAAAACACATAAACATCATCAAAGCATGCAGCGGAAGTAATAGGAATAATACTTGTAAATTAATTAACCGAATTAAAAGTATATGCGTACCTTTTGCGAATCAATGCAATTAGGGTTTATGAAAGCCGCAAATTAAGATCAAGTATCAAGAAACCTTAAACCCTAATAAATTAGGGTTTAATACATTCGACTACACTAAAAGTCGAACACCCAAGTTACCAACACAAGTGCATTGGCCCTTCATTCTTGTACGCACGTATTAGTAGCGAATCAATGAGAAAAGCTAGGTTATTGATCACAATAGATTAACCAAACACCTTTGTTATGCTCAAGGTCACTCGTAAATCCCTTATATGGGGTTTTACTCGTTGACCTAAGAACAAGAGGGAAGAAAGAAGTTTGGCCTTCTATTGAAATCTATTGTACCAAAGGATGAATACATGGGGATGTATTTATAGCCTTACGGTAGATGTCAAGATTACTATAGTTTCCGATGTGGGATTCTATAGTTTCGGCCAAAAACAAGCCCAAAAGAGGGTTCCTAAAACCTTCTCTTGGCTTGTTAACTTTTCTTCATATCCCGTTGACATTTAACGACCGATAATCAAAACTCGTTAAATATTAACTATCGTTAAGTATTTATTTCGTGATCAGTAATTAAATATTACATTTAATATATTAATTATTATTTACATTGATTCTCATACGTAATGTGTGCAATCCCGAAGTCTCGAGTTCGAATCCGGTCATACGTATATTAATAATTATCCATAAACTTTTCAGCTCCCATTTGGATATTACTTAATATAGCAATGACATTGGTTTAGTCTAGCCTAACACGCCAATGCCCCCAGATTTGAACCGTGTGTGGTTTCCCTGGAAAAACCATTTTAATGATTCATCATTAATACTTATCATTTTACTTCTAATACTTCATTAACTGTGAATATGGATCGAGTCATTTCACAAGTTAATATTTTGTTTCTCGTTATATCTGATTGAACAAGATTACCAAATCATCTGAACGTATTCCAGATAGATCTTGGGTAAGGCCTTACAAACATCTTGTCAATCCTACGAGGGGCCCAAACAGTATTATGCTTTGAAACAGATTCAAAGGAGCAGATTTTCTTGACTACAAGCAAAACTCATGAACTTTGCAACACTTCTGAAAATAGCCCTTATAACCACCTTTTACGGATAGCTTTAGACTATTCTACACAAGTGTGCTACATTCATAACAGTTATCTGGTATCTCAAGTCTGAGGATAAATATACATGATTTACTTAATGACAAGGATCCATAAAGTACAATCATGTTAAGTTGGGATCTGTCCTATATTCAATTCATTGAATATCATGTGAATTTTGCATGTCCCACGCATCAATATACTTAAAGTATATTCTACCAAAACTCAGATTTGTCTTAATTCAATGACATTCCCACATCATTGATCAACAACGGACTTTTAGAATAACATAAGTTATTCACGGATTAAACATGCAAATATAGGATATAATATTAAGAAAAAGAAAAATAAACATAACCAATATTTTATTCCATTTAAATAATATTTGTTCAAAACATCCCTTATCCAAATACTAAATAGATCAATGCATGATAATACTTGTTAATGAATTATGCCTCAAGTAATGACAATCATACTTGTTGACAAGGTATAATTTCAACTAACGTTGATCTATCAGAATTTTGAGAATACTTATTTCAAGAATTCAACTAGTGAAGTTCTTGTATGTGTGCATTCAAAATATCTTGATATTGACACATAATATTTCATAAAATGTGTGACATCCTCAACCACCAATTTATGACAATCAATCTTTCAAACATTTTAAAGTTTAAACTTTAAAGTATTCTAATTCTTTATTGTATAATGCAACTATGCTCTTAGTTGAGCACAACTAGTTCACATGGCCATTTTCAAGGATGAAATCCTCCCATGACTAGTATTGAATGTCATCTCAATTAAACCAGCATCATTGTATACAAACAACAATATGCTCTTTAAAATTTCATAAACTTCAATATCTACAGTGTAATGTTTGATGCCTTCAAACTGTCAAGTTTGTTAGCTATGACAATTACGCAACAATTGTTGTATTTCTCATCTATAGAATTTTGAGAGAAATTCCAGGCTGAGGAATGTAATTCTAGATTCAAACATATTCTATTAGAATATTCATTACACTAGTTATCTAATAACTTCATTAGATATCAATGTTGTCAAATCATCTTGCCTTTCAAGCATGATACAACAATAACATGATGTACATGAAAAATCCTTGTGTCAAACAGAGATTTCATTCATGTTCTACATATCCATTTTCCAAATGATATATCATGTTCTATTAGACTCATTTATTTAATACCGCACATGTTTACTAACAATAAATATATACTCCAAGGTTGTATGTCTTATTTTCTAAATTTTTCATGTGAAGTTCCATTCCAAACTAAAACTTAACATCTAGCTTAGATGAAATGTTACTACCCACAACATATAAGATTTAAAGAAAATAAACACAATACTCCCACTAGCTTTCAGGAATACTTAGAAATTATCTTATTTTAATTTTTAAACCAAAACTTGGATTTAATAGTTAAACATAAGAATCATCTCCTAGATGCATGCATATATCCATTCATGGATTCTTGCCGTTTGTACATTTCCAAATATTATGTGAATTCATAAAACTCCTTTCGATTGCTTATCGTCCTCGCAAAGGCAATCACACAAGAAATAGTTTTAATATTCCATTGTCATTTTTTATATCAATGAAAATAAGTATGACAATTATAATCATTATATATTTAATGTTCCAAGGAAAGAATATTCAATCATAGTTAATTGCTTAAGTGTGATTAATAATCTTGTCATAAGTCATGCATTAAACACATGTACAATATTGTCCATATGATTTCTACACAAAGATTTAAACTACTAGGGTTTTCCTTCCTTTGAAGAAACTCATCTTTATTAAGATAAACCAAGTTTCCAAAGTTGATTACCTTTTTGGACAGCATCTTAACATTCATAGTATGAATAATTTACCACAACTCAATCTTAGGTAAATGCATCATTATGATTAACAAGTTTACCATAATCCTGCAATTCATATTTCTCATCACATCAAATATCTGAGATATCCTTGTGGATCTATGAATGAGAATTCCATCATCTTGAGGTCTATCAGATTTGACCTCATTATGATATTCACTAGTGTATTTTAGAAGATGATGTGTTTTGTAATTTAATCTCTTCAAGATCTAAACAAAAATCCCACTTGCTTTTGTAATTTAAAGACTATCTATAAACACTTTAGCAATTAGAACAACACTAAATTGTTTTCTTTTGGGATATTACAAATCACATTAACAGTTCGTAAATCTTGTTCGTTAATAACCTACTCCATAAGTAGTTTTAACAAATCAGAACTTCAATACAAGACTCAATGTGATTCATCACATTCCATACTAAAATGGTGTCTTATTAATCTTCTAGGTTTTGAGTTTTATTAAGTATATCCAATCAATACTCAATTTTCTAACCTTGATAACTTTTGGAAGAAAAGAGGATATAGTTATCTTGAATCAAATAATATGACAAAAGTTTGATTCTTCTAACTGACATTACCATATACATACAGTATTTCATTAGAATTAATATTGTAAGACAATCTTACAATATCTAAGATAAACTTATTCCTTTTGGTCTACCTATTTACCAACTAAGTCAACTTAATGGTATAATAGAATATTTAAGCCAATTGCATGTTTTATAACATAAGTATTCTTTTACAAAGTCAAAAGACATAACAGTTATAATATCTTACTTTATATTATAAGTCTTTAAAAGACTTCATGTTTGTGAGTTTATACAGAAACACATAACCATGTATAAATAAAGTTATTATGAACATCACACCATGATTTCAATTAATTAATTTTCAAGTTAATAAACTATTTATGTCATTCCAAGAATACACAAATATTTAAAGTAGCATTAGATTACTTTATTTTAATTATGTCATCCCTTGGAGTTTCCAACTTAAGAAACTGCAAAAGCATCCACGCCCGATCCCACGACAAGTGGAGATTTACCTTAAGATTACAATCTAGCCAAGATCTCACTTAACCTAAAATGTAACTTCAAGTGTTTCTTTAATATGAATGACATAAGACATAAAAGTAGTCTATGTTATAATTTTGACACATGTTCTTTAAGCAAGACAATCTTATTTGAACGTTAATCTCTTACCTTACGATCAAGAAAATCCATTAATCATATTTGTATGTGTTGTTCCTTTGCACACAATAAATACTTCTCCCACTTGTGCATAGAACAACATCATGTAGTTCATAAACGCCATGACATTCGTTTGTTTATGTGAGCAATATGATAGTGTCATAGATATATAAGCATTACAAGTAGATGTAGGAGCACTTAATTATCAAGGAAACGTTCATGACTATCCTTTAGATTATGAATGTCTACATTTTTTAACGTAATGTATTATTTCAAGAAAATCTAGAAATAATCTGAGTTACTACCAAGATAATAAATCTTGTAACTCCCACTGAATTAGACAACGTTATAATAATGTCTTATTCAGTAATACACCATACTCCCACTGGATTTGACAACATTGTAAGTGTCTCATTAACCAATGAAAATAGCGTGCTATTACGTTGTTACTCCTTTCAAAGACTATTCGTAACAATTACTTAGGTACTAAAAGAGTGTATTCTACTCTGTAGATTGTAACACCCCCAAAATACCGCAGCGGAAGACTGTGTCACTGGGGTGCTACTTCATAATACAAAGTACAAGTTCTAGAAAACGACCTCTAAATGAGACGTTTTGAAAAGTTACCATTCGATTAATGAAATCAGAGTTACAAACAATGAGGTCCCAAAGTATAATACATAAATGTTTACAAAATGTTTCGAATGGTAAATACGAATGCATAAGTCTTCAAAATATGTCGTGCGACTCTATGTTCCATGCAATAGCTATCGTCTTATGACCTGAGATAAACATGCTAAAGTGTCAACACAATGGTTGGTGAGCTCATAGAGTTTGTTTAACATGTAAAGCCTTTAAAGAATGTTCACACAGCAAAGGCATTGTAAATCCACTCAGTTCCAAGTTCCGCCCATACAAAACTTGCAACCTGTGTGTTTACAACCCACTGCTAAAATATAATACATTTTATAGTCAAGCACACATACAGTCATAATAGTTCTCATTATTGCACTTAGGGGACTGCTCCGTGTATGTTGGGAGACTTATCATCGACTTATCAAGTTTACTAGTGGACTGCTCCGTACAAAGGAGACTTACCATCGACTTATCATGCTAACGAGGGGACTGCTCCGTGTATGTTGGGAGACTTACCATCGACTTATCAAGTTTACTATTGGACTGCTCCGAACAAGGGAGACTTACCATCGTCTTAAGTATAACACAATCAAGTATAACGCAATCAAGTATAACGCAATCAAGTATAATGCAATCCAGTATAACATAATCAAGTATAAGGCAATCAAGTATAATGCTTTGAGTATTTGTAAAAGTAAAAGAAATAGTTGAGCATGTATCTCCCCCAAAGAGTTTGTAAAACAAGTATTAAAAGAGTAGGGGCTATGACTCACGGTAATCAGTAAAAGTTTAGAGTACTTGTGAAAGTAAATGAAAATACTTTGAGCATGTATCTCCCCCAAAAGTAATTTCAAACGTATATAAAAACGGGGCTAAGAACTCACCTTAAAAATGATATCAGAACGTATAACGGAATCGATGGATAAGCCTGGAAGTCTCTACGTATAACCTAGAATATGATGTCAACTCTTAGGTTCGGTATAATGCCTAAGAAAAGATGAACGAGCTTATATATGCCATTATATTGATCAAGACGTAGTATTTGTATGTTTGTTTATAGAAATGGTTTTAGTTTGTATATCTCGTACTACCGTTCGGGCCATCATAATTCAGAGGTCATGCAGTAAACGTTCGAGGAGCTAGGACACTTTAAATCGTAAATCCAGCAACTCGTCGATCCGTTTACCCAAATGAACCCCTCACATGAAGTTCCCTAGTGTTGTAGTGCTCAATACGTAAAACATGTATTTTGATTATTTGATTATATGCTAAATTAAGAGTTTATAAATACTATAAATAAACTAACAAAGTTTATAAGTATTTAAATAAGTTTGAGTTTTATAAATACTTACCTTAAAATAGAATGCAAGAGTATTATGGAAAAATAAAATATTAACGGAGCTTCGACGTAGAATTTGCAGTCTTCGAAAACCCACGACTATTAGAAGATTATAACAACGCCTTCTTGAGAACCCGAAGAAGAAAAGAAGATTATAACAACGTCTTTTTGGAGACTTGAAGATATTTGAAGATTATAACGACTCTTTCTTGAAAACTTCCAAGAACGAAGATCAAACGCTAGTTTTCTTCAAGAACACATGAATGTTCTTACAGAATCTATAAGAAATGCCTTAGGGTTTAGGACTTTAGATGATAAGAAAGGGTGGTGCAAGAATAAATGAAGTGATTATGCTTGGTATTTATAGGCTAGTAGTTTTGGTTAACTATATATTGGGTTAAAAACTAACCATGGTTAAATTTACACATGTAAATGATCTAAAGGAAGTATGCTTAGGATTTTGACACCAAGGTGATGACTCCCCCCCTAAATTTCGTTCATGATAAGATAGGATGACTTAGGTGGATAGTTTTGGTATTATCTTGGTTACGGAGTGAGTTTTGGTTCCGTTAAATGCTAACCGAAGCCATAAAACGTAAAACTGGGTATCGTAAAAATATGAAATTTGTAGGAATAATGAAACTCATAATTATACTCCATATAAAAATATAAAATGGGTGATAAGTCTTATTGGGTGCAAAAACGCTGCTTAAAGCTAGAAATACGGGTCAAAAACGCGTAATTCGCAGTTTATCGGAAAAGAACGAAATTTCAGGGAAACGACCGTGAATTTATTTAGAGTAGGCTAAAATTAGTCTAAAAGTGATATGAGATGTCAAACTTTGGTTTTCGTCATACGTGGGATAACTTAACAGTTATACGTGAAGTTTAAAAATTACGCGATTTAAGAAAAAGGTAGAACGTACAAGGTTAATTTCTTTATAGTCAAAGGAGGAGGGAAATATGTTTGACTTTTCCAAAAATGTAAAATTTTCTAAAAATCTTAGGAAATACAGTGCAGGAATCGTTAAGTCTGGATGTAAGTAGAATTGTTTAAAACGTAAGTTTAGTTTCGTACTGCGCTGGGCTTATTTGGTAACATAAAAATAAATCTTAAAAATTCTCAAATTCGTCATGAGTGATAAAAAAATTAATCTAATGCGGGGAAAATTGTCAGAGGCAGTTTTCGTTATGCGCGGGATGTTTAAACGGTGAACCGTCCAAAACGAAACTTTAAAACGGTGTTTTCTTAATAACTTTTGCGAAAATGATCTAACGATTGTCGAACTCTCAGGTCATTACTAAAATAGTTTATCCTACGAGAATGTGAAATAAAATTTTATGGGATGAATAGTGAAAAGTGAATAGTAACAGTGAATAGTAAAAATGAATAGTGACCTGAAAATGCGAATTGTTACAGTCTCTACCCCTTAAAAGGAACTTCGTCCCGAAGTTCTGTTGATGTTCACTACTTACAGTGTGCATAGTCTAAGGGATTACGTCAAAGCTCATGTATATGGGTTTCTTATCTACTTAGGTACGTTCTTGTGACTATCGCGACTATTTCCCATCCTAAAGACATGCTCTCTTATGGTAGGTTTGATGAGGCAAGCTTTCCCATTCTCGAGCAAAACCCTCAAAAGATTTTTAGGTAACTGATTTTTACTTAATCTCACAACTCATCAAACAAGAACTGTCATGAGATTAGGCTAAATCGGTTTGAGTAACAACTTGATTCTAGCTTGATCTTTGCAACTCATCAAACAAGAACTGTCACTCAGATCAAACTGGAAACAAGTGGTTTGAAGAAAATCTTTTGAAAATTTGGCTCGATTACGGAATTGCTTACACATATGAGACTACTACTCCCTTCATTGCGTGATTCTTCCTGAATTAGACATAGGTGATCAGGCTATGTATAATTTAGGAGTAACTATGCAATGCTTAGACTAATCGACTCATATGATGTTTGGTGTTTCAATCAGTTCATAGAAATCTCTCTTAGGTGCTAAAATTACGAAAAAGTCTACAGTGTGCAAGGCGATAGGGAGGAAGGTCTCAACGTATATAGTAGTTATAGTCTAGGCTCTAAATGCAACCTAGTTCTCTATAACCAATTCTCTGATACCAATCTGTAACAACCCCAAAATACCGCAGCGGAAGACTGTGTCACTGGGGTGCTACTTCATAATACAAAGTACAAGTTATAGAAAACGACCTCTAAATGAGACGTTTTGAAAAGTTACCATTCGATTAATGAAATCAGAGTTACAAACAATGAAGTCCCAAAGTATAATACTTAAATGTTTACAAAATGTTTCGAATGGTAAATACGAATGCATAAGTCTTCAAAATATGTCGTGCGACTCTATGTTCCATGCAATAGCTATCGTCTTATGACCTGAGATAAACATGCTAAAGTGTCAACACAATGGTTGGTGAGTTCATAGAGTTTGTTTAACATGTAAAGCCTTTAAAGAATGTTCACACAGCAAAGGCATTGTAAATCCACTCAGTTCCAAGTTCCGCCCATACAAAACTTGCAACCTGTGTGTTTACAACCCACTGCTAAAATATAATACATTTTATAGTCAAGCACACATACAGTCATAATAGTTCTCATTATTGCACTTAGGGGACTGCTCCGTGTATGTTGGGAGACTTATCATCGACTTATCAAGTTTACTAGTGGACTGCTCCGTACAAAGGAGACTTACCATCGACTTATCATGCTAACGAGGGGACTGCTCCGTGTATGTTGGGAGACTTACCATCGACTTATCAAGTTTACTATTGGACTGCTCCGAACAAGGGAGACTTACCATCGTCTTAAGTATAACACAATCAAGTATAACGCAATCAAGTATAACGCAATCAAGTATAATGCAATCCAGTATAACATAATCAAGTATAATGCTTTGAGTATTTGTAAAAGTAAAAGAAATAGTTGAGCATGTATCTCCCCCAAAGAGTTTGTAAAACAAGTATTAAAAGAGTAGGGGCTATGACTCACGGTAATCAGTAAAAGTTTAGAGTACTTGTGAAAGTAAATGAAAATAGTTTGAGCATGTATCTCCCCCAAAAGTAATTTCAAACGTATATAAAAACGGGGCTAAGAACTCACCTTAAAAATGATATCAGAACGTATAACGGAATCGATGGATAAGCCTGGAAGTCTCTACGTATAACCTAGAATATGATGTCAACTCTTAGGTTCGGTATAATGCCTAAGAAAAGATGAACGAGCTTATATATGCCATTATATTGATCAAGACGTAGTATTTGTATGTTTGTTTATAGAAATGGTTTTAGTTTGTATATCTCGTACTACCGTTCGGGCCATCATAATTCAGAGGTCATGCAGTAAACATTCGAGGAGCTAGGACACTTTAAATCGTAAATCCAGCAACTCGTCGATCCGTTTACCCAAATGAACCCCTCACATGAAGTTCCCTAGTGTTGTAGTGCTCAATACGTAAAACATGTATTTTGATTATTTGATTATATGCTAAATTAAGAGTTTATAAATACTATAAATAAACTAACAAAGTTTATAAGTATTTAAATAAGTTTGAGTTTTATAAATACTTACCTTAAAATAGAATGCAAGAGTATTATGGAAAAATAAAATATTAACGGAGCTTCGACGTAGAATTTGCAGTCTTCGAAAACCCACGACTATTAGAAGATTATAACAACGCCTTCTTGAGAACCCGAAGAAGAAAAGAAGATTATAACAACGTCTTTTTGGAGACTTGAAGATATTTGAAGATTATAACGACTCTTTCTTGAAAACTTCCAAGAACGAAGATCAAACGCTAGTTTTCTTCAAGAACACATGAATGTTCTTACAGAATCTATAAGAAATGCCTTAGGGTTTAGGACTTTAGATGATAAGAAAGGGTGGTGCAAGAATAAATGAAGTGATTATGCTTGGTATTTATAGGCTAGTAGTTTTGGTTAACTATATATTGGGTTAAAAACTAACCATGGTTAAATTTACACATGTAAATGATCTAAAGGAAGTATGCTTAGGATTTTGACACCAAGGTGATGACTCCCCCCCTAAATTTCGTTCATGATAAGATAGGATGACTTTGGTGGATAGTTTTGGTATTATCTTGGTTACGGAGTGAGTTTTGGTTCCGTTAAATGCTAACCGAAGCCATAAAACGTAAAACTGGGTATCGTAAAAATATGAAATTTGTAGGAATAATGAAACTCATAATTATACTCCATATAAAAATATAAAATGGGTGATAAGTCTTATTGGGTGCAAAAACGCTGCTTAAAGCTAGAAATACGGGTCAAAAACGCGTAATTCGCAGTTTATCGGAAAAGAACGAAATTTCAGGGAAACGACCGTGAATTTATTTAGAGTAGGCTAAAATTAGTCTAAAAGTGATATGAGATGTCAAACTTTGGTTTTCGTCATACGTGGGATAACTTAACAGTTATACGTGAAGTTTAAAAATTACGCGATTTAAGAAAAAGGTAGAACGTACAAGGTTAGTTTCTTTATAGTCAAAGGAGGAGGGAAATATGTTTGACTTTTCCAAAAATGTAAAAGTTTCTAAAAATCTTAGGAAATACAGTGCAGGAATCGTTAAGTCTGGATGTAAGTAGAATTGTTTAAAACGTAAGTTTAGTTTCGTACTGCGCTGGGCTTATTTGGTAACATAAAAATAAATCTTAAAAATTCTCAAATTCGTCATGAGTGATAAAAAAATTAATCTAATGCGGGGAAAATTGTCAGAGGCAGTTTTCGTTATGCGCGGGATGTTTAAACGGTGAACCGTCCAAAACGAAACTTTAAAACGGTGTTTTCTTAATAACTTTTGCGAAAATGATCTAACGATTGTCGAACTCTCAGGTCATTACTAAAATAGTTTATCCTACGAGAATGTGAAATAAAATTTTACGGGATGAATAGTGAAAAGTGAATAGTAACAGTGAATAGTAAAAATGAATAGTGACCCGAAAATGCGAATTGTTATAGTCTCTACCCCTTAAAAGGAACTTCGTCCCGAAGTTCTGTTGATGTTCACTACTTACAGTGTGCATAGTCTAAGGGATTACGTCAAAGCTCATGTATATGGGTTTCTTATCTACTTAGGTACGTTCTTGTGACTATCGCGACTATTTCCCATCCTAAAGACATGCTCTCTTATGGTAGGTTTGATGAGGCAAGCTTTCCCATTCTCGAGCAAAACCCTCAAAAGATTTTTAGGTAACTGATTTTTACTTAATCTCACAACTCATCAAACAAGAACTGTCATGAGATTAGGCTAAATCGGTTTGAGTAACAACTTGATTCTAGCTTGATCTTTGCAACTCATCAAACAAGAACTGTCACTCAGATCAAACTGGAAACAAGTGGTTTGAAGAAAATCTTTTGAAAATTTGGCTCGATTACGGAATTGCTTACACATATGAGACTACTACTCCCTTCATTGCATGATTCTTCCTGAATTAGACATAGGTGATCAGGCTATGTATAATTTAGGAGTAACTATGCAATGCTTGGACTAATCGACTCATATGATGTTTGGTGTTTCAATCAGTTCATAGAAATCTCTCTTAGGTGCTAAAATTACGAAAAAGTCTACAGTGTGCAAGGCGATAGGGAGGAAGGTCTCAACGTATATAGTAGTTATAGTCTAGGCTCTAAATGCAACCTAGTTCTCTATAACCAATTCTCTGATACCAATCTGTAACACCCCCAAAATACCGCAGCGGAAGACTGTGTCACTGGGGTGCTACTTCATAATACAAAGTACAAGTTATAGAAAACGACCTCTAAATGAGACGTTTTGAAAAGTTACCATTCGATTAATGAAATCAGAGTTACAAACAATGAGGTCCCAAAGTATAATACATAAATGTTTACAAAATGTTTCGAATGGTAAATACGAATGCATAAGTCTTCAAAATATGTCGTGCGACTCTATGTTCCATGCAATAGCTATCGTCTTATGACCTGAGATAAACATGCTAAAGTGTCAACACAATGGTTGGTGAGCTCATAGAGTTTGTTTAACATGTAAAGCCTTTAAAGAATGTTCACACAGCAAAGACATTGTAAATCCACTCAGTTCCAAGTTCCGCCCATACAAAACTTGCAACCTGTGTGTTTACAACCCACTGCTAAAATATAATACATTTTATAGTCAAGCACACATACAGTCATAATAGTTCTCATTATTGCACTTAGGGGACTGCTCCGTGTATGTTGGGAGACTTATCATCGACTTATCAAGTTTACTAGTGGACTGCTCCGTACAAAGGAGACTTACCATCGACTTATCATGCTAACGAGGGGACTGCTCCGTGTATGTTGGGAGACTTACCATCGACTTATCAAGTTTACTATTGGACTGCTCCGAACAAGGGAGACTTACCATCGTCTTAAGTATAACACAATCAAGTATAACGCAATCAAGTATAACGCAATCAAGTATAATGCAATCCAGTATAACATAATCAAGTATAAGGCAATCAAGTATAATGCTTTGAGTATTTGTAAAAGTAAAAGAAATAGTTGAGCATGTATCTCCCCCAAAGAGTTTGTAAAACAAGTATTAAAAGAGTAGGGGCTATGACTCACGGTAATCAGTAAAAGTTTAGAGTACTTGTGAAAGTAAATGAAAATACTTTGAGCATGTATCTCCCCCAAAAGTAATTTCAAACGTATATAAAAACGGGGCTAAGAACTCACCTTAAAAATGATATCAGAACGTATAACGGAATCGATGGATAAGCCTGGAAGTCTCTACGTATAACCTAGAATATGATGTCAACTCTTAGGTTCGGTATAATGCCTAAGAAAAGATGAACGAGCTTATATATGCCATTATATTGATCAAGACGTAGTATTTGTATGTTTGTTTATAGAAATGGTTTTAGTTTGTATATCTCGTACTACCGTTCGGGCCATCATAATTCAGAGGTCATGCAGTAAACGTTCGAGGAGCTAGGACACTTTAAATCGTAAATCCAGCAACTCGTCGATCCGTTTACCCAAATGAACCCCTCACATGAAGTTCCCTAGTGTTGTAGTGCTCAATACGTAAAACATGTATTTTGATTATTTGATTATATGCTAAATTAAGAGTTTATAAATACTATAAATAAACTAACAAAGTTTATAAGTATTTAAATAAGTTTGAGTTTTATAAATACTTACCTTAAAATAGAATGCAAGAGTATTATGGAAAAATAAAATATTAACGGAGCTTCGACGTAGAATTTGCAGTCTTCGAAAACCCACGACTATTAGAAGATTATAACAACGCCTTCTTGAGAACCCGAAGAAGAAAAGAAGATTATAACAACGTCTTTTTGGAGACTTGAAGATATTTGAAGATTATAACGACTCTTTCTTGAAAACTTCCAAGAACGAAGATCAAACGCTAGTTTTCTTCAAGAACACATGAATGTTCTTACAGAATCTATAAGAAATGCCTTAGGGTTTAGGACTTTAGATGATAAGAAAGGGTGGTGCAAGAATAAATGAAGTGATTATGCTTGGTATTTATAGGCTAGTAGTTTTGGTTAACTATATATTGGGTTAAAAACTAACCATGGTTAAATTTACACATGTAAATGATCTAAAGGAAGTATGCTTAGGATTTTGACACCAAGGTGATGACTCCCCCCCTAAATTTCGTTCATGATAAGATAGGATGACTTTGGTGGATAGTTTTGGTATTATCTTGGTTACGGAGTGAGTTTTGGTTCCGTTAAATGCTAACCGAAGCCATAAAACGTAAAACTGGGTATCGTAAAAATATGAAATTTGTAGGAATAATGAAACTCATAATTATACTCCATATAAAAATATAAAATGGGTGATAAGTCTTATTGGGTGCAAAAACGCTGCTTAAAGCTAGAAATACGGGTCAAAAACGCGTAATTCGCAGTTTATCGGAAAAGAACGAAATTTCAGGGAAACGACCGTGAATTTATTTAGAGTAGGCTAAAATTAGTCTAAAAGTGATATGAGATGTCAAACTTTGGTTTTCGTCATACGTGGGATAACTTAACAGTTATACGTGAAGTTTAAAAATTACGCGATTTAAGAAAAAGGTAGAACGTACAAGGTTAGTTTCTTTATAGTCAAAGGAGGAGGGAAATATGTTTGACTTTTCCAAAAATGTAAAAGTTTCTAAAAATCTTAGGAAATACAGTGCAGGAATCGTTAAGTCTGGATGTAAGTAGAATTGTTTAAAACGTAAGTTTAGTTTCGTACTGCGCTGGGCTTATTTGGTAACATAAAAATAAATCTTAAAAATTCTCAAATTCGTCATGAGTGATAAAAAAATTAATCTAATGCGGGGAAAATTGTCAGAGGCAGTTTTCGTTATGCGCGGGATGTTTAAACGGTGAACCGTCCAAAACGAAACTTTAAAACGGTGTTTTCTTAATAACTTTTGCGAAAATGATCTAACGATTGTCGAACTCTCAGGTCATTACTAAAATAGTTTATCCTACGAGAATGTGAAATAAAATTTTACGGGATGAATAGTGAAAAGTGAATAGTAACAGTGAATAGTAAAAATGAATAGTGACCCGAAAATGCGAATTGTTACAGTCTCTACCCCTTAAAAGGAACTTCGTCCCGAAGTTCTGTTGATGTTCACTACTTACAGTGTGCATAGTCTAAGGGATTACGTCAAAGCTCATGTATATGGGTTTCTTATCTACTTAGGTACGTTCTTGTGACTATCGCGACTATTTCCCATCCTAAAGACATGCTCTCTTATGGTAGGTTTGATGAGGCAAGCTTTCCCATTCTCGAGCAAAACCCTCAAAAGATTTTTAGGTAACTGATTTTTACTTAATCTCACAACTCATCAAACAAGAACTGTCATGAGATTAGGCTAAATCGGTTTGAGTAACAACTTGATTCTAGCTTGATCTTTGCAACTCATCAAACAAGAACTGTCACTCAGATCAAACTGGAAACAAGTGGTTTGAAGAAAATCTTTTGAAAATTTGGCTCGATTACGGAATTGCTTACACATATGAGACTACTACTCCCTTCATTGCATGATTCTTCCTGAATTAGACATAGGTGATCAGGCTATGTATAATTTAGGAGTAACTATGCAATGCTTGGACTAATCGACTCATATGATGTTTGGTGTTTCAATCAGTTCATAGAAATCTCTCTTAGGTGCTAAAATTACGAAAAAGTCTACAGTGTGCAAGGCGATAGGGAGGAAGGTCTCAACGTATATAGTAGTTATAGTCTAGGCTCTAAATGCAACCTAGTTCTCTATAACCAATTCTCTGATACCAATCTGTAACACCCCCAAAATACCGCAGCGGAAGACTGTGTCACTGGGGTGCTACTTCATAATACAAAGTACAAGTTATAGAAAACGACCTCTAAATGAGACGTTTTGAAAAGTTACCATTCGATTAATGAAATCAGAGTTACAAACAATGAGGTCCCAAAGTATAATACATAAATGTTTACAAAATGTTTCGAATGGTAAATACGAATGCATAAGTCTTCAAAATATGTCGTGCGACTCTATGTTCCATGCAATAGCTATCGTCTTATGACCTGAGATAAACATGCTAAAGTGTCAACACAATGGTTGGTGAGCTCATAGAGTTTGTTTAACATGTAAAGCCTTTAAAGAATGTTCACACAGCAAAGACATTGTAAATCCACTCAGTTCCAAGTTCCGCCCATACAAAACTTGCAACCTGTGTGTTTACAACCCAGTGCTAAAATATAATACATTTTATAGTCAAGCACACATACAGTCATAATAGTTCTCATTATTGCACTTAGGGGACTGCTCCGTGTATGTTGGGAGACTTATCATCGACTTATCAAGTTTACTAGTGGACTGCTCCGTACAAAGGAGACTTACCATCGACTTATCATGCTAACGAGGGGACTGCTCCGTGTATGTTGGGAGACTTACCATCGACTTATCAAGTTTACTATTGGACTGCTCCGAACAAGGGAGACTTACCATCGTCTTAAGTATAACACAATCAAGTATAACGCAATCAAGGATAACGCAATCAAGTATAATGCAATCCAGTATAACATAATCAAGTATAAGGCAATCAAGTATAATGCTTTGAGTATTTGTAAAAGTAAAAGAAATAGTTGAGCATGTATCTCCCCCAAAGAGTTTGTAAAACAAGTATTAAAAGAGTAGGGGCTATGACTCACGGTAATCAGTAAAAGTTTAGAGTACTTGTGAAAGTAAATGAAAATAGTTTGAGCATGTATCTCCCCCAAAAGTAATTTCAAACGTATATAAAAACGGGGCTAAGAACTCACCTTAAAAATGATATCAGAACGTATAACGGAATCGATGGATAAGCCTGGAAGTCTCTACGTATAACCTAGAATATGATGTCAACTCTTAGGTTCGGTATAATGCCTAAGAAAAGATGAACGAGCTTATATATGCCATTATATTGATCAAGACGTAGTATTTGTATGTTTGTTTATAGAAATGGTTTTAGTTTGTATATCTCGTACTACCGTTCGGGCCATCATAATTCAGAGGTCATGCAGTAAACGTTCGAGGAGCTAGGACACTTTAAATCGTAAATCCAGCAACTCGTCGATCCGTTTACCCAAATGAACCCCTCACATGAAGTTCCCTAGTGTTGTAGTGCTCAATACGTAAAACATGTATTTTGATTATTTGATTATATGCTAAATTAAGAGTTTATAAATACTATAAATAAACTAACAAAGTTTATAAGTATTTAAATAAGTTTGAGTTTTATAAATACTTACCTTAAAATAGAATGCAAGAGTATTATGGAAAAATAAAATATTAACGGAGCTTCGACGTAGAATTTGCAGTCTTCGAAAACCCACGACTATTAGAAGATTATAACAACGCCTTCTTGAGAACCCGAAGAAGAAAAGAAGATTATAACAACGTCTTTTTGGAGACTTGAAGATATTTGAAGATTATAACGACTCTTTCTTGAAAACTTCCAAGAACGAAGATCAAACGCTAGTTTTCTTCAAGAACACATGAATGTTCTTACAGAATCTATAAGAAATGCCTTAGGGTTTAGGACTTTAGATGATAAGAAAGGGTGGTGCAAGAATAAATGAAGTGATTATGCTTGGTATTTATAGGCTAGTAGTTTTGGTTAACTATATATTGGGTTAAAAACTAACCATGGTTAAATTTACACATGTAAATGATCTAAAGGAAGTATGCTTAGGATTTTGACACCAAGGTGATGACTCCCCCCCTAAATTTCGTTCATGATAAGATAGGATGACTTTGGTGGATAGTTTTGGTATTATCTTGGTTACGGAGTGAGTTTTGGTTCCGTTAAATGCTAACCGAAGCCATAAAACGTAAAACTGGGTATCGTAAAAATATGAAATTTGTAGGAATAATGAAACTCATAATTATACTCCATATAAAAATATAAAATGGGTGATAAGTCTTATTGGGTGCAAAAACGCTGCTTAAAGCTAGAAAGACGGGTCAAAAACGCGTAATTCGCAGTTTATCGGAAAAGAACGAAATTTCAGGGAAACGACCGTGAATTTATTTAGAGTAGGCTAAAATTAGTCTAAAAGTGATATGAGATGTCAAACTTTGGTTTTCGTCATACGTGGGATAACTTAACAGTTATACGTGAAGTTTAAAAATTACGCGATTTAAGAAAAAGGTAGAACGTACAAGGTTAGTTTCTTTATAGTCAAAGGAGGAGGGAAATATGTTTGACTTTTCCAAAAATGTAAAAGTTTCTAAAAATCTTAGAAAATACAGTGCAGGAATCGTTAAGTCTGGATGTAAGTAGAATTGTTTAAAACGTAAGTTTAGTTTCGTACTGCGCTGGGCTTATTTGGTAACATAAAAATAAATCTTAAAAATTCTCAAATTCGTCATGAGTGATAAAAAAATTAATCTAATGTGGGGAAAATTGTCAGAGGCAGTTTTCGTTATGCGCGGGATGTTTAAACGGTGAACCGTCCAAAACGAAACTTTAAAACGGTGTTTTCTTAATAACTTTTGCGAAAATGATCTAACGATTGTCGAACTCTCAGGTCATTACTAAAATAGTTTATCCTACGAGAATGTGAAATAAAATTTTACGGGATGAATAGTGAAAAGTGAATAGTAACAGTGAATAGTAAAAATGAATAGTGGCCCGAAAATGCGAATTGTTACATAGATGGTGGATCATCCATCATGCTATTAACTTGAAAAATTGAGCATGCAATTTCTTCCATAATAGGTCTACTATCCCCACAATGGTGTGTAGCACCTTTAATTGGTCAAAGCAAAACGGCTAGATAAAATATACTAGTTTGTCTTTTACCAATTTTGCGGTAATTAGTCTAGCTTCTAATTTAATAACTCATAAAATGTCAAACATGTTTTCTAGTTGACCAAAATGTCATATAAGAATTCAATCACCAACAGAGGGTAATGAAATCTCTTAAGGAAAATATGGTGTGCAATTTTCTTAACTATTAAAGTTGCTATGAGTTATATATTAAAATTTAGACAATTCTAATATTCCTAACATACCTTTCTTAATCATGAAAGGAGTAGGATTGAGTCTCACTCTTCTTCCATGGAAAAGAGTTTATGTTTGTCTTTTAGTAAATTTTTCTTGATCAATCATTTGTTTGAAAACAGAACTAGATCAATTTACCAAAGCCCAAACCACGTTTACGGTTTAATGTTGCATTAATACAATCAAAAGAATTAAAAAAATTCAATTTTAGTATTTTAGATAATTAAATCTTTCAAGAAAATAAAATACCCTTGGTCAATATTCATATTAACCATAGAATTTTCCTTGAATCTAGGACCCTCATTATCATAGTTTCACCACATCAGTTGATCTGCTAGTGATGAAAGTATAAAATAGGTAATTGTCGAAGAACAATAATTGACAAACAAGTTTTCAATTCCTAGAAAATATGGGATTTACAATTTTGCCAAACAATTATGCAAAATGTAAGCATGTTTTATCCCATCTTATGCCTTAAGTTATAGGTCTCACTAACTAACTTAATTAAGTTGTCTAATTTAGAAACTGCAAATTATTTAAGCTGAGGTCTCACACAACATACAGATTCACCTTGTTATTGTAATCTAGTTCCAGGTCTCACATAACGTAAATTACAACTTCAAGTGTTTCATATCATTAGATGGCATAAACTTAAATTTTAAAGGGTATAATTTTTTATGTGTAATCAAAACTTATGTATGAAGAAGCATGCATACATCTTCATAACATAAAAATTTTCAAAACCTTACTCATAGTTTTAAATTGCTAAGATTAAATTCTACAAAGTTTTAATCGATGCGTTGAGAAACTTACAACCTTGCACTAAGATGCTTCGTACATAGAATAGTAATACTAGGTAGCTCCAATCGAACGCACAGGGGGGCAGAGGACCAGGTAAGCGCTGAAGCATAACCTTAGACATCCTTTCAGTGTGACTGTGCGCACTTCTTTGAACCCCCTTTTGAGTTTGTTCTAGTGGGTGAGCCGTTCTAACCATTTAGTACAGTCGCATCAATCGATTAAAAGTTCAAGATTTAATACTTAGAAAACAAATCAAATTTCGCCATTATTTAGTCTATTTAATTTTCTATTCATAAAAACCCTTTTTGCTTACTAACATGTCATACAATATAAACAAAAAGGCACTTTAATAAAAATTAAACAAACTCAAATAATATATACATATAACTTAACAATTTAACATATGTAAAACAATTAGCCACATGCATAATTATTTCGATAAAAGCTAATAAACAATTCTAGGCGTAAAAAATGCATACATCAACTAGGGCTTTCACCTACAAGGTAAGTGAGCCACATGCATCGACAAGTCGATTGCGTAAGCCAAAGTCAATAATATACCAATTAGCACATAACGAATTTTTATTAGATATATTGAGGTCTTCCCCAATTCAATAATTATCAAACTAATAAACATGTGTATATCACTTAACAATTAATAAAACAATAATCCATGGAAAAACCTGCATGTTCCACTATGGATTCCTCATAACAATTATAATCCCAAGATACGCATAATACATGGCACATAACAATTATTCATTAAAACCACATAAAATATACATGCAATCCTATGGTTTCTACAAGTTTTACAAAAAATAAAACCTCATTAAATCAATTAAGGGTAATCGACCCAAATTAAAAAAAATTAGGGTTCCAATTTTTAAAACCCTAGAAACCAATAAAAGCATGTAAAAATCATAAAGATTCAATTTTTATGTGTTTCGGTAATTAATTACAACATATTAACGGCTCGTGATGCCACTGTTGGGTTTTACTAATCATAACAATTATAGAAAACACATAAACATCATCAAAGCATGCAGCGGAAGTAATAGGAATAATACTTGTAAATTAATTAACCGAATTAAAAGTATATGCGTACCTTTTGCGAATCAATGCAATTAGGGTTTATGAAAGCCTCAAATTAAGATCAAGTACCAAGAAACCTAAAACCCTAATAAATTAGGGTTTAATACATTCGACTATATTAAAAGTCGAACACCCAAGTTACCAACACAAGTGCATTGGCCTTCGTTCTTGTACGTACGTATTAGTAGCGAATCAATGAGAAAAGATAGGTTCTTGATCACAATAGATTAACCAAACACCTTTGTTATGCTCAAGGTCACTCGCAAATCCCTTACATGGGGTTTTACTCGTTGACTTAAGAACAAGAGGGAAGAAAGAAGAAGTTTGGCCTTCTATTGAAATCTAGTGTACCAAAGGATGAATACATGGGGATGTATTTATAGCCTTACGGTAGATGTCAAGATTACTATAGTTTCCGATGTGGGATTTTATAGTTTCGGCCAAAAACAAGCCTAAAAGAGGGTTCCTAAAACCTTCTCTTGGCTTTTTAACTTTTCTTCTACGGTTAGTTCTTGAAGAGGATGATGCCTCATAGTTAGGGTGTAGGGAAACGGTTACACTTTTATTAATAAAATCTAAATAACAATAAATAAAATTAACAGTAAATAAATAACAGAAAATTAAATACAAACAGAATGTAAGCAGATAAACGATAATTAAATAAAATAATAAAATAGTCAAAAGACTTACTTGACCACCAATAGAGATCAACAAAGAAGCACTAAAAGCCGAGGCACGTGTTTGACACGCTTCCCTTAAAACAGATTCGCCGTCTGTTTCCCAGGGTACAACAGCCAAAACAGTAAGTTGTACTGTCGGACTTAACAAAACTGCCTGGAATTTCATCTTAAGAGATGCGTATTCCATATGTTGGAAATCAATAATAACTATTGATTTGATGTGTGTAAAACTTGTGGAATTAGGGCCTCTATTTATACACAATAGACTCCCTCTAAGTTTACTCATCCCACCGATGTGGGATTGAAAATAAACTACTTTTCCTCTTTAGGCATGGTACCGAATGCCTAACTTTGAGACCCGATATCTCATTCACATCAACTCTATTTTGGACACATAAAGGCTTATTGCGAAGCTCTCTTCGAGGAGAACACGAACCTACAAACTATTACTCATATATGTGACATATACATATAGATAATTGTGTCCAAAGTTGGTCAAAAGTCACTTTCGCCAACCAATTTTCCAACAATCCCCCACATGAATGGAGATCGGTCGTAATACACAAAAATTACGATGAAATTCCAATAGTTGAATCTTGCAAAGGATAGGTAGGTGTCACCTTTTGAACCTTCCCTTGTGAGATGCACTTAGTCTCCTAGATCCGAGTAGACGCGATGTCCTTGAACTCAGCCTCTGTTTACGTAGACGACATTACACTTCACACAAGACTCTCCCTGACATTGTCAAGTCCTCATAGTCATGTTCGTTATGGTCATGAACACTAGCCTGGTTCTGCAAGAGCTCTTAGGATTTGCGCCCCCATAATTCCCTTCAAAGCGACCCCACTTCTCTCTCACATAGGTGATTTCATCTTGAATCATTAAAAACATATGTTTTGTGATTTCATCTCAAATCATTATGCTTTGTGATTTCATCCTGAATCATTAAAGCCATATGTTTAACCTCTCAACAAGTCACATTTGTTATAGGAATGGACTAGGAAGTTACAATGTTAAGTAACTCCCCCATATTGACGTGACTTCCCCCACATTTATATGATTAGGTTGTCCTATTGAACCCAGATCTTGGGATCTCCAGTCAACTGGGTTAGGTTTTCCTTCATATAAACTCATTCCTTTAAGGGCTTTAGTCCCATTCCTTTTGACGACTTACTAACTAACTCTCTGCTTAAGCCTTTCGTAAGCAGATCCGCGATGTTATCTATTGACTTTACGTAGTCAATCATGATAACTCTAGTTGAGAGTAGTTGTCGCACCAATCAACGTCTATGATGGATATGTCTTGACTTACCGTTTTACATTATGATATGAGCTCTGTCAATTTCCAATTGACTATCACACTTTATATAGATGGTCGTTACCGGTTTACGCCATCTTGGTATGTCCTCTACGAATTAACGCAGATATCCGCATATTCTATAAATTTATCTCAAATGATAAATTCAAATTCCACCATAGATTTAGCTATAAAAGTCTGTTTGAAATACTTTCAAGATTTCCAAGACACAGCTTCCCACGTAGAGTCAATACATCCGCTCTAGTGGATCTAGATTCTTTTACGTAAGAATCCATATTTGCATTACTCTATCATTAGATAGCAATTGGATATCTTCCAAAATGCAATATCATAAGTATTATAGTACTTGTGTAATACTATTCAAATGGTCATCACTTGAATTAATGGTATATTTACTTAACTTGATTTTAACTTCTAAATCAAGTCTTACACACGTCATTAGACACATTAGACGCCCAATATTCTCTGAGTATTCAAAATAGGCAACACCTCTACCTCTATTATAAAAAGATTTAAAAGATGTCATTGGAGTTCTAGCTAGGCCGGAATCCCCCACATTGAACCTCTGAAGAATATTTTCCTTATAGTGTTTTTGACTTCAAAACAAATCCATTTGGTTTCATATGATCTTAGTTCCAAGAACCATATCAAGCAGCCAATGTAGTTCATGTCAAATCTTGACTCCAACATTTCATTAGTGGATTTGATCATCTTGTTATCACTTTCAGTGATAAGTATACCATCTATGTATAGACACATGATTACATATATACCAACAATTATTTCTTTCCACAAACATCCGTTATTTTTTAAATCCACGTTCTGACATGACGTGAAAAAAAAATTGATGTCATTGTTTGGGAGCTTGCTTTAAGCCATATAATGACTTAACAAGCCTACAAACTTTGTTCTCTTGTCCAGGAGCCATGAAACCCTCGGGTTGGTTCATGTAGATTTCTTCTTCTAAATCTCCGTTTAGAATTGCCGTTTTCACATCCAATTGGTGAACTTCTAAATTTCTTAAAGCGGCAATAGCAAGTATCATCCTAATCGAGGTTATTCGCGTAACAAGCGAATATGTATCAAAGTAATCAAGACCTTCTCGTTGTCTAAATCCTTTGATTACTAATCTTGCTTTATACTTGTCAATGGTGCCATCGGCTTTCATCTTCTTCTTGAAGATCCATTTATAGCCTAGTGGTTTACAACCAGGAGGTAAATCCACGAGCTCCCAAGTATGATTTTGTAAAATAGAATCTATTTCACTTTTAATGGCTTCTTTCCATTGAGGCCCTTCTGAGGAAGTAATCGCCTCTCGGTATGAAGTAGGTTCGTTTTCAACCATAAAAGAAACAAAATCGGGTCCAAACGATTTCTCGGTTCTTGCCCTTTTGCTTCTTCTAGGTTCAACCTCTTCTTCCTCAGTTTGATCTTGTCTCTCATCTTGGAGATCATTATCAACTCCTTTGTTGTCTCTTATCACGAACAACATTATCATCTTGATGTCTCTCATCATGAAGGAATTCATCATTTAGTTGCCTCTCATCATGGACAACTTTACCACCAAGCCTAGATGAACATCCATTCTCCTCTAATAATCAAGGAAACACGGTTTCATACAATGAAAGTTTTCCTTGATTCGGTTATCGTATCTTTGTGTATATTCATTGTTTCCGAATCACATACAAAGAAATGATAAGCACTATTGTTATGAGCATATCCAAAATTATGCAAATCACGGTTTTAGGTCCAATATTTTGAACCTTGGGTGTCAGTACAGATAGACACCCCCGACATTCGTAAGTACTTACAGGATGGTTTTCTTCCCATACATAGTTCATAAAAACTATCTTCTTTTCCTTACAGGGGATCTTATCTAAAAGATAAGTAGCCAATAAAACCGCTTTCCCCCACATGCCATGGCTTAAACCATGACTTTAACAACATGGCATAACCATATCTTTAAGGCACAGTTCTTTCCTATCAACAATTATGTTGTGGTGTATAAGGAGCAATGAATTTATGTCTTATTCCATGTTTAGCACATACATGAACTGAAGACACATATTTACCTCCAATATCACTTCGAACCGCCTTGTTTTCGATAATAAGTTGATTCTCAACTTATTTGTATAGATCAATCTTGTCTATATTCTTACTCTCAAGTAAGTAAAAGTCGCAATATTTTGTACTACCATCAACAATTACGATGATGTACCTAATTGCTACCTTTGTAGGTATCGATTCCAAATCACATAAAACTATGTGAATCAAGGGTTCGGTTAATTTTTGGTCAACCGAGTGAAAAGACAATCCTGTCAATTTGGCTTCAACATAAGTTTTACTTTTGTAATCCGTGTTCGTTTATTTAATTAAACAACGTATTGAGTTAAAATTAACATGTCCGAGTTGGCCATGCTATACATTCAAAGGATCAAATAAGCTGAATTCATACTCATTTTTATTAAAACAAAAAAAATTCAGCTTAAACATTTAATGAAGGGCATAACCCGTACCGACCAAAATTTTATTCAATGTTAACTCAATTTTATTTGATTAAAATAACAATAAAGCCAAATTTATTAAGCAACCATCCAGATACAAGATTCCTACGAATCTCTGGCACATACAACATGTTGGTTCACTTAAGCTCTTTTTCACATGTGAATTTTAACATCACATTTATTTTCCCTTGCTATTAGCAGTTATAGAGTTGCCCATAGATTGCATCTCTCCATTTTCTGCTACTTTGAAAGAGTTAACCAAACTCTTATCATCATACTCATGACATGATGCCCAAGTGTTAATCCACCATTTTCTAATGTCGGATCCCGCGTTGGCAACAATTTTCATTTCATTCAAGCCATTTAACCCATAGTTATGGCACATAAAATCTGAATGTTTTAAAGCATCTACCGTACACATAACTCGAGTATCGGTCTCCCTTTCATCAAGTTCGGGAGCAGATTTTTTAGATGTCACTCATGACATTCCGAACATTCTGTTAATATTCCGTTATTAGTGTAACACTAAATTTGGAATAATTAACAACTTGCTATATCACAAAGTGTTTCTTAACAAACACGATAACATCAAATTTTGTTTAAAACACTACTATTTTGTAAGATCCATTATACAAAACCGCTTTTAAACAAGTCTTTCGATTAAACAATTAAACAATATCGCATATTACATAATGTTTTGAAACAAAAAAAAATTTGTAATATGATTTTGTTAATCATCCTTAACAATATCTTAATAGATCTGCATCACGTGGTATAATTCAACAATGAAACTCGACAAGGTTTCAAAATAGATTTACTCTTTCAAAGAAACTCAACAAGGTTTCTATAGATCTACTTTCAAATGCATAAAGTGTCAAGAACTATATTTAGTTTATAATTAAACTTAACCTGGTTTAAATAAGCTAAACAAGTCAAAGAAACTTTTCCACAAAATATGATAACAGCTTCTATTATCATATTTTGTTTAAAACAAACTCATCTTGGTTTCAATAAACACGTTGTAGTAATCTAATAAAATAACAACTTGTATTTTATGAGATTTGTTTCAAAGAAACTCCACTTGGTTTCAATGAATCTAATTTCATCATGATATTTAACCATGTTAGTAATTGGCGCACCAATTACATTCGCAAGATTCACTAGGGTCACAAATTATGTTACCATCAGTTAACTTGTGAATATATAAACACTAAAACAGTTAAAAAACTGTTAAAACAATATGGTATCTAATAAACTCGACATGGTTTATGTAAACTTGTACCATATATGATTCCGAGAAACACAAGCTTGGTTTCAATATCCAGATTTAAACAATAACATATGCAATAAATCAGTTTGAAAAGAAACTCATCATGGTTTCAATATAAACTGATTCAATAAACTGTTTTAAAAATCGTTTATAAATCTGTTAATTAAAATTATGTTTAGTTATAAAACTGATTTTCAAAGAAACTCAATCTGGGTTTCAGCAGAAAAACAGTTTGTATAAAATCTGTTAATTATATAAATCAGATTTTAATAAAAGTGTTTTAATTCTGTTACACAGAATCTGTTTTAAGACTGTAGGGAAACGGTTACACTTTTATTAATAAAATCTAAATTACAATAAATAAAATTAACAGTAAATAAATAACAGAAAATTAAATACAAACAGAATGTAAGCAGATAAACGATAATTAAATAAAATAATAAAATAGTCAAAAGACTTAATTGATCACCAATAGAGATCAACAAAGAAGCACTAAAAGCCGAGGCACGTGTTTGACACGCTTCCCTTAAAACAGATTCGCCGTCTGTTTCCTAGGGTACAACAGCCAAAACAGTAAGTTGTACTGTCGGACTTAACAAAACTGCCTGGAATTTTATCTTAAGAGATGCGTTATTTATACACAATAGACTCCCTCTAAGTTTACTCATCCCACCGATGTGGGATTGAAAATAAACTACTTTTCCTCTTTAGGCATGGTACCGAATGCCTAACTTTGAGACCCGATATCTCATTCACATCAATTCTATTTTGGACACATAAAGGCTTATTGCGAAGCTCTCTTCGAGGAGAACGCGAACCTACAAACTATTACTCATATATGTGACATATACATATAGATAATTGTGTCCAAAGTTGGTCAAAAGTCACTTTTGCCAACCAATTTTCCAACATAGGGTTTGTGTGGTTAGGGTGATAAGGGAATAAGGGTCTTGTGTTGTTGTGTGGTTGGGGTGAGGTTAGGTGTGGTAGTGACTATAAGAAACTGCTTTTAAAAAAAGAAAAAATGACATGGCGGATTGACAGTTGAAGTGCTTCATGTAGGACTAGTAGGTTCATCAGGTAATAAACGGATACACCAAAATACATACATTTGAATTAAGTTACTACATGGAACAACAAACATGGTTGGATATATCTTTTTTTATATGCCCCAAGATAAAAACCACAGATAAAAACATAGTAACTCTAGTCTGTACATACTACATACAACATATCAGCTATGATGATTTAATTTACTGAATGTCCCTATATTTATAGACTCAAGCTAGTACGAAACTAGGAAGAGTTAAATTGCAATAAGGTTACACAAAGTTACAAGCTAATCTAGGGTTACAACACTAATACGCCCACTCGGCACTCGAAATCAAAAAAACTGACAAAGCCATTTTTTTAATGGCAGTAGATGTATTAGAAGCATCCTAGTAGCGTGCTAGGAGCAAAGACATTACAAAGCAGCTATGAAAGCGTTACAAGGGCTAGCTACAAACGCAATCTAACAATTTAAAGAACCCTTCCAAGCTGAGGGCGGTTCAATTAGGAGCAAACACCACGTTAAGTCTGAAGCGCTAGAGAGCCCCTGAGGTTGTTTTGGTGACTATATATATCATAGAAGTTCGAGTAGTTGTTATTAACCGCTTGAAAGAAATCTTCACGCTCACAATATCGCCCAAAGGGAGCGTAAGATGACTGCATTAAAGTGTTATACAAAGCCATGATTATGATGATGGACCAAGAATTTCATAGGATGTAGATTATGATATGTTACTTGAATAACAAGTGCAATCCCCTTCTCTTTCCTTATCATCTCACCTTCAACTTGCTTCCTGCAATATATCCATAAGCCAAATTAAACAGTTTTGCGACATTCACAAATTTTGGATTAAATTACATAAAAAGTAACGGATTGTTATTAAATTATAAGAAGAGTAGATTAAGGAGCTCCCTTCAGTCCAAGACGCGACACCAATGACTAAGCTTCCAACTCCTGCTTCATTGGATCAGAAACACATTGACACTTGCACCTTTAATGCGTTGTTGAACCAATGATTCAGCAGTTGAGCAATCAGTCATTTAGATTGTCTCGGACTGGACTGAAGGTGCTCCTTCCTCTACTTACTTTTCCCCAAAAAACCTAGAGATATGAACCACAACCCTGACCCATATATACTTCTTCAAGGCATGGGTTTAAAGTTCACATCTTGAAACACCCTAATCTTACTATTTCGTCTCACTACCACACCATCACATATGGCAGAGAACTAAAAGCTTTACTAGATTTATAAAAAGCTAGTTTTTCTGTGAATACTGAAGTTTTGAGTCAAGAATTTATGTGGGAGTTGGAGTGATAGATTAAGCAATAGTGATACTAACTCAACTAGCTGTTCTCTACATCAAGTAAAAGTAGATGTGAAGATTTCATATGTAGATTTCATAAGGTAAATGAAGCCATTTATGTGGATAGAAGGTCTGTATGTTGTCACGCCTTTTATAGAAATAAAGGAAGGCCTTTGTTTTTTTAGTCACGTGAACATGGTTTTCCAAACCTAGCAAAGCTTCTAGTCTTCACAGGCATTTTGTAGGGTTCAATTGCATGAGATCGATGGGCAAACAAAAAAATTTGAAACAATACGGATGAAAAATAAGTTGTACCAATAGAATTATACGGAGTATTAAGTTTTCTTTTTCTTGTTCTCTTTCCTTATAATTAACTGACGCATGTGTGTGTCAATTTGTTTTTGTGAGAATTATGTGTGTAGCATTGTTCAAATTAAATTGCACAACTGAAAAAAATGAATGTGATTGAAGTGGTCGTCAATGGATTATTAATTATTCAGTAATCTGAACGATCATATATATGAAGTGTTGACATACATATATGATATATTGAATTTTCCTGTTAAGTAAACACCATCTAAAAGTTTTACTTGACTTATTTTGGTAATCATGGTGACAAATCTTTTGATCGGAAAATCCACGAGACTTTAGCTCACTAGGACACTAAATTCACATAAAAGGTTCATAGTAATTTGTTTACTTGATTATGTTCATCTTCATGGTGTTTACACACCGTGGCGATCCCTGCTAAGTTCAAATTTTAATCAAAAAGTTATTGAGCTTGATTTAACTAGAAACCCATGATCATGTGATATAGCGATTAAAAACCACTAATAATCTTTTACTTGATTGTGTTGTGGCTTGGGACCTTTGAACCTCGGTGATAAAGTGGTGGGGGCTATCAGAAAAAATGGTTAGCCTAATCTCGTTTTAGGATAACTCCAATCTTCCTTCTTGGCATAACAATGTTTGAATGTCTTCAAACAACTCTTCTGGTTAATTAAACTTTAGTTATCGGGTTTGCTTTGATTAAAAAACTCCTGAAAAGTACAAAATAGATGCCAAGATATATATTTATCTCATTATATAAATGTTTACGTCCTCTTTGGATCTACAGGATTTTAATTCTTTGTAATATCCTCATGTACTAGAGTATCTTTCTAGCTATCTGTTAGTTCTCAATAAAGTGCCGTTTAACAATATACTTGAGTGATTTCCAAAAAAAAAAAAAAAAAAGGTAACTTATCTTTTGTGCACATCAAAATTTGATAAACCCACAACCTACTGGTTCTTGATACATCCGGACCCAATTAAATTATAAGACTCGTTACAGCTAGATATAATAATTAGTTAGAAAATCTTGTATAAGGTTCACCATATATACTACAAGTCTACAACAGATACCACATTTAGTGGGGACTTTTTCATCCTTTTTACGGGGATAAGTTTTCGCTGAAAACTTTTGGCAGGGACGTGTCTCCGTCGAAAGATCCCCGCTAGTATCTAGTCGCTAAAACTTTTGGCGGAAACAATTCAGCCTTTTAGCGGTGACACATGTGAGACCCACGGCCTTTTCTAAGTCAAACATTGTTCAGCGTGGCAACTCACTTTTGGCGCGGAAATGTCCCGCCAAAAGATCACTTAATTAGCCAAAAAAGTTACGTAATAAATAATTAAACTTAATTAAGTAACGCTTCGGGCGAAAACGTGTCATCGCCAAAAAACGTGAACCAAATTGTAGTTTGTGCTTTTGGCGGGGACAACGTGTACCAAATTGTAGCTTATGCTTTCCCCACCAAAAGGCTAAACCCAAATTATAGTTTATGTTTTTGGCGAAGATAAGTCCTCGCCAAAAGGCTGAACCCAAATTGTAGCTTATGCTTTTGGCGGGGACATGTTCCCGCAAAAAGCTTCTGACCCATTTTACAGCATATTGCTGCAAAATGGGTCATTTTCGGATTTTTCCAAAATTTTTTCGAAAAAAATCTACAATAACACAACGTGTTTTCACTACCACAAATTTGCTATAACACAGCATATTGTGCATATGAGCCCTGCATGAAGTATGGGTGGTGATTTGCACACTTCTTTGATTGATTAGGACACTTTAATTTATAGTGTATTGACACTTATACTTTTACATGATTTTTACTCATTTTCATTATGTAAATGTATAAATGTCAAAACACTTTAAATTAAAGTGTTCCAATCAATTAAAAAAGTGTGCAAATCACCTCCATCATAGTTAGTGTCTGATCCTATTGTGCATACGAGCCTTGTATATTTCAAATGTTGTATATACAGTACGTTACATTTTAAATAGTGATCCATGAATCTAGATTTACACGTAGCTACCAAAAAAATATCCATTTTTAATTAAAATGATGTGGATACTATTTAATTTTTAATTAAAATGCTTTCTCATGTGTCTTTGCATCCTCGTTATTCAAAGCACGAGTTAATGAGTATGTTTACTCTAACAGCAAATTCTATATTTAGAGGCTTTTTGACTTTTGCATTCATATTTTGGCTAAAAAAAAAATCACATTTTCAAAAACATTAACCTTCCTCGAAATAATCTTACACTATCTCGCACATGAAGACCTGAAAAGAAGCATGCAGTTGTCTATCAAGATAATATTTAAAAAAGAAATGATATATGGACCTAAACTTAGGAGGTGTAAGATTATTCCTTTCATTTTATAAAAAAATGGTCTTGATAGATCATGTATTCTGAAGAGGTGTATGTAACACCCTAAAAATTTAATTAACATTTTTATTTACTATTCTGATTTTAACCTAAGTCTAATAAATAAATAAGTTATATTAAACTATAGACTAAAGAAAATAAGCTATAAAATACAAGTTACTAAATTTCTATCCTAATTTACTTAACCAAACGACCCATTCTATATGTCTACACATTTTTCTTTCTTTCCAAATATGAGAAACCGATTTGCATCTATCCATTCCTTGTAAGTCGTTTGGGTGGAGATAAGTACAAGACCAAACAAATATGCCTTGCCAAATAAAAGATACACTCATATCTTCTCTCTTAAACTCATTATACGACTTGCCTAAAAGAATAAACACGACTTTCCATTTTATAACACACGATATTCCTTTTCCCCTATAACCGTATAGCATTACCTCTTTATTCTCTCTCAAACACCGGAAATAATAATCACTAAACCCTACACCATTCGTATTGCCAAGAAAGAAGATACGAAGAAGAAAGCAAGTGTGGTGATCGTTTGTTGCAGTCATGTGTTCTAATCGTTACAGCCTTGGTGTCCTTTTCGTAGCAGCCTTAAGGTGTTTGTGTGTGGTGGTCATATAAGTTGTGGTGATCGTTTAAGTTGTTTTCTAGTGTGTGTTCTTGTCGATCCTCTTGAGTCCAGTTAAGGTACCAATCACTCTCTAACCATCTTTGTTATACGTTTATTTGTACACGACATAACATCATACTATCCCTAAAACAGATTATGCTTCTTTCGACTATGATTATATGGATATAAAACACGTATAACCTAATCTAAAAACATGTATGCTTCGTTAAGTATAGAGCTTTGTTTTCCTTTCAAATCTGGTTGTTCCTATTTGTGTCGACATGTTGTTTTTCCAAGCCCTAGATTTTGATAATCATTAAACATTTATGACAAGCATTAATTACCATTAATGAGGCGTAAAAGAAAGGAAATCCTAGGCGTATGTTGTTTAACGAGAGTTGTTGTGGTCATGGGTTTTTGGTTATAATTTCTTATGCGTGTGTGTCGATCTGTGTCTATACATATTTATAAATATGAATTACAAAGGAAGCAAGCGCTGATTGATTTTAACGAGAGGGTTAGGGTTTTGTTGTAATTTTATGTGAGCATTTTTTCATATTTTTGGTCGAATTGAAGGAGGTCTAAATTGATGATACCAACGTATTTTTCTATGGTTTTTTATTCTAAAACTTAGTTTGGGATGTGTACTCTCTGCATATTAAGTTTCTTGGTCATTGGAGGTTAGGAAAGTATTCTTTTGATTTTTACAAGATTAGTTGTCAAATCTAATGAGTCTGAAAATCAGTTGGTGTTTTTTATTTATTTTTCAAACTAGAAGGACTTAAGAGGTCTAATTTGATAGGGAGAATGTCTAAGATGTATTTGACTTACTGGAATTCTTATGAATTTTTTTGAAACGTTTAAATGGGATAAACAAATATAAACTTTCTGGGTATACCTGCAGTGCACTTTCTAGATAGGTTTGGAAAAACGATTTTTGAAATGGTACTTGCACCTGGAAATAAAATCTGTAAAAATCATGGGAAGTGATTAACTCATTTATGTGTCACAAATTAAAATTTAGGAACCTCAGAAGCTCATTTGATGTGTCTTAAAAATTATAAGAAACTGAACCAGATCCACATGGGAAACCCTAAACATGTTATTCAATACCAATAAGAGTAAAATCAGTTATGACATTAAATGAACTTATAAAATGGACTCCTAAATGATAAACGACTATTAATCCAGGAAGATCATTTGAAGATGGAGTGATTGTGTTTCCGAGTGATCCTTTCATTTGAATTAAGGTACATATATTATATCCTTTATCAGTAAGGATTTCCTCATGACTTGATCCTTGATTTTTGACGTTTGATTCATGATCCGTGTTTGGTTTGTTATTCTTTTGCTACTCTGTTTGATATCACTTCTCTTACAATCAGTATGATATGGTTTGATTCGTTCGTTCTCTCTTCTGACTTCAATGTTTGTATTAGAATCCTTTGATACTTTAAAAACTGTTTGATATATTATGACTTCTTATGAAAACCTTTCTTACATGTATATCTTGATGATGTTTTGAGAAAAGCTATTTTAAAATAATTTTTATGAACACGATATGATACCATTTTTATATGAAGGTTTAATAACTTTTATGAAACTACTTTTAAAAAAATACTTTTATGAAAACAATATTTAAATAATTTTCACAATTACTTAACCCATTTGTACTCTGTCTTTTCTTTAAAAGATTTCTCAACACTTGTAACCTATTTCATTTGCCAGTATGCTATTCTGATTTAAGATCCACATTGTTTATTTTGCATTTTCTATTCCCTGTTGTGATTCAGTTCACTTGATATTACCTTAGTTGGATAATTGATAATTATCCCTTATGCATTAGTCATTAGCTTTATTATTCTTGCCCGAGCTATTGGTTTTGTTTACTAGCCATGGGGTTCCATGGCCATGTCATTGAGGCACCGGTGGCATGAAACTATCTGTAGCGGTGTGATTAGTCCACAACTTTCTCATTTGTTTAAGATTGATATATATAGCCCACATGGCCATGTATATTTACATATGCATAGTCCCGTACTTGTATATGTATATTTGTTTTGCAGGGAGCGTATGGTTGCATCTTAAGTACTTAGTTCAGATTTGATATGTGAATGGTTTGTGTATGTCATACACCCCATTTCACTTTTAGTACATTGTGAGCTAGATACTCCATGTACAACTTGATATGATTTGACGGATATTATGCTATGATAGTGTATGTTTGTTTTGTTTTGGGTCTATTCATGTATCATGTTTAGATATATCTGGGCTCGTGAGCATTTCTTTTGCATCTCTTATATTTCTCATTCATATGATTTCTATCTCTTATGACATTTTATTCAGCAGATCATTTTGGTTTCCGTATCATTTATTCGTTTTGTCTTATTATCTGTTATTTGTTTATATCTGTTAACTGGACTTTTTAAGTTCAGCTGCATTTTTTTTCCCGCGGCAAGTTATAGGTGGGTAGCTGGGATTTGAGTGAAGAGTGCATAGGAGCTTCTAGTTGATCACCATGAAGATAGTTCCATCTGTTTGATTAGACTTTGGATATTTAGCTTACCTTTCTTTTAGACTTGGTTGGTTTTGTAATCTCATGTGTAGGACATCATGTTTGATTTATTATTTTCTTAGAATACATTTGTAACCTTATTGTTTATTTAAGTCTTCTGCTTGCTTTTATATATGTTCTGATTGACACCATAATGTGACATTTGACCCCTCGTCGGGTGGGGTGTTATAGTGTAAGATTATCCCTTCCATATAGACAATTGCATGCTTCTTTTCAGGTCTCCATGTACGAGATGGTGTAAGATTATTCCGAGAATGGTTAATTTTTTTTATATGGCATTTATTTTTTGATAAGTTGCCTCATCATTTAAACTTATCCTCTCAGGGATTAGATATTCAATTGATTATGTGTCCGCTTTGTAACGAGCAATTGGAGTCTATGAATCATGTATTCTTCACTTGTGAACAACCTGGAATGTTTGGATGCTTATTCGTCTATCGATTTTGAATTCTCTTGGGGATCGTGCGTATGTCATTTTTATTGCGACTTGTTGGGTGTTATGGTATTATCGAAATAATATCACTTTCAACTCTCAATGTTTGACGAAGTGTGATATTTTTTTATAACATTTGTCTTTTTTTTGGCTTAAGTATAAAGGTAAAAACTATGGTAATTAGACGATTGGTTAAACTCGTCTTTGTAATTTATTATCTCCATGCTAGGTTTTCTTATCGCCATGCTAGTTTTTCTTTTTATATAAATTGTTGTAAAAAAAATAGATCATTAAACAACGCAACTCTATAAAATTGTTGACAAGTGTTCAAAGTTGGTGATGTGTTTTGCTAGATCGAAGTGACATTTTATTAGACCAATGTGATGTTTTTCGTAGACCGATTTTACCTTATTCAAAAAATCATGCGTGGGTCTCATTTTTTTTATGGTATATTTTTTGAATAAAACAAAAACCGGTCTAACAAAACATTACATTGGTCTAGCAAAATGCCAATTGAATCTAGCAAAGAACACCACCAACCTTTTGGACACATGCAACATTTCTACGAAGTCGTGCGATTTAGTGGTCTATTAAGACAATTTTTGAAATTAGATTTTTTTTTAAGACTAAAAGTCTAAAATGTGTGCACTTTTAGAAAAGTGACTAATTATGTCATTTGCTATTATTGTAATCCCACTTTGAATTGAGTAATGCAATTACTTGGAGATGGATAAGAAAGAATGAAATCTATGAAGTAGATTTTGAACCGAAAACATATGTAAAGCTTTTTAGGGTGTGTGTGGGGGGTGGTGCATGTTGTATAGCACTAGACTGGTTGATTATGTTCTGGTTGTACTAATAGCAAGTACAACACCAGCTGTTTTCTTGCATACAGTCAAACTAGCTGTGAGTGTGCATAGTACTCATAAGCCATACAGTAATATTTATGCATCCATATCTATGGATGAAGAGGTCACTCGCATAAGATCTGTCAGTTTTAGGAGTGATGAAAAGGAATCACTACTGTTTGCAGAAACTTGATCATGATTTTATTCCAAAACTAGCAACTAGTTAGTTCTTTCTGTTTTTAGGCTCTCTTTGGTTCAACCAATTATAATCACATAGAATAAGTAATTAATTACTCCGTAATACTATTGTTAGTTACTCAAATCAACACAACTAAGCTGCTATCTTTTTTTTTAAAGAAAAAGAACGTGATTCCATTGACGAGTAACACTGTACCAAGAAGCTAGGGTAGAAAGAAACGTAACACAATGAGATCTTCCAAGCCAGAATCGGATTTTGGATCCAGTCGGTTCATAAGGGAATATCTATCTATATCTATATCTATACTACTTTATAATGCATTTAGGCATTCTAAAATTAGAAGGCTTAAAAATTCAGACTTTTTTACTTGCTTATTATGGAAAGAGTTTTTCTAACCAAAAATTAAGATAAGGAGCTCCAATCATAAGATGACATGTGTCACTTCTCAACAAACTCCAAGCCTAACTTCTAACAAACTCCAAACTTAACTCCTAACAACTAAAAATTAAGATAAAGAGCTCCAATTATAAAATGACATGTGTCATTTCTCAAATAAAAATTCATCTTTATTTTTAAAAAAAAATATTTTTTCATCTACTTATTTTTTTTATAATCTAATTTCACTATATTTTCTAAAATTTTATGCTCTTTAATTCAACATCCATTTTGATATATTTTTATAAGTTTTTAGTTTTTATATTTTTAATGGGTTTATTTTATTTTAATTCAAATTTTTACAACTTTAACCTTTATTTCATTTATTTCAATAAATATAATCTTGATTCGTTAAAATCATATACTTTTGGGGTAGTGTTTGACGCGTAAGAGATTGCGAGGGTATTTCTATATGCGGGAATCATGATGTCGCGGGAAAGCTACGGGAAAGTTACGGGTAACCCAAACAAACACTTACAACTAACACATATACATTCGAAGTGTTGTGAAACGAATTCACTAAACGGGTAAACAAACACATATAACTATACTTATCGCCGCCGCTGTGCGCGGGTACCCGGCTAGTATTTTTTTTATATATTTGATACGCCATATTAAGCTTTGTTCAAGTACCTTAATATTTTTAATAGACATGCTTAACGATTCTTGATCATGTTTTGTACGTGAATATTGAAAACTCATTATCTTACGGAAATTCGTCATCATCAAGAAAATTATTTAGTCCAGCGAGAAATAGATCAAATCTCACCCGTCAAAAAGAATCTTCAGTAAAGCTACACCTATGTTGCAAATGTGTTTGAAGGGAAACCATAACAGAGGGTTTATCTTGTACCATATGCGAACCTTCCCAAAATACCGTACCTCATACAATGTTGAGCTCTTTTTGGCAAACTGGAAGAGTTAGGATCAAACACATGACCTACATCACAAGAGCCTTCCTTCCCAATCCCACATGATGTTTGCCTTGAGAGAATAGGTCTCCGAAAGCCGGTACCAAAGTTGCTGCGTGTTAGGTTTAAACTTGAGACCAAAAGAGGCTCAAGGGGTGTGCAAGTGGTGTCGTTACACCGGGCCTCCATTTAAAAAGCTCACATTTTGCTTAGTTATGTATACAAATACATTGGATATTAGACATATATTACGCGTGCATTTTAAGTTTACATGCAATTTCTTTCTAACTTATGAGTGTAATGAGACCTCTTTATTGTTATTGCAGAGGGCCATTAAACACTATGAGAAAGCCTTCCATGAGACCATTGCAAAAATGTTAGGAATGATGTTATTACAATAAACTCTTGTCACTTGGCAAACAAATATTGATGTAAAATTTTGATGGACCATGGTGAGCTGTATATCGTATTTGTAAACAAGGCCCCTAACCAACTAGCTGGTTCCATTTCAACTATGTAGTACGATTTCCTTCTAAAGTAACCAAGAACAAGCATGAAGGAAAATCATTGTTGTGTTTGAAACTTTGAAATACTGTTTTGTTCTGAGAAACCCAGGTTGGAATTGTCATACATTGTTGTAGGGCCATATAAATGGATCATGTGCTTTAGTGCAAAGAAAAAGATATCAAAGATCTTGCGTTATTTGATCACGAATGAAATGAGAAGCGTATTGTCTAATCATTTTTTTTTTTTTTTTTTTTTTTTCTCTTTTTTAATATGGTTTTCATCAATCTTTCATTTAACTAGTAATCAAAGTTTATGCCAAATCAAAATCACTTCCTTTTCACACGTTTAATTAGGAAATTTGTAAATGGAAATAATCGTTAAAAAACGTTATTTCATTTTAACAATTCTTTTACGTTTTGTTAATAACGGATATAAAAAAGTATCAAATAAAAGTTCAAATAAACAAATTTTAGATTTAAGTTATTCTTTGTCACTAATCAATTAAGATATGTATATGAATATATAAAACTTAGTTAATGATCAAAGAAGGTTTTATAATATACAATGCATGAAACTCTTGCATCATTTTATAAAATCTTACATATTTTTTTTAAAAACTCTCATAAAAATTTATTTATTTTCATTTAAACAAAATGTTTCAATACCACTTTTACCAACTAGCTAGAAACTTCCCATTTGAAGATTAATTCAAACTTGATCTTTCATGAAAAAATGGATTAGCTATTTTTACAATAATCTAAAACCAAAGAGAAAGACATCAAATGTATTTTTGCATAAAAAAACATCATTAGTTTTTTTAAAGGTTGGAGTGTTGAACAATTTAGGCAAGCATCAAACTCCTTTATCTCAACATTTCCCATGCTTTCTAAATAGAATATTTTTCAAACTTAACATGAATGACCATTCAAAACGCGCTGAAAATTGGCATGTGCAGGACCCACATATCCTATAGATCCGACAGATCCACAAAGGATCTTTGGGTCACCAAGGATCCGTCCTCTACGAATCCAACTTTTGTCTTGCCTATTTAAACAAGTCTTTTGCATTTATTTTTCCTCACCCTTTGCAAATATTTTCTGCCATATCTTTACACATTCATATATACATTTCTTTTATCATATCATCTAAATGATCCATTCTTTTATCAAGGGAAGAACACAAAAAGAACATCAAGTCTTTCATGATGTTATTTTAGTTTTGTATTTGCAACCTTATTGTTCTATCATAATCCACTACTATATTCCAAAGCTTATAAACACAATCATACACCAAACACAAAGAGTTAGGTTCACTGGCGGAACTTAATAGGGGCAGGGGAGGGTCCCGGCCCCCCTAAAATTTGCGGCACTTAGTGTAAATATTATAGGTTTTATGGGTAATTTAGTTGAGGTTACAAACAAATCTCCGATTCAGCCCTCCCAAAATAAATTCGGCCCCCCCAAAAAAAATGTTCAAGTTCCGCCACTGGTTAGGTTAGTCGTCAAAACACATAGAAAGAAAGGTTGGTTCTACCTAGATTAAAACTCGATATTTAGCTTTGTATCGGTAAAAGTATAAGCAACGTTGTACGGTTTTCTCCGTCGAGAAAAGAGTTTGTTGACATAGTAAATTAACTCTCGAGTCAGAAACTCGAGGACATGAATAGGGCGAGAAGGAGTTTTGTGACCGAACTACTATTAATATTTGTATCTTGGTTTGATCTTTCTTGTACTCATTACCTGTCTTATATTTACGATACACTACTACAAAAAGTCACATAAACACCCCCTCATAGAAACCAGTTTTATAATAACCAGTACTTATTCTAAAACTTAGCGTGTAAGAAACCTGTTGTCATATAATAAACGGTCTCTATAGTATACAAATTAAATAGAAAACGGTTATGAAAAAAAACCAGTCTCAAAACATATGCAGAGACATCGGTTTTTTTAATGAAACTTGTTTTATATTTTTGTTTCACATAGACACTAGATTTTTAATAACAAACCGGTCTTGCTAATCTTTTGGTTTTTTTGAATTTGCTCAACGTTCTTTTTTTTTTTAACTAATTTGCTCAACCTTCCCACCTCAATTTTAAGAAAATATCACTATTTATTCGACAATAAAGCTTGAAATCACCATTAATGCTTTAATGAAAACCTTAAACACACCATAAATGCTTTCAAGAAAAGCTAAAAAAATTCAAGATTTTATGATATTCATCATATTGTAAGGTAATCATACATAACTAATAGGCATTTTTTTTTATCAAAAGTATATTAATTAGTGTTGTAAATGATTTTATGAGAATAGGTGTATATATTTTTTTTCACATATTTGAACATGTTTGAATGATTATTTTGTTTACTTATGAACCTTTGTTGATGAGCGTTAAAGATTTTGCGATCATACGAAATACGTTGGTAATATTTGTCCATTGAAGTAAGGTATTTCTTTAAAACCTTTGACTTGACCATGTATGAATAACTAATATTTTTGCAACTCTTATGCATTCTGAATGCTCAAAATACACATTGCATGCCGGCGACTACTAATGAGGCTAAAGCAACACTCCAAAGTGTTGTATAAGTGTAGCACTTTTTCAAATATGTATGAATGCATTTAAACTAGGGCAAATCGCACAAAAGTGTACCAAACTTATACCCAATTTCAATCTAAGGTACTCAACTTTTTTTTTCTCAATTTAGTGTACCCAACTTTTTTTTAGTTGCAATGTTAGACGATTAATAGGTTATCAGGTTACCACCACCATACTTCATCTTCTCCGATCAAATTCCGGCCAATTTCTAACTCGTCGTTTTTTTTGTTTTTTTTTAATCATATCACACAAAGGTGTAACCACCAGGTCAAACTGAAAACGAAAGATCCTCAATCACTCTATGAAATAATAATAAATCTCGTCTTAATTTAATCTATTACGTATATATATATATATGCTCGCATTAAGATTGAGTTATGAACCACAAATGCATACTCCACTTATTGGCTAGACTTCCAACGAGGAGGTTTTCAACTTGTTCATGTCATTTCTAAACAAAACTATAAACATCATGAAATCCATTTAAATTCACAAATACTCACAAAAATAATGTTTTAATAATATTCTTACAATTTATTGGACGCCAGGTTTCAATTAAAAAGAGCCCAAACTAAATACTAATTCATTCAATGATGAGTGCACCTTTAACATTACACCTAGAAATATATGGTTTCATTTGTTACAGCTTAAATTGGCAAAAGAATTAACATTTCACAAAGGCAGTGCTTGTGGTGTAATTGCTTGTGATGTAACTAATTAAAAAAAAGCTAGCCGCAAGTTGGCCGAAATTTGATCGGAGAAGATGAAGTATGATGGTGGCGACCTGATAACCTATAAATCGTCTAACATTGCAATTAAAAACAAGTTGGGTACACTAAATTAAGAAAAAAGAAGTGGAGTACCTTATATTGAAATTTAGTATAACTTGGGTACACTTTTGTGCGATTTGCCCTTTAAACTATTATTTACAAGCAACCATAAAACTAATCACGATAATCTCATGCTGTACTTTAATTAATTTGTACAGTGTAAGAGTAACTATATTAAATTTCATAGTTAAAAAAAAAAAAAAAAAAAAAAAAAAAAAAAAAAAAAAAATCTATTACTATCAAAGAATATTGAAGCTCTTATCGCAAGTATTTGCCCGCTTTAGCCTTTAGATACACCATATGAACATAGCCCGTAACATTTGAAAATAGTTGTGTTAAATGCAATAAGTAATCAAGGTTCTTGAGTTTGTCGAAATAATATAAAATTGTTTTAATGATAACAAAATTCCAGCATGTTTAGACCAAAATTCATAATACAATTCCCATTAGATCAACAAAAGAAGACTTTGTCACTCGTAATTTATTAGTTTATTATTTATTTTTTTTAATTTTTTTAGGACTTGAAATATTTACAACTAGTTATATTACCAAAATCAAACTTGATCATTCTACATGATCATACAAGTTTACACTATTCGATTAAAGTGCACAACTAAAACATGGTTTCTTAACCAAAAGAAAAGCGACAAGTTGCACTTTATAATAGACTGTTACGAGCGACATTGTAAAACCCTAAAAATCGTAACGTGATAAAAGACCATTTTGCCCTCCAATTAATACTTATGGAATACGTATAATGTGTCAAGCTCATTAAATGTTAAATTTTAACCTAATTACTAAATGTTTACCAAACTTAATGTACGAGATCATTAAAATACTTAACGCTTGCGTCTAAAATTAACTACACGTTTTAATATTTGTACATGGGCCGAAAATTTCCTAAATATGTTAACTAAACTCAAGCCCACTTAAAGATTGGATGTGGCCCATTGTCTCCCTCCCTAAGATCAGTAAAAAAAAACGAAATTCCATTCATCCCTTCCCTCTTTTATTTTTTTTTTACGTTTCACGTTTTACTCTCCCACTCAAAACCCTAGACCTAAAAAAAAGTGACGGCAGTTTTGGTTTCCCTCTCCTCCACTCGATCTCAACAGCAAACAAGGGAGATTTGGAAGACGTTGCAAGGAGGTCTTGGGTTTTGGTCCGAGGAATGGCTGGTCGTGGGTTTCTAGATCGATGGTGGTATTGAGATCGTGGGTTCTTGGTGCTCTTGGTTTTTGTTTCATTCCATTCGATTCCCCAAGGTATCTCTTGCGTTTTGTTCTTGTTAAATTCATATACATGACACACATATGTTTATACAAGCGGATCTAAATGTTATCATGCGTAATAAATTCGAAACCCTAATTGGAATGGAACCCTAAGAGTAATTAATGGTCTAAACATGTGTTATGATGGCCTAATATGAACCCTAAAAACTGGACAGCATCATATGTCGAATTTGTGTGTGTTATAGATCGAATTTTATAAGTTCAATAATCTGGGTTTTTGTTGGAAAAGTTTATTTTATGTCTTAGTTAAGTTTTCCAAGTGGTTTGGTAGAATTTGGAGTTGTCTAAGTCATATTTTTGAATTTTACAAGATCAAGTGTCAAAGCTGAGAAAACGGGTCTGAAATTTAGTTAGATTGTTTGATTTTTCATTTGCAAACCATAATGAATTGGGAGCTATCCTTTTACAGGAGTGATATTTAGGATATAAATGAATTTCTGGGAGTTTTGGAAATTTTTCCAAGGTGTCTAAACAGGTCTTATAAGCGTAAACTTTTAAGGTGTATTTTCTGATCACTTTCTGGACAGGTCTGGTCTTGTGATTTTCTATAGGACATTTTACTTGGAATTAGAACCCCCCCAATTTTTGGAGAGTCTTTTAACTCATATGGGAAACCCTGGGATTTTCCTTGATTTTATTTGAGCTAAGTAAGTATTTTATAAAAATCGCTAAATTCTGGTCCAGATATGAAGTTAAGAAAATGAAAGATAAAAAGATTATATCAATAAGTAAAACACTTATACATGCATAAGAAGCTTATAAAATGAGTATACAAGTAATATATGATATCAATTCGTGTAGATTCGTTGACGAAGATACGACGTTGCTTTTCGGTGTTACTTTTCTGTTTGTTTTCATTACGTTGCTAAGGTACAGATATTCTGACCTTTTCTCTTAAGGTTTCTCATGATTCGTTTACATCTTTCGATATTAGTTTTGAACTGTTATCCTTTGATCTGAGCCTTTTTATTAAGGTTTCCCTATAACTTTGCTATGTTCCCTTTGATTGGATCTCCTATGTGAACTGTTTGATTTTGAACCTTTGATTATGAACCTTCAGATTATGAGCCTTTGATATGAACTTGTGATATGTACCTCTGATATGGACTTATGATATGGACTTTGATATGAACCTTTGTTATGAACCCTTATGATATGATTATGCTTTGACCCTTCAGTTTGATACCCGAGCCAAATATGTTTCCCTAGCCATGAAGGTAACATGGCCGTGTCATTGATGCACCAATGGCATGACTCTAGTGTGGTTGAGTGATGTTCCACACCGTCCCTTTCTGTTATCTGATTATGAGCTCGATATATATTGTATGGCCACTATTTGTCTGCAGGGGCGTGTGGATGCATCCTAGATTTGTTTTGTTATCTGATATGATATGATTTGTCTGGTGAATGATGTCGTGTGCAATACGCGTCTTCACAGTCTGGGAGCTAGCTACTCCATTGGTTACTGAGGTCTCCCCTCCTATTATATATGGTATTCCGAGGTCACCCCTCCGAATACAATGGCTACTTATGATATGATATGATATGATATGTTTCTGGGCTCGTGGTAGATTTCTGACAACCCTTACACTTTTGATATGCCTATACTGTACTCTCTGTATTTCCCCAACGCACCATAATCTGTATTAATTGTTCATTACTTAGTACCCTTATATGACTCACTCTTACCAAGATATAGATACTCCTTTTCATTGATCTGTCACACTTTCATTCCGTTATTTCAGACTATCGTTCCATTCACGTACCGGGTTATTATATGTTATTGGATTTGATTATGCTTTTCATGTGTTATGTGGCTACTGATTACTCTGCTGCGATATGATTAATATACGGTTATCTGAGTTACCTGTTTTCATCTGATGATATGTGATCTCACTGTTATGTGACCCTCTGAATTGTCTGGTGACCATGCTAATGTGTAATCGTTAGTTTTGCCTGTTTATTATGTGTACTTCGTTCAGTTAATTCCGTGGACTATGACTATTCGTTGTGTCCTTATCTGCTTATTGTTTACCTGCCATGTTTACATTTCTGTCTATGCTACGGTTTGATTAAGTAAATGGTTCAGCTTGTGACGTCTGGCTTGTTAATTTGTTTAGTTGCCCTGCTATGTCTTTAATTCATTTAATTATATCGTTTATACTATATTCCTACTTATTACGTGTGATTGCCATGTGTTGACTGCTGTTAGTACTTCCGCTGTTATGATACTGGTTATGTTTTCAACTAAGGGTTTTGACCTATGTGAATTGTCATGCTCACTTATTAATTAATTGATTCCGTTTTCCTGTAGATATCTGTTTCGCTTGTATGTCTTCTGATTTCCTGATTTGATTGTATGACATATATGTTGTGTGGATGCAACGCCTGCTATGCTTGCTTATGTTTCAGTTCTTGTATGTCTGGTTTGTATGTGCTTGTTTATATGTCATCGATGCTTTGCTTTGCTTCGTTCTCCTTGTTATCTGTGCTTTGGATATCTATATAATTGTGTTATGCAGGATCTTCATTGACTCATTGTTCTCATTTCGCTGCGACTTTGTTATCCGTTCCCTTTGTTTCATTTTGCATTTCAGATTTTATTTAGCTTTCGTTTTGTTATATCTGTTCACTGGGCTTTTTAAGCTCAGCCGCATTTCTTTCCTGCGGCAGGTTTTAGGTTTGAAGATGGGCTCGATGGGCTGAGAGTTAGAGTATCTGAGTGGACCAACCCTAGCTCCTTATTACTTTGGGACTTATTTTGAAGAACTTTTGTTTTGGGATTTTAATTCATTCTGAATATTGTATTTTCTTGTCAGTCAATTGTGTATATGTTTTCATACTTCATTTTTAAGGTTTCCGTTTGTAAAGATTTCATTTGTATGTTCTGATATGACACAAGAATGTGACACTTCTACCCTTGCCGGGTTGGGGTGTTACAATTATGGTATCAGAGCCCGGGTTTCGTCTTATTGACCTTAGGATTGACCTGTGAGGACTGGGTAGACATTAGGCTTCCGTCTGTTCTGATCTTCTCCGATTCGTTTGATAGTCGTTCAGATTTAACTTTGATATTCGTTTGTCTTCACTGATTTGGCCATCCTCTTTTCGCATCGAATTTTGTTATTTAGTCTTCGCACATCCGTTTGTCGATCGTTAGATGGAGACTACCGTGGAGCCGAAGAAGATGGTGCTGACGATGTATCAATCCCGCCGTCCAGAACCTATATGAATTATGTAACGCTTATTAAGATCGGATTACTCATTTTAGACGGCTTTCCATTTTTAGCAGGTTTCCACTTTTAGCAGGTTTCCATTTTTAGGTAACTTTCTATTTTAGGCAGGTTTAGCCAATCATAATGTAAATAAATGTCAATTTAGGTTAAAATGATGAAAATGAGATTTATCATAGTTTAAGGGTCATTTATAACAAGTTATACAAGTTTAGGGTCAAAAATGTCAATATTACAAAGTATAGGGTCATAAGTGTAAATATAGCAAGTTTACTCATTTTACTCATTTAGCCCATTTAGTTATCATATTAGCAATTTAAGTATTTAAGTTTCATTAATTTCCAAACCACTCTTAACTTTTATTATAAGTATAATCTTTTTGAAAATCTTAGTTTTATTAGAGTACCATTAACATATTAGGCCACATGAAATCTTAAACCAAAATCGAGTTATACGACCCTTGTGTGATTATAATTTTGGTCGAGACATCCCTTCCCCACAAATAATACCATACGACCAATATAAAGACCAAACGAGATCCTTAACAAAATTTTGTTGTCGATTTGATTTAAACCAAGATATATATACATATATATACGTTTCTTGAGGCCCACCTAGCTCGTCATTAGTATCTGCACATGTTGTGTAGAAGATAGGTTTAACGAAGGTTCCAATTTAAGAGTCCATGTGTCCATATTCCATTCGACCATATAGGTAACCATATCATAATTTCATGTGATAACACTTTATCATTTCATGTGTTGTTTAAAACGTGTAATATGCATGATCTGCGAGGTTCTATATCAGATTTATGTGTGTCTAGACATGCAGCCATTTCTCATTCCATATATATATATGATCTTAAGTGATTACCTTTATCATTTCATGTGATTCTATATTGTGATTTTATGTGAGATTCATATGGTATAACATGCATTCGAGATGGAACCTTACGACATAAAATCAGAAGAAAAAATCGAAACAAGACTTTAATGTGTTACCCTTGTAGCGTGTGAGTGAAGGAAAACAAGGACCAATGAGGACAACATCACGACACAACTACACTCCTTGTGACCTAAACCCACGAGAGAACCAAACCGAAACAGCCTCCTTCGACCCGTAAACACCCACGACCAACAGCCACACCTTCGAACCTCGATTTTTGAGAGAGAGAAATAGTAGCAGAACTTGTATGTTTTCTGTTTGATTCGTATGAAAATAAGGGGAAAAGATATGGGTATATTAGATGAGCAAAAGAAAAAGGAGCGTGTTATCATGTAAGGAAGGTCATAATGTGAATTAATTGTGTTGATTAAGTCTTGATTACATAAGCGTGATTCTTGGCTGAAATTGTGGAATCCTTATCTGTTTCATATTGTGAAGTTGAGTGAACAGATGGGCCAAAAACGTGAACAACATGTAGTACATAAGAAAAGGTCGTGGGATGGCTTAGAAAAGATTAGGGAACTTTACAAATTTTATTTATTTAGTTAACTTTAGGTGATAGCTCATATAATGTATATTTTTAACATATAACATATAGTTTAGGTTGTTTAAATTATTACTAACATTGGGTTAAGGTTCAAATTAATAACGAAAAATAGAAATCCGAAATTTTGGGTTTTACAATAACAATAACATAAATGCAAACTTTAATTAATGATATGAATTCATAGTATAAGATCTAGAAAAATATAAAAAGAATCCGAACTCGAATACAAAGGAAATCGTAAACGAGGACTTCATTATTCAGTGCTCCTAAACCATGCTTCTTCTTCTGTGTTTTGATCTCCCCAAACCATAGAAGGTTTGGAAAAGGAGAGATATCTAAAACTGATGAAACCATCGACTATTTATAGGCTTCAAACTAGTTACGGCGTAACCTTATTAGGTAGTTACGCCGTAACTTCCTTCAATATTTTGTGCTTATCCATTGGTTATGGCGTAACCTTAGCTGGGGTTACGCCGTAGCTTCTATAATCCAGTATAAATCTTTATTATGGCGTAGCCTGAGCTGAGGGCTACGCCGTGGTCTTTGTTGATTTGGTGCTTATCAGTAGTTACGGCGTAACCTGAGCTGAGGGTTACGCCGTAGCCTTCGTAATCTATAGTTGCGTCGTAACTTCATCACTTGGTTACGCCGTAATTAAGAGACAGTTGAATCAATAGGGCTTGAAAACGTCCAATTGCAGCTTCCTTACTTCGAATGTGTCCTGAAATGAAATAATAAGGAATAAGGATGTTTTCACTAATAATTTACTCAAAATGTGATGATATAGTGGGAAATTAACGCTTAGAAACTCAGGACTATTTGATGTTATCAGTATACTTCTTGGACTTTTCCCGGTTAATCACAAGTTGAGAATCACACATTTGTTTCAGACATTGATCACGATGAGAATGATAATTCTAACAATGACCATCATGTTAATATAGATGAGATGTTACGTGATGTTGCTGAAAAGGATATTAAAAAATTACAGCAATTGTTTGTTGATGTAGAAAAACCATTGTATAGCGGATGTAAGAAGTTCACCATACTTTCTTTAGTGGTGAAACTGTTGGACATAAAAGCGAAAAATGGTTGGAGCGACAAAAGCTTCACCACCCTATTAAAGTTGTTACATGAAGTGTTCCCTAAAGATAATGAGTTGCATGCTTCAACGTATCAAGCGAAAAAACTAACGTGTCCCATGGGATTGGAGGTGGAACGAATACATGCATGTCCAAATGATTGCATATTGTACATAAAAGGGTACAAAGACCTACACAAATGTCCTATATGTAATGAATCTAGGTATAAGGAAAAGAATTTAACAGAACTAAATAGCGTTGTGACAAAGAATAGGCCCCCTACTAAATTGTTGTGGTATCTTCCCATCATACCCAGATTGAAAAAGTTATATCCAAACCCCAAGGATGCCAAATTTTTGCGTTGGCATGCTGAAGAGCGCAAAAAAGATGGAAAAATAAGACATGTAGCTGATTCTATTCAATGGAAAAATATTGATAAAAATTTTGATAAATTTGTTTCTGAGATTAGAAATATATGGTTTAGACTTAGTTCAGATGGAATTAACCCGTTTAGAAGACTGAGTACTCGTCATAGCACTTGGCCGGTTCTTCTATGCATATATAATCGCCCACCTTGGTTGTGCATGAAACGGAAATACATCATGATGTCATTATTAATTCAAGGTCCGAAACAACCTGGGAACGATATTGATGTGTATTTGGATCCATTAATAGACGACATGAAAAAATTGTGGGAATTGGGCGTTGAAGTTTATGATGCGTAAAAGAAAGAGAGTTTCACATTGTTTGCCATGATTTATTGTACTATAAGTGATTTCCAGCATACGGTAACTTGTCAGGTTATGGTATGAAAGGGGAGAAGGCATGTCCTGTTTGTGAAAAGGACACTCACTCTCAATGGTTGACTAATTGTAGGAAAACAATATATATGGGTGATCCGTGCTAAACCGTCAAGTTTTATCACTCAAGCCGAGCACTTGTGAATGGCCGACCGTAACAAACTTAAAACAGTTCAAGAACGAATGCAATGAAGATCAGGGGAGTATAGTGTTTCCCCGGGTCGTTATGTCCCAGCGAGCTATGCAATGAATCACCAAACGGATAGTGATCGAGAGATTTGAACAGAAAAAGGGATTGATGTTATTATAACTACAGAAATAGCCTATAATTTTAAAGGCTTAAATGCAAATTAAAGAGGATTAAAAAGATAAAAAAATATTAAATAAACGCTATTACTATTTGCAAAATGATGTTTTTGATTTTTCTGTTTTTATAAAACTGAATTAAAAACTACGTGACGTACAAGAGAAAATGTAAAATTTAAACAATATAAATCCTAAAAATATGAAAATGATATTTTTACAAACCTAATGATAAAAGAAAATTATTAGAAAAAGAAAATTATTTTTATAACTTTTTATCTAATTATTATTAATTAAAAACTATTTTAACTATTTAATAATAGCCTAAAATACAAGAAAATATGAAATAAAGCTTGAAAAATAAATTATGACTTGGAAAAATTTAAAATATCAAAAGAGAATTTTCAAAACCATTTTTGTATTTTTCTGATTATTTTTCTATTTTCTAGGAATTAAAAACTATTTAAAACTACTTAAATTACTTAAAAATACAAATTTAACTAAGAAAAATATTTTTTTAGCTTTTTATATTTATATTAACTTAAGAAAAATGAAAAATTATTTTTTTGAGACTTTTCTGAATTAATTGGATTAAAAGCTATTTAAAAAGTGCTAAAAATTGATTTAAATGCAGAAAAATAGCAAACAGGCTTGGAAAAATATGAAAATTTCAGGAAAAGTCTAAAATATTATTGAGAATCTAGGAAAAATGGAAAAACAGGTGGTTGTGTGTGGAATTATGGAACTGCTATGGAGAATGCTTATAAATAAGCACTTAAGATGAGCCAAAAGCCACAATAAGCTACCAACTGTTTGCAGAAGCTACAATATGCTAAAATAACTCAAAAGCAACTATAAACAACTAACCTAAACCACTGAAATACAAATTACAAAGATTATGATGATTTGATTATGAGCTAAAAACAGGTTTTAGGTGCTACTTTTGAGCTTAAGTACAAGATACAAAATAAGCTGAGAATGAAAATGAGAAGTTGGAACTTATACTAGACCTGGCCAAGATCCTGTGAACCAAATATGAGACCTAGATAAGCTCTGATGAGCTTGATGCAAGCTCTGCAAGAACTGCACAAGTCCTGTGCACACTCAGTCAGAACTGAGCTTGTGCACAGGGGAACTGAGACCTTATTGACAAGCAGTTTTGAGACTTCTAAAAAAATTGCAAAAATCTACTAAAATGGTAACAAGAATTAAGACCAACTGAAGTTTTTAAAACACCAAGTTCCACTAGATTTGACCCAGAAATGAAACAATTAAAAATCCTCTCAGTTGAGCTCAAATCCACATTTTCAGTTTTTGACTTTTTTGACAGATTTGAAATGTTGACTAAACTGAACTTTGATTCCAATTTTTTGACTGATATTGATGTTAATGGATGAAATTAGGCTAATACAAGCTTTGTCTATGAATTTAAAACACAAAACAAGTGTTTACTTTTCTAAAAATCCAACAGTTAAGTGATTAAGACAGTGGATGCATGATTTTGACTTTGAGCACTGCAAATGCAAATTTTAAGACAGCAAGGAGTCAAAAGAAGCTAAACAAGCATGAACCAACAGACCTCTACCACTGAATAAACCTTTTGGACAGTTTAAGCAATAAATCCAAACACACCTTTATTAAATGATTTGCAATTAAAACTGATCTAATCTCTTATCTAGCTAATATTAATGATCAAACTAAGTTAAGCTAACTTAATTAACACTAATTGAACAGGTTTGACAGATTATAACTACAAATACAGTATATGCAATGAAACCTTGAAAATACACTTACAATGGGTCCTAGCCACTATGGATTGAAACTGAATGAAACCAGAACCACTACCCTATCTATATCAACCCAACTGCTTCTAAATCAACCCATTTCCATTTCTGCATCAACCCATTTCCATTTCTGCATCATTTTTGCCCCGTTTTGACTTTTGTTGACCAGAAGCCAAAATTGTTTAAAACTTAAACTTAAGCTTACAAAAAGCTATAACAAGCTTGTATAAGCTGGTTTGAGCTTAAAATTAAGCTAATAAGAACTTATGCATAAGAATTTGAAATGGATATTTTCAACAGTAACCATGAAACAAGAAATCTTAACATGAATTTGAATTGATAATTAAAAGGAGCTGCAATACACTAAAATACTTTTGTTTGATACAAATAAACTGGAAATTACAATTGAGAAACTATTTAAGACATGATAAGCTTAAAAACGACATACATTTTGAAAAATAAACTAAGTACTACTTGTTTTCTTCTTTCCCTTGCTTCCTTTCTTATAGCAAATGATTTCTCTCACATCTCTGAGCAAATCCCAGCAATAATCCTGGCCATTGGATGGCTAGAAATGATCTTGGCCGTTTGATGCATTTTGGCGCCAAAAGTGGTTTTGATAACTTAGACAGGGAAAAGGGTGCATTTAATGCATTTGGCTGTTAGGTGAGGAGGGGGGGGACATGGAGTGGAGTAGGGTGGCTGGGGTTGGAAGGTTGCAGACAAGGTGGTCGGGGAAGGCAGGAAAAAAGGGGGGGGGGGGTGGTTTCGCGGTTTATTTTAAACCGTGGGTGGTTTTTTTGTTTCGGGTTAAAAGGTGGGTAACGGGTTGTTGGACCGGGTAATATGGTTGGACTGGGTTGGGATTGGGCTTATTAAAGGGTCCGGTTTGGTTAAGCTTATAAAACACAAGGACCATCTTTGTAAAAGCTGAAAATTCAGGGACCATTCATGTAACTTCTGAAATTGTATTCCAAGGCTAAACTTGACAATCCCCAATACTCCAAGGACCATTTTAGCCAATTATGAAATTCCAAGGATTAAACATGAACATTTTTAAAATACAAGGACCAAATTTGTAATTTCTCAAACTTTTTGATACTTTTCACCAAAGGACTAATTTTGACAACTTATGATTTTAAAAGGACCTTTGGTGATTTTTCTTTTGAAATTATGTGCTCAGGGACTATTTCTAACAATTTTTGAAACTTGGGGGACTGAAACTGCCAATTTTGCAAACTTAGCTCATTTTTCATCTGATTTTGAACATTTTGCATCTGAAACATATAAAATGCAATTTTGGAATATTTTCAGTATTTTGATGCATTTCTGAGCATTTTTAAACGTTTTGCAGTTCAGATTTAACAAAAAATGATGAGTATTTACACACTCATCAATCCCCCATACTAAACTATTGCTAGTCCCTAGCAATCTTTTGAGAAAAACTTAATGGATTTGAATCTCTTTACCAAAAGCCATTACTTCTGGAGTAGCCAAATGTTTCAGTTCAAGTAAGAACCATGGTACACTGATAACCATGTGATTTTGAGCAAACCACCAGCTTTCAACGGTTTTGATTTGTCTTTACCAGAAGCCGTTTGCTTCTGGACTAGCCAACTCTTAGATAAATTATCAATATTATCTTTGGTGAGCTGATTACCAATTATGGTTTTTCCACTGCCTTTACCACAAGCCATAAACTTGCGGGCTAGCCAACTCTTCACTTTTAAGGATATGGTGAGCTGAATACCATACAATTTTGGGCAAATTGCAAGCCGTTAACGGATTTGAGATATCTTTATCAAGAGCCGTTTGCTCCTGGATTAGCCAATCCTTTTTGTTTATTAGACAAGGCGGACTGATAACCAATTGAGTAAGTGTAGAACACTTACTCCAAAAAAAATTTTGGCCAAAAACGGGGGAATTGGGCGGTATAATTACATGATAAAATTCGTGAGAATTCCCCCCCACACTAGAAATGAATATTGCCCTCAATATTCAAAGTACCGGCGGTTATGCCGAAACAAAGAACGTAAAAGGGAAATACTACGGCCATTATTTAGAAAGATTTTTTTTTTTTTTTTTTTTTTTTTTTTTTTGGAACTTATATACAACATGTGGGGCAACCCCCCCCCACACTAGGGTGGTAGAAAGATAGAAAGAAGTCAGAAATATGGGTGAAAACCCATATGGCATGCTACTGTTTTTGATTCCCGAGTCGCTAGCTTGACTCGATCCCCGCATTCATTGGTTCATGGGGAAAGTTTGTAGATCCGGGACAACCACAGGAGGTATGTCCTCTCCAAAATAATGCTTCAACCGATGACCATTCACTTTAAAGTTTGGACCATCGGGTTGAGATAACTCAATGGTTCCATATGGAAATACTTTAGTGATGGTAAATGGTCCAGACCAGCGGGATTTTAGTTTTCCCGAGAAAATCTTCAATCTTGAGTTGAAAAGAAGGACTCGATCACTGACGTTGAAAACGCGGTTTTTGATTTTTGAGTCATGAATCTTCTTTGTCTTTTCTTTGTAGATCAAAGAGTTCTCGTATGCTTGATCACGGAGTTCATTTAATTCATTCATTTGAACTTTCCGGTGATCACCAGCTGTCTGAATGTCGAAATTAGCATGTTTCAAGGCCCAGTATGCCTTGTGCTCAAGCTCAACCGGCAGATGACATGCCTTCCCGTACACTAGCTTGTATGGAGTACACCCGATGGGTGTTTTATAAGCTGTACGGAAGGCCCAGAGTGCGTCATCTAGCTTATCCGACCAAGAGGCACGGTTTTCGCCAACCGTCCTCTCAAGAATTCTTTTAATCCCCCGGTTGGAAACTTCCACTTGCCCACTTGTTTGGGGGTGGTACGCAGTAGAGAGACGGTGAGTTACACCATACTTTTGCATGACTCTATCAAACTGGTCATTGCAAAAATGCGTACCACGATCACTGATTATGGCTCGTGGAGTTCCAAACCTAGCAAAAAGAGATTTCAAGAATTTCACAACAACTCGGGCATCGTTGGTAGGCAAAGCCTTAGCTTCAACCCATTTTGACAAATAGTCAACGGCCACGAGTATGTATTTGTTACCGCGAGAAGAAGGAAATGGCCCCATAAAATCAATGCCCCAGATGTCAAAAATCTCACACACTTGAATGGCGTTTTGCGGCATTTCATTTCTTTGTGAAATGTTCCCGTGACGTTGACAAGCGTCACAGGTTTTGACAAATTCATGGGCATCCTTATAAATTGTGGGCCAATAGAATCCGGAATCAAACACCTTCTTGGCGGTGTAGTTGGGGCTATTATGTCCCCCAGTAGGTCCAGAATGGCAAGCCTTGAGAATGTCAATAGCTTCCTGACCATATACACATCGCCGGATGACTTGATCCGCACAAATTTTGAACAAGTAAGGGTCGTCCCAGAAGTAATGTTTTACATCTTTAAAGAATTTGTTTTTCTGTTGGGACGACATCCCTTTCACCACAAAGTTACCCGCATGGTAATTTGCAAAGTCAGCAAACCATGGGGTAGAAGAGTCTCCACGAAAAGAAACCACATTGAGTGTTTCGAGAGGAAATGTTTCGTTTATTTCCTTTTTCTCGAACATATCCTGGTGAGGGTTTTCTAGACGGGACAGATGATCAGCAGCCAGGTTCTCAGCTCCTTTTTTTATCACGTATAATGATATCAAATTCTTGCAGGAGGAGAACCCAACGGAGCAATCTCGGCTTTGCATCTTGTTTTGCAAAGAGATATTTAAGAGCCGAGTGATCCGTATACACCACGCATTTGGTCAAGATAAGGTATGGCCGAAACTTCTCAAACGCATACACCACAACTAATAATTCTTTTTCTGTAGTGGTGTAATGGGTTTGAGCTTCAGTCATAGTTTTGCTTGCGTAGTGGATCGGCTGAAAATGCTTAGTTTTGCGTTGCCCCAAGACTGCACCGATAGCAAAATCACTTGCATCGCACATGAGCTCAAAGGGTAAATCCCAGTCGGGGGCAACTAGAATGGGTGCTTCCGTAAGCTTTTTCTTTAATGTTTCAAAAGCTTCGATGCACTCAGGAGAGAAGATAAAAGGAGCATCTTTTTCGAGAAGATGGGTCATAGGCCGAGCGATTTTAGAGAAATCTTGAATGAATCTACGATAAAACCCGGCATGACCTAGAAAACTCCTAATACCTTTGACGGTAGTAGGATGAGGTAATTTAGCAATAACATCAACTTTTGCTCTATCTACCTCAATCCCGTTTTTTGAAATCTTATGGCCAAGGACTATGCCTTCTTTGACCATAAAGTGGCTCTTCTCCCAGTTTAGACATAGATTGGTGTCTTCACACCGTTTTAGCATTTTGTGTAAATGGGAGAGACATGTATGAAACGAGTCCCCAATGACCGAGAAGTCATCCATAAACACCTCCATAGTTTCCCCGATCATGTCGTGGAAAATTGCCATCATACATCGTTGGAACGTGCCAGGAGCATTGCATAAGCCAAAAGGCATACGTCTGTAGGCAAACGTCCCGTATGGGCAGGTGAATGTGGTTTTTTCTTGATCCAGCGGATCAATGGGGATCTGAAAGTAACCCGAGAAACCATCAAGGAAACAATAGTATTCGTTCCCTGCTAATCTCTCAAGCATCTGGTCCATGAAGGGTAGAGGAAAATGGTCTTTACGGGTGGCTTCGTTTAACTTACGGTAGTCAATACACACGCGCCATCCCGTAACCAATCGAGTTGGAATTAACTCGCTTTCTTCAATTGTTATGCCACCCTTTTTTGGAACACAGTGAATTGGGCTAACCCAAGGACTATCAGAGATCGGGTAAATTAAACCGGCATCAAGATGTTTGAGAACCTCTTGTTTGATAACCTCATGAATCTTAGGATTCACCCTTCTCTGATGTTGGACTGCTGGTTTGAAGTCATCCTCCATTAAGATTTTGTGAGTACAAAACTCAGGGTTGATACCCTTAATGTCGGAGAGTTTCCAAGCAATTGCTTGCTTGTGTGACTTCAAGACCTTTATGAGAGCAGTCTTCTCCTCCTCAGTTAAGTTTTTAGCAATTATGACGGGTAATTTATCATCACCCTCCAAGAATGCATACTCGAGATGAGGAGGTAGGTCCTTAAGTTCAACCTCAGGAAATTCTTCAGTAGATGTTTGTACTGATTTGATTTCCTCAATCGTGATCTCTTTCGGAGGGAGTGAAGGTAACGAATCTTCATTTAGCAATTGCTCAAGATAAAGAATATCCCCCTCCGAATCATAAACACCATCAATTCCAGGCGGAATTGATTCATCAGTAGCAAGAAATTCATCGATCTCTTCCAGAAGGAAGTCACCTCCCTCAAACGGAGTGAGAGAGGGGGAAGAGTCGGCAATGATAGGTTGAGAAGATGTGGTGGAATCTCCACTCACAGAATTATGAAGATAACCCAGAAACTCTTGAGAATACTCCTCTGAAGCAATATCAATTAAATCGACTCGATTAACTGCTTCAGTATCATAATTTGAGGAGTACCTCGAAGTTTGATCAAGGTTAAAGGTAACAGCTTCATTACCCACACGTAACGTGATTTCTTGCTCGAATACATCAATAAGAGCACGGCCCGTTCTCAGGAATCCTCGTCCAAAAATGAGAGGAACCCGAGGATCGGCATCGAAATCAACAATCACAAAGTCAGCTGGAAAATGGAACTTTCCTACTTTCACGAATACATCCTCGGCGATGCCAAGAGGACGCGATATAGAACGATCTGCAAGCTCAAGAGTCATGCAGGTAGGAATAAGTTCCGGAAGAGAAAGCTTCTTCCACACTGAATAAGGCATCAGATTGATGCTTGCACCAAGATCGGCAAGGGCAAAGCATTCAATCATCCCAGGAAAAACACAAGGAAGAAGAAATTTTCCGGGATCTCCTAGCTTCTCGGGAAGCTTCTTTAACAAGACTGCTGAGCAGTTCTCGTTCAAAGGAGTTTTGGCCATTTCAAACAGCTTTTCCTTGTTGCTCAACATGTGTTTGAGAGTAGATGCAAACTTGGGCATCAACATGATGGCATCCGCGAAGCTTATGTCAAAATGAAGTTCTTGAAAAATTTGAAAGAATTTCTCCATTTGATGACTGGCTTTTTCGCGGAGCTTTTGCTCATGTAAACGTGAGGGGTAAGGAATAGAAGTTTTGGATTTGGGGTTACCAACTGGAGGTTCAAAAACAACTCCAGGTTTCGGGTTCGGGACAACCTGAGGATGGACAGTGCTGGTACCTCCGTTATTAGTAGGAAGTTCCTTGTCCTTTGTCGCCTCAGGTTCACTTTCCACTACCTTCGGGAGAGAAGAAGAAGAGGTAGTAGGAATAGCGGGTCCATCATAAGAAGCACCACTTCTGGTTGTGATCGCCTTTGCATCGCCCCTCGGATTAGCGATCGTGTTGCTAGGTAAAGTACCTGAGCCCGAGGGTCGATCATTTAAAGACTTCTTAATGTCAGCAATCTGGCTAACCAACAACCGATTCATTTCTTCTTGGGATTTCATGAATTGTTTCAACAACTCATCAGATGATGGTCCAGTTGGAACAATGGCTTGATTTTGCACAGGAAAATTCTGGCCTCTATTGTTAGGATTAGGGCCTTGATTTTGAAAATTCCCTTGATTATTGCCATGAAAATACCCTTGGTTGAAATTTCCCTGACCTGGGTTTCTATTGAAATTTCCTTGGTGTTGGAAATTTTGATTTTGATTTTGAAAATCGTTGTTTTGACTAAAATTACCTTGGTTTTGAAAACCTTGGTTTGGTCTATTCTGATTTTGATTACGGTTTTGGTTGAAACCGGGAGGTCCAGGGTAGTGGTTAGGACGGTGGTTCGGGTCTATAGGAGCACGGTATTGGTTGCTTCCTTGATTAGAAATCCCGCCCACAGCATTAGCTTCAAAAGGGTTACCATCGGTGGCCATACAATTGTAATAAGCATGGGGGCCACCACAAGTAACACAGACTTCCACTTTCTTAACTTCAGCAGGAGGTGAAGTTTGTGGAAAAGAGACTTTCTTTTGGTTGGAGAGAACCAAAGCTTGGATAGCTTCCGTGAGTTTGTCAATCTTAGCATCGGTGCTAGATTGACTCACGGGCGATGAAGAAGAAGGACCAACACTGACTTGGGAAACAACCGGCTTGCTTCGTGCAGTGCGGACTTTAGACTTGTTTCAATGATCGCTAAAGCTTCTTTGACAGTTTTGCTTAAGAAATTTCCTCCAGTGGAGGAATTGAGAGAATCTTGATCAGATTGACTCACTCCATTATAGAAAGTATCGAGTTGCATCAACTCGGAGAAACCGTGGTGAGGACATTTGCGAAGCAATTCCTTGAAACGATCCCACGATTCACTGAAGGGTTCATCAAACTTTTGAGTGAACTTGATGATTTCATTTTTAAGACTCGTGGTTTTGGAAGGTGGATAGAATTCATTCACAAATTTCTTCACCAGGTCTTCCCATGTCTCAATTGATTGAGGGGGTTGTTTTTCAAGCCAAATCCGGGCTTGTCCCTCAAGAGAAAATGGGAACAGAAGAAGCTTAACAGCATCAATAGGGACATTCTTGTATTTGATGGTAGATGCAATCTTGTTAAACCATCGAATATGAGCATGAGGATCATCCCGCTCAAAACCGTAGAATTGATTTGAGGTTACAAGATTCAGTAACCCGGTTTTGAGTTCAAAATTTTCAGCCACAATGGCTGGTACAACAATAGCATCTCCATACCCGTCGATGGGTGCCTGGAGAAGCTCACACATAGGGCGTTCTTCCGCCATGATAACGGAAGTAGTGTGAGCAGTCCGGATCTCAGATCCGACTGAAGGAGCAGAAAGTCTACGGACACGCCTTCTTGGAATCTTGACAAGCTCACGAAATGGGCTCACAGATCTAGAAGAGCGAGTGCGCATACACTAGAGTTAACTCTAAGAGACCTCAGAGTTAAGGAGAGGAATGGGAATTATGAAAATCTTTCTGATGAGAATGGGAATTATGAAGGGAATTATGAAAATGGGGTGAGAAGAATCTTTTTTTGGTTTTCTGGTTCTGACAAGTATATATAACAACAAAATCAATTAAAACAAAATCGAGGCAAAACAACAGTGAACTTAACCAATAATCAAAAGATGAATGGCTTCTTTGAAAAAGGTACACCAATCACAAGGACACAAAGGCAAGTTTTAAATCTTTAGTTCGGGAACTTATTATGGTCGTACCCCCAGTTAGGTAGTACACTACCTTGGTTTGCGGTGGTAATCTTTTATGTTGTTATTATTAAAGAAAACGACAAATCTTTTTTTATTTTTATCTTTGATACATATATCGAAACAAAAGAAAAATATTTTTGTGTTTTATACGTTTTTGGATGTTTTTGGGTTTTTGGGTTTTTTATAAGAAAATATGGATATATATATATAGATGGATGATATGAACAAAGAGTGATTATTCAAACTACTAATCTGCTAAACGGAAGATAATCAGCACAGCTCCCCGGCAGCGGCGCCAAAAATTTGATCCGTGCTAAACCGTCAAGTTTTATCACTCAAGCCGACCACTTGTGAATGGCCGACCGTAACAAACTTAAAACAGTTCAAGCACGAATGCAATGAAGATCAGGGGAGTATAGTGTTTCCCCGGGTCGTTATGTCCCAGCGAGCTATGCAATGAATCACCAAACGGATAGTGATCGAGAGATTTGAACAGAAAAATGGATTGATGTTATTATAACTACAGAAATAGCCTATAATTTCAAAGGCTTAAATGCAAATTAAAGAGGATTAAAAAGATAAAAAAATATTAAATAAACGCTATCACTATTTGCAAAATGATGTTTTTGATTTTTCTGTTTTTATAAAACTGAATTAAAAACTACGTGACGTACAAGAGAAAATGTAAAATTTAAACAATATAAATCCTAAAAATATGAAAATGATATTTTTACAAACCTAATGATAAAAGAAAATTATTAGAAAAAGAAAATTATTTTTATAACTTTTTATCTAATTATTATTAATTAAAAACTATTTTAACTATTTAATAATAGCCTAAAATACAAGAAAATATGAAATAAAGCTTGAAAAATAAATTATGACTTGGAAAAATCTAAAATATCAAAAGAGAATTTTCAAAACCATTTTTGTATTTTTCTGATTATTTTTCTATTTTCTAGGAATTAAAAACTATTTAAAACTACTTAAATTACTTAAAAATACAAATTTAACTAAGAAAAATATTTTTTTAGCTTTTTATATTTATATTAACTTAAGAAAAATGAAAAATTATTTTTTTGAGACTTTTCTGAATTAATTGGATTAAAAGCTATTTAAAAAGTGCTAAAAATTGATTTAAATGCAGAAAAATAGCAAACAGGCTTGGAAAAATATGAAAATTTCAGGAAAAGTCTAAAATATTATTGAGAATCTAGGAAAAATGGAAAAACAGGTGGTTGTGTGTGGAATTATGGAACTGCTATGGAGAATGCTTATAAATAAGCACTTAAGATGAGCCAAAAGCCACAATAAGCTACCAACTGTTTGCAGAAGCTACAATATGCTAAAATAACTCAAAAGCAACTATAAACAACTAACCTAAACCACTGAAATACAAATTACAAAGATTATGATGATTTGATTATGAGCTAAAAACAGGTTTTAGGTGCTACTTTTGAGCTTAAGTACAAGATACAAAATAAGCTGAGAATGAAAATGAGAAGTTGGAACTTATACTAGACCTGGCCAAGATCCTGTGAACCAAATATGAGACCTAGATAAGCTCTGATGAGCTTGATGCAAGCTCTGCAAGAACTGCACAAGTCCTGTGCACACTCAGTCAGAACTGAGCTTGTGCACAGGGGAACTGAGACCTTATTGACAAGCAGTTTTGAGACTTCTAAAAAAATTGCAAAAATCTACTAAAATGGTAACAAGAATTAAGACCAACTGAAGTTTTTAAAACACCAAGTTCCACTAGATTTGACCCAGAAATGAAACAATTAAAAATCCTCTCAGTTGAGCTCAAATCCACATTTTCAGTTTTTGACTTTTTTGACAGATTTGAAATGTTGACTAAACTGAACTTTGATTCCAATTTTTTGACTGATATTGATGTTAATGGATGAAATTAGGCTAATACAAGCTTTGTCTATGAATTTCAAACACAAAACAAGTGTTTACTTTTCTAAAAATCCAACAGTTAAGTGATTAAGACAGTGGATGCATGATTTTGACTTTGAGCACTGCAAATGCAAATTTTAAGACAGCAAGGAGTCAAAAGAAGCTAAACAAGCATGAACCAACAGACCTCTACCACTGAATAAACCTTTGGGACAGTTTAAGCAATAAATCCAAACACACCTTTATTAAATGATTTGCAATTAAAACTGATCTAATCTCTTATCTAGCTAATATTAATGATCAAACTAAGTTAAGCTAACTTAATTAACACTAATTGAACAGGTTTGACAGATTATAACTACAAATACAGTATATGCAATGAAACCTTGAAAATACACTTACAATGGGTCCTAGCCACTATGGCTTGAAACTGAATGAAACCAGAACCACTACCCTATCTATATCAACCCAACTGCTTCTAAATCAACCCATTTCCATTTCTGCATCAACCCATTTCCATTTCTGCATCATTTTTGCCCCGTTTTGACTTTTGTTGACCAGAAGCCAAAATTGTTTAAAACTTAAACTTAAGCTTACAAAAAGCTATAACAAGCTTGTATAAGCTGGTTTGAGCTTAAAATCAAGCTAATAAGAACTTATGCATAAGAATTTGAAATGGATATTTTCAACAGTAACCATGAAACAAGAAATCTTAACATGAATTTGAATTGATAATTAAAAGGAGCTGCAATACACTAAAATACTTTTGTTTGATACAAATAAACTGGAAATTACAATTGAGAAACTATTTAAGACATGATAAGCTTAAAAGCGACATACATTTTGAAAAATAAACTAAGTACTACTTGTTTTCTTCTTTCCCTTGCTTCCTTTCTTATAGCAAATGATTTCTCTCACATCTCTGAGCAAATCCCAGCAATAATCCTGGCCATTGGATGGCTAGAAATGATCTTGGCCGTTTGATGCATTTTGGCGCCAAAAGTGGTTTTGATAACTTAGACAGGGAAAAGGGTGCATTTAATGCATTTGGCTGTTAGGTGAGGAGGGGGGGACATGGAGTGGAGTAGGGTGGCTGGGGTTGGAAGGTTACAGACAAGGTGGTCGGGGAAGACAGGAAAAAGGGGGAGGGGGTGGTTTGGCGGTTTATTTTAAACCGTGGGTGGTTTTTTGGTTTCGGGTTAAAAGGTGGGTAACGGGTTGTTGGACCGGGTAATATGGTTGGACTGGGTTGGGATTGGGCTTATTAAAGGGTCCGGTTTGGTTAAGCTTATAAAACACAAGGACCATCTTTGTAAAAGCTGAAAATTCAGGGACCATTCATGTAACTTCTGAAATTGTATTCCAAGGCTAAACTTGACAATCCCCAATACTCCAAGGACCATTTTAGCCAATTATGAAATTCCAAGGATTAAACATGAACATTTTTAAAATACAAGGACCAAATTTGTAATTTCTCAAACTTTTTGATACTTTTCACCAAAGGACTAATTTTGAAAACTTATGATTTTGAAAGGACCTTTGGTGAATTTTCTTTTGAAATTATGTGCTCAGGGACTATTTCTGACAATTTTTGAAACTTGGGGGACTGAAACTGCCAATTTTGCAAACTTAGCTCATTTTTCATCTGATTTTGAACATTTTGCATCTGGAACATATAAAATTCAATTTTGGAATATTTTCAGTATTTTGATGCATTTCTGAGCATTTTTAAACGTTTTGCAGTTCAGATTTAACCAAAAATGATGAGTATTTACACACTCATCAATGGGACATGGAAGATTGCTTGAAGAAGATCACCCGTACCGTAAAAAAAAAGAATTTGTTTGACGGTACTATAGAGTGTAGAGTGATGGCAGAACCATTGGATGGATACGATTTACTTTCCCAAGTTGTGGATTTAAATATTGTTTTTGGAAAAAAAGTTAAGGCACCTCAAACAAATATTTGGAAAAAAGTCAATATTTTGGGATTTAAAGTATTGGAAACGTTGGCAAGCCTGACATTGTCTTGATGTTATGCATATCGAGAAAAATGTTTGTGAAAGCTTGTTAGGCTTATTATTAAACATTCCAGGAAAAACTAAAGACGAAATTAAAGCTCGAAATGACATGGTCGAAATGGAAATTAGAGACTGATAACATCAAATAGTCCTGAATATTAAGTGTCAATTTCCCCCGATAATGCTCATTATTTATATCATTTATATGGATTTACGCTTGTTTTCTACTTTCAGGTAAATTACGAGCATTGGAGCTAAAGAGACGCGGAACTGGAAACATATCTATAGATTTATCACAGTATGCTATTTTGAAGAAGTTACGGCGTAACTCGTCTCTCACATTACGTCGTAACTATTGCGTGAATCAGTATGCCAGCTTATCAGAAGGTTACGGTGTAACTCCTCCCAAAGGTTACGACGTAACTACATTAGGTCAAAAGAGACTCCACGCCGCTGATACTTACGCCGTAACTACTGCATCAATTACGACGTAACCGAGTTTATTGAAGACTACGGCGTAACCACTAATAAGGTTACGCTGTAACCAGCAGATCTAGTGCATTTTACGAAGAAATAGAAGGTTACGGCGTAACTCCTATATTGGTTACGCCGTAGCCCAGGCCTATAAATACCCCACGAATTCCAGCATTTCTAATCATCCCATTCCACACACAACACTCTGAGAACGTGGGAAAAAGCTCAAGGCAGGTCTAGGAGAGCATACGGAGCTGTTTCCAAGGGATAAGTCACTCCATTACGATAAGCATTAGCGCTTTATATTTCTTTTACTTTCAATTCATGTATTTCGTACCCTTGAATATTGAATTGATTTTCATGATTAATATGAGAGGCTAAGCACCTTTTGGTGCTAGCCTTGTTATGATTCCTTAATTGTTTTGTTTGCGTTTACCTTTACTTCCGTACAATTATTTCTAAGTGTATGCATGCATAGTTCATTGGTAGCCACCCTTGGTTCTGTAGTTTTGAATGGTGGTAGAGGCCAATTGCCTAGGATATATGACCAACTTACCCTAGGTGAGTGGACTGAGACGGGAAGGGTAAGATATGACCAACTTACCTATCGTTTGGATGAACTTAAGAATTGGGGTGTGTAGTGTCTAAGTTCCTAACGGCCGGGCACTCACTATTATGAATCTAGCATGTAGCGGTACTTAATGACTTGGCTTAGGGGACCAGGAACAACAAGACTTATGACGGTGCGCCTGATTTCTCCTGTGGTGGCATCTTTGCTGATAGGTTAGGGCGAATTGACCAAATGCTGTCCTCTCGACTTTGACCCCACCTGAAGTAATTGGAAGTAGGTAGATGTAGACTGATAGACATAACTAGCTAGGAGGATTAACTAGGTTAGCACCACTATTCCTCTATTGATTTTCCTTTACCATTTATCTGCTTCTATTTACTTTATTCTGCATTAGTAGTTTAATTAATTAAATCCCTATCGAAACTATTATTCTGTGACAACTAGACTTAGTAATAATCCAACACACATAGCTTTTGGGACGACCTCGACTTTACCGATTACTACACTACACGCGACCGGGTACAATGCCCGTTAGTGCACTAGGGTAGACCATAGGTATAGCGAGACACTAAATATTAAGACTTGGTCAGTAAAACCTGCATCAAGTTTTTGGCGCCGCTGCCGGGGAGTTTTATTAGGATTGATATTAAGTCTTTAATTTCGTTTTAAACTTTTCTCACGATCATATTTCAAGTTTTCAGGTACCATAGAAGTTGTTAACATCGATGACCTCACTCTTGAGGAATACTTGCCGTTGACAAGAGCGGAACATGGGTCGGGTCTCGTAAGACCGGCAATTGGAGCGGATGTCCGTTTCGAAATCAAAGACCAATTTATGAGGGAGCTTCACGCTAACCCTTTTTCAGGAAACAGGGACGAAGACGCATATGAGCACGTTGAAAATGTCCTTTACATCGCAAGCCTTTTCAACATTCCGGGCGTGTCTCATGATGCTGTTATGCTAAGGGTATTCCCAATGACTCTTATTGGGGCTGGCAGAAGATGGATCGAAAGATTGCCCGCCGGGACAATTAATACTTGGGCGCTACTTAAGAAGCACTTTATTCAGAGATATTGTCCACCATCAAAGATTTCTAACCAGCTTCTAGAGATCCATAATTTCAAACAAGAAGACGACGAAACCTTGTATCAAGCCTGGGATATATACAACGATCTCCTTTACAAATGTCCTACCAATGATCTGAATAACCAGCAGAAGGTCAATATTTTCTACAAAGGAATTAACAAAACTACAAGGCAAATGCTGGACTATCAAGGACCTATTCCGAACATGACTCCTACTCTTGCAATTGAAACCATTAAAAAAATGGCGGATCATTCTCAGAAATGGCACGACGGAGGAAGTAATAGAAACCAAGGAGGAAATTTTGACAGAATTGCAGCAATCGCTAGTAAAATTGAAAGTCTTAGTCGAGATATGCTGAAGGTTAGAGAAACCGTTCATGCCATCCAAGTCGGGTGCGAAAACTGTGGTGGGGGACATTTGACTAAAAACTGTCCTAAAATTGACATGGAAGATACAATCGAGGAAGCTAAATATGGAGAGAATAGGCCTTTCTACGGGGATAATCGTAATAGGTTTCGTGGAGGACCCCCACCGTATTATGAACGTAATGAGAGAAGAGCTAACCTAGAAGAAATTATTAACAAGTACCTTGTGGACACTACCAAGAGGCAAAAGGAGCAAGAGGAATGGCTTAAAAATTTCCAAGATAGTACAAACAAGAGCCTTTCTTCCCATGACATATCACTTAAAAACTTGGAAACTTTAATTGGAAAGCTTGGCGACGAGGTACAAAGAAGAAACGAGGAACAAAAAAACAAATCTACTATATGTAAGGCTGTATTCTCTGATAACAACAAGTACTCTGATAAGTCCGATACTGATGGAGAAAGTGAGTTACGCCGTAATCACACCTCAGAGTTATGGCGTAACCTGAATTCAAGCAAAGATACGGGCACCAAGGACGACAACCCTAAAAGGAGAAGTCATTGGTGTAAAGCTATTGCAATTGACGATGGGGAATGCTACAACTTGTGGGCCTCGTGTGATCCTCGGAAAACCTGCGATGGTGGTGTTGATAAAGAAAGAATAAGAGATGACAGATACAAGTGGACTACACTTAACGACGAAGAAAGGTTAGCCAAGTTCTCGATTAACGAAGTGGAAGGACCACCTATCAAACATTTCTGCAAACCATTACTTGTCATGGAAGATGAGATTACTCACGCTTGGCCAACGTGCAATCCTTTTCGTGAATATTGCAACGGAGGAGGTAATGAGAAGAATGAAGTTTGGATATGCCCACACGAATCTGGGAGGCATGACGTTGATTTTGGAAATCTTTCATTTAGAGATTGGTATTCGATAAGATTCGGGGACGCGATAATTAATTCAGCTTTGTTCAGAAATCTGGAACTTAAATATGAGAAACATTTTCTGCGAGGAAAAACCATTAATCCCCTCGTTGATATTCCTTATGAAGATGACAATAACAAAGGAATTCAAAATCATTGGTGTGAACAAATTAAAACCAGTGACGGAAACGTTTGGGCTTCCTGCAACCCTTTTGAGTATGAATGTGACGGGGGAAGCTGCATTGAGAGAGCTGGGGAAGACGAGTTTCTATAGACTTTAACTAATGACTCTGAAAGAACGGAATTGCCTTGGCCAGATGATCTCGGATTTGACGAGTGGGTCAGAATCAAATACGGAAGAATTGACGCGTTAACTAAAGAGAAAATCTGGAATGGATGTATGAGTAAAGATCAACCTAACAACGAAGTTCCTAATGAAAAATCAGAAGATTACACCAAGGGCTCATCTAAGGAAAAAAATGAAGAATGCAAGCAATTACTCAACCAGCTTGAAGATACCGATTCTGACGACGATGATTTCGATTTACAAGGCGAAGACGGTTTCATTGACCCAGATGATGAAGCGCACGAGAAAAGAAGATGCAAGCTTCTTGGCATCCCATTTAAGAGACCATCACCAATTATAGCCGAAAAATTTGAGTTTACGCGATACCATTTGGGTCCTGAATAAAATTTTTGCAAGATCCGGAAAACTGAAACCAATGAATATCTCCGCACTGCCACAAATGTTGGGTGGGTTAGGCGTAACTTAATGAAAGACATGGAAGAGGTCGGGGAAGTCCAGAGACCCCCATAGAAGCCCCGTGGCTCTGAGTCTAACTTAAAAACTCGTAAATAAAGAAAAGTGCTCTTTCGGGAGACAACTTGAATTATCCATTTCTTTTGTTTTATTTCCATTCCTGTAGGGTTTTGTGTTTTCTAACTATTTTTGCAGGAAACGAGGAACTAATTGCTGCTGCAGTTGCCGATCTAAACAATCATCTCAGTCAATTGTTCTTCAGTGAACTTCTCAGTTGGAACTTCTTGTTCTTCAGCAAACTTTGTCTTCTTAACAGACTGAGAATCATTGTCTTTGGTCTTTCTCTTCAAATTAGGAAACCTTCTTGCTTCTTCTTCAGAGTTCATTGGAATGAAATCCTTATCTTGTCTTTGAATTCTGTAGTAGATACTCTCTACTTTATCATCAGACATTCCTTTGAATTGATGTCTTTTCCAGCCACCAACATTGCAACAATAGGTCTTCATGTGTGCAATAACTTGTGCCTTAGTTGGTTGCCTTGGTTTCTTTTGACCTTTTCTGACTGAACCAATTACCTCTTGAAGTGCTTGATTATTCTTCATCTGAATAAAGTCCTTTAATTGAGCTGTTCTTTGTTCATCAGTTAAAGACTTATCTGCTACAAGGTCAATCGCCTTCTTCTTGATTACTGTATCATTTGCAATAAAGAATTCAATTTCTTCTTCAGTAGGTACATAGCTGAACTCTGGAGTCTTCTCTATGAATATTGTAGGTTGAACAGTAGAAAGTGGATCTTCCATTCTATACAGCCTTTTAGCCTCCATAAAGCTTGCAATCTCCAATTCTTCAAGCTTTTTCTTCTCAGCAACTTCTTCTTCATTAATCTTTCTTGCAACTTCAACATCATGAGCAATCTGAATTTGTACTTTCTTTGAAACCTTTCTTCTTGTTTGCTCCTTGCTTTGCATAACAGTTTTACCTTTATCTTGCTTCAGTTCATCAACTTCTTCACTTGTAGTGGCAATATCATGTCCAGCAGTGGGCATATTTGGCTTTGAAGTGGAGAGTGGATCAGTGGTAAAATCATCAGTTGCAGTACTAAAAATGTCTTGATCTAGTTGCTCTTCTTGAGTATCAGCTTCCTCTGCACCTTTACTAGAAACACCTTCATCTTCAAAATCAATTCTCCTCCCCTGAGTTCCAGCATCTGTTTTCCTCCCCTGTTTGGGAGAATTTCCCAAATCTTGATCAAAATCAGCTGAATCACCATCATTAGGTGAGGATGAAGATGATATCACTAGCTTTGCAGTTTTTGACTTCTTTTTTAACACCTGCAACTCTTCGTTCAAGGTCTGAATCTCCTCTTGCAAGTGTGTAATGTCCTTGGCATGCTGCTTCTTTACATGTGCCAGATCCTTTTGTAGACATTCAACCTGCTTGGCTAATTTTGTACACAAAACCATCAATTCCAATTGTTGCCCACTGCCCTAAACACTTCCAACTGTGTGACCTGTTGGGAGAGGTGAATCATAGGGCATTGGTTCGGGTTCCTCCCTAGTTGGACTAGATTGAAGGCTGGAACCACCACTGCTTATGCCTAAACCAAAAGGATCAGGTACATGCTGTGTTGTAATGGGAGGAGTTGTCTGTTTTTGCCTCCTCTCATAGGTGTGAGAAACTGGTGGAGTATAATCAATGTGTGGAACAGTGATTATTGGTGTAGTTTGTATTTGTGAAATCTTTGCAAGCATTTGAGGAAAGAGAGGTGTAAAAATCGTATTTCCATCTTTGTTCATGTTTTGAAAAACTTTAGGCTTAAGGCAACGGATTTTATAAACATTTGTATGGGGTTGCAGTTGAAATTCATTTAGCATTGCTTGCACAAACCTTAGATACATTAAAAATTTTGTTGAACTCTTTACATTGCCTTGCATACTTTGAAAAATATATTTTGACCAATTAAAAGTCCTATCAGTGGCTAGACAAACCAAAGGGTAAGCCATGGTTGAATTGAATTATTCATAAGAGGTTTTCTTAGGACTTAGGCAATGCAAAAGAGTATGTATCAAAAATCTCCAATTGGGACAAAAACCACTCTTTTTGAAAGTAGCCTTTTTATCAATGACATCATACCCCATGGATGATAAATTTTCATGTATTTCTGGCATAGGTAATGTGATGATACCATTGAGATCAACCAATTGGAGAATTCTCCTCAAGGATTCCTCAGTAACATCAATGGTTACCCCATCCACAGTGGCTCTAAGAGCATCCACTGTTTCATGTGTATCTCTTTGTTCAATGGTTATGGACTGAGAAGAAGTCCAAAACTGTTTGATTTGAGAGATATAGATTGTGGGATTTAAAAGTAAAGCATACCTTAAATGGGTAGTATTGAGAAAGTCCACAATTTGATGAAAAACAGGGCCACTCTTCTCGGTTGACTTTTGTAAGTAGGCCACTTGGTTGTGCTCATCTGCAAAAGTGATCGGTGCCATAGAATCTTTTGTTGAAAAATAGATTGTGTCTGTATGAATTGTATAAAGAACTCGCCAATTGAGAGAAAATATATAAAGAGTTAGGGTTTTAGTGTTTTGCGCAAGAAAGAATATTTAAGGAGAATATTTATCTTAAGAAGATAAATTATAAGTAGGAAAGTAGATAATCTTCTAAAAATTTACCCTATTTATATATGGAAATAATTAACTCTCAACGACTAGTAAAAATTTAGTTACAGACACAACAGTTGTACTGGCTAGAACAACAGTGGTAAAATAACACTGTCAGTGGAAACTGTGAACTAGCAGTGGTAATTTTTCACAAAGACTTTCAAAGAGCAGTGGTAAAGAAAAACATTTAAAAAATAGACTGCTCTTATCATATTTTTTAGCAAACTACCAGCTATCAACGGATTTGATATGTCTTTACCATGAGCCGTTTGCTATGGACTAGCTGTAAGATATAACTTTTCACATACACATCAAACCATAACACAAAGTAGCATATAGATGGAATTCTAGAGAGAGAAAGTTAGAGGTTTAGGGAACTTAGTGAGAGAAAGTGAAAGATATTATTATGAGCTCCAACTCTCTACCTTGGAAGGTAGAGAGTATTTATAGTCTTACATAACTCGCCACACTTTGGGCTGTGGATCAGGCATACAGTGGGTAAAGACCCGTCCGTCCTCCACGGTGTTACAAAACTAAATTACTACTTAACTTAAAAGAACTACGACTACGAGCTTTCTAACAATTACATATACTTGAGGTGACCGACTCTTTAATACCGGGAATTTCTAATTCCTAACAATCTCCCCCTAAGGGAGGTCACCTCAATCATGTACCAAAATTACATTGAATACAAACAGATATTACATTTAACAATTGATCTTGCATTCTTGATGTAGTCCTTTGCTCCTGAGCTCGTAGTCATTGATTCTTCACATTGCATGTTTGGTTATTCCAAGTGGAGGTCTTTTACTGATCCATGTGATGATAAGTTTGAGCCATCTTTGGAGATCATCAGCTATTGACAATCTCAGACACATCCTTTGTGGTGTTGGTATTTTGTGATGTTGTGACTTTGGGACTGACATGCTCACATTCTGGATCATGAAATCTTCTCATCAGAGTAGCGGAAGCTTTTGTTGAATCATGATATTGGCAGCAGCGTAGCAGAAGCTTGGTGTGAAATATCAGAGTCATTGATGCACTAGTCATGATTTCTTTGAGTTGAATGTGTTAAGTGAGCATGCGGCTAAGGATTGACCGCTCCATTCTGATCAGCTGCAAACGTCGGGAGTACCTGCATACAACAGTTAGCAATAAAACACATGAAAGTGTCTTTGATCACTTTCGTTGAATTGAGGTACACGGCCCACGGTTCCCCGTTGATCAGTACAAGTACTGCCTGTGATCAGGTAGGATTCCTAAGAATCTCCTTGACAGGGTTTCGCAGCTGTTCTAGCTGTTCTCAAACCGGAACATCTCAAAGAAGACAACACGGAGTGAGTGAACCAGCGAATTTTAAGTCCACTGATTGATGAAAAGAGATTTGAAAAACAATCGTGTATTGCTCAATAGAAATTGTTTTTGCAATACAACGAAGGTTTTATTGAAAATCAATTATCAATCATAAAAATACCTTTTGGTTTGAAAAATGAGTACACGGTCGATGTGCTAAAGAAAAGAGTTTATAAGCACAAAGACCGGTTTTTCAAAGGTATCCGTCAATCCCTAACCTGAACCAGGATTGATTCAAGAAATTGAATCGCCCCATTGTTTCTGTTCAGTTGTCACATGGTTGATCCATATAATAGATCTCACATGCCACCTACCAGGAGCTTGTTTGATGTTGGCTCCAGAAGGCTTTCCATCTTCATTGTGAGTGTGTAAACACATCACTCAGATGTTCTGGCAATACCACAAGGATAATGCGTAGGACTCATGATATAATCTCTCTTTCCACATTGTGTGAAACAGAGAGTCTTCATTGAAAGTGTCCTAATGAGATTTATTGATGATCTCGTGGCTCTAGACTCAATTTGTGCATATTTGGATCCTATAACGGAGACTAGGGAGAGGGTCTCCTTCTTCAATATCAACCATCTCTAAGAGAAAGTCGATAGATAATGTTGGTTCCCCGTGAGAATGAAACAAGCCCTTTTAAGAGGAACTTGAGTGGTTTGGAAAGTTGAAGTGCAGTGCGTCACTGGGTCCATGACGTCTTGTCTTCAATACTGATGTTACCATCAGTAGCATATGAATTGAACCCGGTTTCTGCCCTAAGGTTGAATAAATGGAGGGCTATTTGTTTTCACCCTATTCACATTCAATTCTTTTTAATTCTTCAACCCCTTCAGTGCTTACCGAGACTTCATAACTAGAACCTTGTTGGGTTTGTTCCAGTACTAGCTCAGTCTTAGTCCGCACTCTTCCCTTATCTCATTTTTCTCCTTTTATCATCATACCTAAGGACTTCTACACTAACTAGTGGATTGTCCCTGGGTAGATCCCTCCGGTTCTGGCGGATCATGGGAACCAATACCTAACCTTATCATCCTTGTATCACCGTACATAAAGTAAAGTTGGTAGGTCAATTTGGTATTGTTCATCTGCCATTGGATCCAATAGAAACCATTTGAAAATCAATTCAGATACTTGTGATGTATTATCATAGCATTTTGTACCTGAATTGTTTTTGATATTTTTAGAACGAGAACTCCCCCTCAACATGTGCATCAAGTATTTGAAAATGTTTTGCACACGGAGGCAAGAGAAAGAATTAACTTCTTTTGATTACCATTTTCTAAAAGATATCAACATCACTTCCCTCAACAGATCAAGTGGGTATAGCATTTCCGGGAAGGATGAGGTTTCCATGAATTTGCTCCCCCTCAATATGTGCCTCAAGGTTTGAAAAGAGTTTTGCACATACTAGAGGGAACCTGCACATTAGGATGAATGATCACGTTTCAAATCAAAGGTTTAATATAGATGCTCCCCCTCAACATGTGCATGGAAAATTTGAAATCGTTTGTCACATGTGGGCAGGATAGCATGTACATTCATGTGAAACCATTTACCTTAATATCAGTTTAAATCCAATTTAAATCACACATTCTCCCCCGATCACAATTATCAAAACATTTGAGATTTGTGATCTCTTATAGATTTAAATTGATTTTGAAAGCTTTTAAGGAGAATTGTGACTTGATTGTGAAAGCGTTTGAACTGATAAGGATCGGATTTTAAGACTTTAAACTCCATTGTTAAAACATGCATTTATATCTTTTGAAAAACAATTTTAATGCCAAATAACTTTTTAATTTAATTGAAATCATTCTCCCCCTCAATCAATGACATAGGTTGTTGATTGAGAGATCGAGATTTTGACAAATAAGTCCTGATGATTTTCAAAAATAGAGATCGAGTTATTTTTCAAAGCATTTGGTTTTCAGCAGATAAATGTTTATAGAATCAGAGCATGGAATTTGAAAACATGTTAAAACATGGCTCTGTTCTTTCTTTTAAAACCGGGTTACTGCCTGAAAATGACAATAAACCATATTTTTTCTCTTTCTCCCAATTTTTTTTTTTTTTTTTTTTTTTTTTTTTTTTTTTTTTTTTTTTTTTTTTTAAGAATTCGAACAACATCTAAAGTCCCGTGTCATTCTTTGAATGACAGCACAAAGACCGTAGATATTATCGAATCGAGAGAAATATGACAAAATGACAATATTTTTTGAAGATTTTTCGAATTTTTCAATTTTTTATGGATTTTGAAGGTTTTATATTTTTCTATTTGATTTTTGAAGGTTTTATAATTTTGTATTTTGTTTTTCGAATAGATATATACAAGAGATAGATGAAGATAGACCTTTACTCCTCGTCTTCCTCCTGAAGACGTTTGAGAGTTTCTGGTTGAAGGCTTTTCAAACCAAGACGTGGAAGAATAAACTCAAAACGTTCTCTTGGAAGAGCTTTGGTGAAGATGTCCGCTAACTGATATTCAGACCTCACAAAATATAGTTCCACCACACCTTTTTCCACTTGTTCCCTGATGAAATGATGTCGAATGTCGATATGCTTTGCTCTTGAGTGTTGGACGTTGTTGCATGAGAGAGCAATAGCACTTTTATTATCACAGTACAGAGGGATTTTGTTGAATTCAAAGCCATAGTCAGATAATTGAGATCTCATCCATAAGATTTGAGCACAACAAGATGACATGGCTATGTATTCAGCCTCTGTAGAGGAAATAGAAGTACTCATTTGCTTCTTTGAAGACCAGCTTACAAGCTTATCACCCAAAAACTGAGCACCTCCAGATGTACTTCGACGTGTATCTTGACAACCTGCATGATCAGCATCTGCATAGGCCGTTAGTGACATACCGGTGTCCTTCGGGTACCATAGTCCCATATTGATGGTTCCTTGGAGATACCGAAAGACCCGTTTAACTGCTTCAAGGTGCCTTTTAGTAGGCTTAGCCTGGTATCTAGCACACATGCACACAGAGAACAAAATGTCTGGTCTACTAGCAGTGAGATACATCAGGGATCCAATCATACTCCGATATTTTGTTTGGTCAATCATGATCCCTGAGAGGTCCTCATCTAATTTGGTTCGGTCAATCATGGGGGTGTCAACAGGGTCACATGAATCAAATCCAAATTTCTTTAAAATCTCTGTTGCATATTTAGATTGATTTATGAAAATGCCTCCGGGACTTTGTGAAATTTGTAATCCCAAGAAAAATGACATTTGTCCCATCATTGACATTTGAAACTTTGAACTCATTTCATTAGAAAAACGATCACATTCCATTGGGTCAGTCGAGGCAAAAATAATATCATCAACATAAATTTGAACATGAATCAAATGTTTGCCTGACTTCCTGGTGAACAATGTAGGATCAACTGCTCCTTTGATGAATCCGGTTGATAGAAGAAACTTTGACAGTGTATCATACCATGCCCTTGGAGCTTGCTTTAAACCGTAAAGAGCCTTCTTCAAACGATAAACGTGAGTAGGATGCTCTTGATTCACAAATCCTTCAGGTTGGCTGACGTAGACGACTTCTTTAAGATCTCCGTTCAGAAATGCCGTCTTTACATCCATCTGATATACCACCATGTTCTTACTAGCAGCATTAGCCAGAAAGATTCTGATTGCCTCGATTCGAGCAACTGGAGCAAAAGATTATTCAAAGTCTATACCCTCCTCTTGACGATATCCTTTAGCAACTAATCGAGCCTTGTTCTTCAACACATCACCATGCTCATCAAGTTTTACTTTGAAGATCCATTTTAGAGCTATAATCATAGCACAGTCTGGAGCAGGTACTAACTCCCATACATCAAGACGATCAAACTCATGAATTTCATCTTGCATAGCATTGAACCAGCTATCTTCATTCATAGCAGTTTTAACATCTTTTGGTTCGATCTTAGATAGTACGGAGTTGAAGAAGCACCATAAGGCATCGGTTGCGAGTTGCTTCCGGGTTGATACAGGACGAGAGGGATTTCCAATGATGTTGTCTAATGGATGATCGTGAGTCCATTTTCTGAGGTGTTCATGTGGCATTTGTTGAGGAACTGAGGTAGCTGAGTCGATGTCTCCTGAAGAAGATGGTTCTGATGATGATTCAGGAGTAGCAAATATGTTTTCAAATGGAGCATCTTCAGGAGTCGCAAAGGGATTAACTTCATCATTGATGCCAGAAACATTTCCATGATGTACATTTGAAGAATGATGATTTGTTGATGAGACTGAAGGATCAGCAGCAGGTGCTTCTTGACTTACAGATATTGAGACTGATGGATTGACTTCATTCACTGGAATATGAGCATCCTCTGTTGTAGGGATCAGCACCTCATTAGTAGTAGACTCATACAGTTCATCAAACATGGGATCAAACAATTTCTTTACATCATCTTCAGATGGAGGTACATATGGAGTTTCTTGAGAGGAGTTTGGAACAAGGGATGAACCAATAGGACTGTTTTGAAGTGCGGGTCCTGAGCTGGAGTGTCCAGGAGCCATTTGACCGGTCAGCTCATCAAACGTAACGTGAATTGTTTCCATGATATTTCGGGTTCTTTTGTTGTAGATTCGGTATCCCTTTTTGTTTGGTGCATATCCTACAAATACTCCAATGTCAGCTTTAGCCCTAAGTTTGCCCAAGTCTTGACCCTCATTAGTTGGATAGCACAAGGCACCAAACACACGAAGGAAAGATAGATTTGGTTTTCTGTTGTGGACAAGTTCATATGGAGTTTTTCCATGAGAGGTGTGAATCAGGGAACGATTTTGTGTGTAGCATGCAGTGGCGATTGCTTCAGACCAGAGAAACATTGGAACCTTTGAGTAGATCAGCATTGTTCTAGCAGCTTCAACAAGGGTACGATTTCGTCTTTCAACTACACCGTTCTGTTGTGGGGTTCGTGGAACACTTCTTTGATGGCTGATTCCAACGCTTTCATAGAATTCACTAAGTTGTTTGTTGACAAACTCAGTTCCATTGTCTGTTCTGATAATTCTGACAGTTTTGTTAAGTCGAACCTGCAGCTGTTTGATGAGTTTGATGATGATATCAGGAGTTTCATCCTTTGTCCTTAAGAACTTGACCCAGGTGAATCTAGAGTAATCATCAACCACAACTAACACATATTTCTTCCCAAAGATGTTCTGCACCCTCATTGGTCCACATAAATCCATATGAAGCATATGAAGAACTTCTGTGACAGAGTTAGTAGGTTTGGGTTTATGGGCATACTTCTTGCTTTTTCCCAATTGACATGCTGAACAAAGATGATCCTTTTCATACTTTAGTCTAGGTAAACCTACAACTAAGTCCTTTCTGGAAAGATCGTTGATGGTGCCGAAGTTCAAGTGATTGAGACGACGATGCCATAACCATGACTTTGTTTTTGAAGCCTTAGATAACAAGCAGATTGGAGAGGCCCTCATCATGTCATCGATAGAGATGGTGTAAAGGTTTGAGCCACGAGTTCCTTTTAACAGTTCCTTACCATTAAGATCTCTAACAAAGCAGGTATGTTTTCTGAAGGCTACTTCTAGATCAGAATCACAGAATTGACCAACAGAGAACAGATTATGACCTAAACCTTCCACATAATACACTCTAGAGATGACACTATCACCAACAACATAATCTCCATAACCCATAATAGCACCGAAATGATCATTACCAAATCTAACAGTCCCGATGGATTTGCTCACGAAGTTCATGAGCCGCGACCGGTCTCCAGTCATATGCTTGGAACAGCCTGAGTCCAGGTACCACAGAACGATTTGAACGATCTGCAGTTGAACACAGACAAGAATGGATAACTGGATAATTGGGATCCCCATGCAAGAATGGGTTCCATTTGGTTAGTAACAATGTTTGGAACACCCACATCAGAAATAGAAGAATTCATATCAGAAAGTGAGGCAATGGAATCGATGTGAATAGATGCAGTACTAGTGTCAGTATTAGCCATGTTCACAGTGTGATCACTTCTTAAGGGAATAGTTCTACCAGTAGGCATCCATTTTCTAGTGGGCATTATCTGATTAGTCTTAAGACCAACAGGTGTCCAATAAAAGCCTATTTTACTGAATGTTCTTCCTGTGGGTTTCCACTATTTTCTAACTTTCTTATGTTTTTGCCTTTTAGCCTTCCTAGCATGAACTTTAGCATTAACAATATTAACTGGACAATTAACATCATTAGGCAGAACATTAACACCACATTCATGATTAGAAACAGAATTCAAGCAGACATCAGTACAAGGTTTGCAAATAGTATCAGAATTCGAATTAATTACAGTACGCCTATGGCTAATACTAGAATCAACACGATTCGTTTTATTCGATTCAAACGTAAAGTTCCTAGATTGTTCTTCTACTCTTTTCCAGTGGACATTCTTAGCTTGCGAGGTCCTATCATTCCTTGTATTGTCTTGAGACTTTGACCTGCTCCCTTTAATGTCACTGATTACTCCTGTAGAGGGAATGGGAACATTAGTTTGTTTTACTACTCTTTGTACCACCTGTTTAGATGTGCTGGGATCTGAACTACAAGCAGGTGCGCTAAGGTTCACTTTCTTAACACTAGAGGTACTGAGACTAGTACTCCTAGAAGGCACATTTGAGTTCACTTTCCTAGCATTGACAGATCTAGAATCTGAGCTACTCAATGGTACACTACTCCTCACATTCAAGCCATTGGGAATCGAGTGCATATCATGTTTGGCCTTAGGCATTGAGCATGGAATCAAAGGGTTAACTCTCTCACCTAATGTCTTTGGGCATATTGTGATCAAACATTCTAAGATTTCTTGAGATCGTTTGGCATATAAGCATGCATGTCCAATTGCATTATCATGAGGTTTCTCTAGCTTATCCTCTTCAACAATCTCACGCAGGCATTCTAAGCAATCCTTAAGGGATGAGAAATATGTTTGAATGGCAAGTTTGTTGTTCCTTAGATGAGGGGGGACATATGTCACAGATAAAGCATATTTCTTACAAGAGTGAACCTTTGATACAACATTCTCCCCATTGGTCATTGGCATTTTCCCTTTTACCTGACTCTTCAGATTCTCAATTTCCTTTTGCAATGAAGCTATTTGTTCGTTGTTTTTGTTAAGAGTGACTTTAATTGATTCAAATAACTCATTGAAATGACGTTTAACCTTTTCATTTTCTTCTAGGAAACTTTCGTTTTCCTTTTGTAAAGCATTTACTAGGTTTTGAAGATGAAACGTTTGAGAATTCTGAGAATCTAAAGGAGGAGGCATTTGGGAGCCTGTCATATTGTTCGTTTGACCCTTTAATTGAGAGATTTGGGCTTTCAACTTTCTGATCGTGTTACACTGAGCTTGAATCTGTTCATCTCGTTTGTTAATTTGAAAAACTGCATCAAACTTTGGAGCATCTACAGATGTCTTGATATTTGAAGTTTTGACATTTTCTTTGAGATGTTGATATTTTAGTTGTAGATTAAAATACTCAACTTCTAGGTTAGAAAAATGTTTAACCAAATTGTCGTGATCATCCAGTTCAATTTTCTCATTTAGTTTAGAATTGGTTTTTTCAAGCTCAATGACACGATCATGGGAGACTTTCAGGGCCACAGATAGTTCATGAAATTTGGAAGCATTAATAGAGCAATTTGAAGCAGTGAAAAAGAAATCTTGAGCAACACATTCAGTAATAAGATTCTCATTCAATGTATGCAGGTTCTTCCTCTCAATCTCATTATATTTTAGTGCACGCTCATAGTCACTAATTTCAACTATTATTGCATCAAATTCCTTTTCCATTCCCTTAATATCTGTTTCTATCCCCTTTTTAAGACTCTCAAAGTGATCTTTTAGAAGTTTAAAGAAAGGCATGATCTCAGTTAAATAACATTCTTTCATTTGTTCAAAACCCCTTTCTCCTTCAGTTATGCCAGTGGGTGTGATCCTTTTCTTGCAAGTTTTCTCAAAATCAACAAATAGTTGAAAAATAACGTATTGGCTAATTAAGGTCTTGCTTTTAGTGGCAATTGTTCTAGGAACAAGATGCATTGGTGTGTTAGGAGGATACACAGTTGCTCTAGGCATTTTCCAAAGGGGAGGGTTTGTTACTGCAATATTTTCAGCTTTCTGCTTATCTAAATCCATTTTCCAGAAGACTTGTTCGGGAGTCAACAATGTCTGAGTCTTAAACTTGTTCAAGGAAATCCAGTTTTCCTTCTTGTAGTCATGGGGAGTGATAATTACTTTCTTCTCTTTGCACTTAGGATCATTTAGTTTCTTATTCATCTTCTCCCTAGTTACTTCATCTAATTTCTTGTCATCCTCAGTGCACTCAAAGCAACTAGGTTTTTGTCTAGGTTTAAGAATCTCATTTCCATCATAGATAACACTTTGAGCTGCTTTTGCTATCTTTCCATACTCAGGGTTGGGTTTATCTATAATGGGAACACTATGCTTATCGCTTAGAACTCTATGCTTAGTGATCATGTGAGCAGTCTGAATGGTGTTTCCTTGCATGTACAACTTGTTTTCAAGTTTGTTTTTCAAAGTTTTCAGATTAGAAAAATCTCTCAAGAGCTTTGATTCTTTTGCATTAAATTCTTGCTTAAGCATTTTCACATTTTCTTGAAGTTCTTGTTTTTGCTTAGCTGTTTTAGAAAGTTTTTCTTGCAAAGAATTTAATTCTTGTTTCAATACTTCTTCTCTAAAATTACTTTTTCTAATTACTGTACGCACTTGGTCATCCATTTCCTGTTCACGAGTGGTCAACTCAAATTTAGCGCGTTGTTCATAAATAGCAACACGTTCTTTATAGGCATTTAGTTCAGAAATTATGGAATCATCAGGAGCACATGCAGTGTATTCATCAAAGACATAGTCATTGTTGACTGCAGAAGATGCATCACTTGGTACAACTTCACTTTCACTTTGTTTCACGTATTGATCATATGGGACAATATTGTTATTACCCATATTTTCAACGTTTGATTCAATAGTTTCAGTTGATTGTACTTTGTCATGCATCTGTTGCACATCAGCATCATCGTATAGTTTTAATACCTCTGAGATGAGTTTGTCCTTGGATGGGCCAGTTTGTGGTGAAGAAGAAATCTTGGGAGAAACCATTGGAGAGATGCTAGCCATAAAGATTGTGTGTGCAGTAGGTCCATCATCTACATCCGAGTCGTATGCATCACAGTCAGCGACTTGAAAGGCATTCTGATGATTGTGACCTATCTCCTGAATAGGCTGCTCATCCACATCTGCATCATAGGTCTTGGCATTGCCCTCAGCAAGAAACAGCAATTCCTCTTCATCCAACGCAGCACCATTGTCCTGAGCTTGTGCCAGCAACATCTTATCTCTGAAGTAATCAGCATTCTGTGGACGCTTTGGAGATGTGCAGTTCCTTGCAATGTGTCCTTCACCACCACAGTTATAGCATTTGATTGGCTTAGGTTGACCTTGGTTACCATTTCTTCCTCGATTCTGGTTTCCAACATAACCTCTCCCAGCTCCACCTCTTCCCTGATCATACTGTCTTTCCTGAACTGGTTGCACCACGATCCTTCCATCTTTAACAGTGGCTTGATTATGTGGGTTAGATGCAGTTCTGAGGTTGTTGTTGGTTTGTGGGAGAGAATTCATGTTTTGACTAATGAGAAGAGCTAGTTGATTGATGATGTTACCCACGTGTGCATCAGCATCAGCTTGTTTGAACATGGGATCAGGAATGAGTTTGTGATTACCATTCCCCAAGGGTATGACTTGTGATGCTTTGGTTGTGATTCCGATGTTTGAGTAGAAGGCTGTTGAGTCATTAGACGAGCTTGTCTCTCCCTGGTTGGTTTTGAACTGATTGAGAATCAATTTTTCAAACATGGCATGTCTCTCATTCTGAAGGAGAAAGGCATAGAGTTGCTCATAGTTTGTATTCTTCAATCCTTTAGTGAGCTTCACAGCTGTGACAAACTTGTGCCATTCGGGATTCATGTTGTTCACAAACTTTGAGTTGAGCTGAATGTTAGGCATAGTCATTCTGATGTTCCTCATGTCATTCACTAACTTATGAAATCTCACATAGTACTCATAGACACTCTCATCTGGTTTCATCTTGAAGTGCTCAAATTCGTCATAGAGTTAGGATTCTCTGTCTTCCACAGTTAGTTCTGAACCTGAGAGAAGCATCTTAACATTATCCCAAACTGCCTTTGCTTCAGTGTTATGATTGATCAGCTTGTAGATGTCTTTAGGAAGACCTTGAAGAACAATGTTTGAAGCCCTGATATCTGCATCAAATCTCTTTTTCTCCTTATCATCAAGCTCATCATACATCTTAGGTCTGTCCATTCCGTAAATAGGAGTACCATCTTCATTAGTATCAAGTATGTCTCTAGTCGTCTCAACTCGATATGGTCCTTCATCAATGGATTTGAGAATGTTGACACCATTTTCCTTTCCAAGGCAATACAATCTGATTCGTTGAGCCCAAGAGTCGTAGTCAGTTCTGTCAAGCATGGGTGGACGAGTATCTGAGCCAGCTGCTTGTACATCCTCGGCAACAGTGGAGATGACAGTAGGGACGTTGGTAGACATGTTAACAGATTATACGGGATTTTATAACTCTATGATTAAACCGGGAAATAGATTCTTTCACGGGATTTTACTAAATCAAGAGAAAACCGTAAACAATCACTCAAGTCGCTAGAAGATTATGAACTAAGTCGCTAGAAGATAATGCACTAAGTCGCTAGAAAATAATGCACTAAGTCGCTAACTCTTAATTCGCTAGACAGCTAAGTCGCTAGAATCCCAAGTCGCTAGACAGAAAGCAAGTCGCTAAGTAGTAACTCGCTACAGACCAAGTCGCTAGCCAAATTTTGGCAGCAATTCGCTACACAAGTCGCTAGATATGCAAGTCGCTAAAGAGCAACTCGCCACAGACCAAGTCGCTACCACAAGTCGCTACCCGTAGTGGAGAATCCACTACTTGTACTTTAACTCGCTAGATCTAACTCGCTACCTTCAACACTGTAAGTCGCTACAAAAATGTGAAGCAAGTCGCTACCAAGAAACTATTCCGTGAGCTAAGTCGCTAGCTTGAAAAACCATATAAACATCACTTTTCAATCCAAAAACAACCCAACCAAGATGATTCAAGCTTACCAAATGAAAACCTAAACACTTTTGATGATTCTAAACATAAAAGTACCAACAAAATTCAAACTTTAACACAAGAAATCAACCAAATGATGCAAAAACCACTAAACTTTTTCAAACTCAAAAACCACCTAAAAACCACTATAAATCCAAAGATGTGCAAGATATGATCTAACCATGGCTCTTGATACCAATTGTAAGATATAACTTTTCACATACACATCAAACCATAACACAAAGTAGCATATAGATGGAATTCTAGAGAGAGAAAGTTAGAGGTTTAGGGAACTTAGTGAGAGAAAGTGAAAGATATTATTATGAGCTCCAACTCTCTACCTTGGAAGGTAGAGAGTATTTATAGTCTTACATAACTCGCCACACTTTGGGCTGTGGATCAGGCATACAGTGGGTAAAGACCCGTCCGTCCTCCACGGTGTTACAAAACTAAATTACTACTTAACTTAAAAGAACTACGACTACGAGCTTTCTAACGATTACATATACTTGAGGTGACCGACTCTTTAATACCGGGAATTTCTAATTCCTAACACTAGCCAACTCTTAATCATAGAGAATATGGTGAGTTGATGACCATATAGTTTTTGGTAAACTATCAACCATAAACGGATTTGAATAGTCTTTACCAGTAGTCGTTTGCTCTGGACTAGTTGATTCTTATGTGGGTTAGACATGGTGAATCAATAACCATTTGTGTATATCAGATATACACTTTTTAAGATCAACTCCCAGCCAAGATTGGTTATGTAACTGCATGTGTTATAGAAAAAACAAAGACACAAGCACAGAAGCATATACAAACTTATACAACAATGTTAGTACCCAGAGTCTTCCACTCAACACCAAAGACCATTAGATACAAAAATTTTATGAATTTAGCATTCCAATACTTGTTACCAAGTACTGAAATCTACCCACATCAAGTCCTTTTGTTAATAAATCAGCATAGTTGTCATCAGTATGGATTTTGACAACTTGAATTAGTCCTTTTTCATAACAGTCTCTTATGAAATGGTGTCTAATTTCAATATGCTTAGTCTTTGTGTGTTGAACTGGATTCTTTATAATGCAAATGGTACTGCTATTGTCAATATGAATGATGGTATTCATGAAATTGTACCCATAGTCTAAAATTTGATTCTGAAGCCATAGAACTTGAGCACAACAACTTGCAGCAGCCACATACTATGCTTCAGTTGATGAATTAGCCACCGTTGTTTGTTTCTTGCACTGCCATGACACTAATCTGTTGCCAAGAAATTCACCAGTTGTAGATTTTCTATCCAAACTAGCTCCAGCATAGTCACTATCTGAGTAAGTAACCAAATCTAGAGGAGAATCTCTAGAATACCACAATCCCAGAGTAGGAAATGCTTTAAGATATCTGAAAATCTTCTTCACAGCAGTCAAGTGAGAGAACTTGGGAGTGACTTGAAACCTTGCACAGGCACACACTGCAAATATAATATCAGGTCTAGATGATGTAAGATACATTAAAGAACCAATCATAGACCTGTACATGTGCACATCAACTGCTTCACCACTATTTTCCTTCAAGAGTTGATGTGTAGTCTTGTCTGCAGGGGTGCTGGATGACTTTGCATCAGAGAACTTGAACTTTCTAAGTATCTCAGCCACATATTTATCTTGATTGATGAAAATACCATCTGGCCTTTGTTGTACTTGAAGTCACAAAAAGAATGTGAGTTCACCCATATAACTCATCTTGAATTCTTCCTTCATTAGCTTCTCAAATTCTTTGCACATCTCAGTCTTTGTAGATCCAAAAATGATATCATCAACATATACCTGAACTAACAAGATATCATTCTTGTCTTTCTTGATGAACAAAGTTTGATCCACTCTGCCTCTATGAAACCCATTATCAAGAAGATAAGTAGTTAAGGTTTCATACCATTTCCTTGGTGCCTGATGCAAGCCATACAAAGCTTTAACTATCCTGTACACTTTATTAGGATAGGCAGGGTCTTCAAAGCCTGGAGGTTGTGAAACATATACCTCCTCATCAATCTGCCCATATAGAAAAGCACTCTTTACATCCATTTGATAGACCTTAAAGCCCATAAAGGATGCATAGGCTAAGAACAGCCTGATTGCTTCAATTCGTGCAACTGGGGCAAACACTTCTTCATAGTCAATACCCTCCTCTTGAGTGTATCCTTGAGCCACAAGCCTAGCTTTGTTTCTGATAACAATTCCTCTTTCATCCTTCTTGTTTCTGAACACCCATTTAGTACCTATTACCTTCTTGCCAGAAGGCAAATCACAAAGCACCCAAACCTTTTGAAGCTTGAATTGGAGCAACTCTTCTTGCATTGCTTCCACCCAACTTTCATTTTCAAGCGCCTTGTAAACATTCTTTGGCTCCATTTGTGACAAAAAACACATAAAGAGACATTCATTCTTGCCTTTATGAGACTTAGATTCATATATTTCACATATGAATCCATGAATATCAGGCAACCTTATTTGTCTTCTAGTCTTTACAGGTGAGTGGAAATCCCCAATCACATTCTCAAGAGGATGTGATTTATGAATAGAAGTGTGGAGAGTCTAAGGAACTGCAATTTCATTTGGCATATTTGAGATTTCAACATCATTGGCTTGAGCTTCTTCTGTAACTGGAGTTGTATCTTCCACTTCTGGTGTTGCAGTGGAAAATTCTGGCCTAGCAGTGGAATATGCATTTCCACTGCTTTTGGGATCTTCAGTGTTCAAGTTGCTATCTTCATCTTTACCAGAATCATTAGAAGGATGAACATCTCCAGTCCTTGAAATATCATTATTGTCTGCAAAGTCCCAAAGTGGCAGACTGAATTCATCTTGATCTTCCCCTTGATCTTTGTTGGGTTCATCATCATCAAGAAACTCTTTTGAACATGCCAAATCAAAATAAGATGTACCTGTAGAGATAGGCACATAATTCATAATATTGGTTAAAGTATCAAGATCAAACAGATTTTCTGGACCAGTTTCTTTGACATTCACTTTGTTCTCCAGGAACTCAACATGCAGATTTTCTTCAATCTTTTGGGTTCTTAAGTTGAATACTCTGAAAGCTTTACTGACCATGGAATACCCAACAAAATACCCTTCATCTACTTTTTCTTCAAATTTGCCCAGATAATCTATGGTATTGAGAAAGGATACATGACATCCAAATGGTCTCATGAAGTCAAGGATAGGTGGTCTACCCCTAAATAACTCATAAGGTGTCTTGTTCTTTGTTTTTACCACTAAAACCCTGTTTTGCACATAACATGCAGTGTTAACTGCTTCAGCCCAAAAAGTGATTGGCAATTTTGAATCTGCCAACATGGTTCTAGCAGCCTCTATAAGTGTCCTGTTCCTCCTCTTAGCAACACCATTTTGTTGAGGAGTTCTAGCAATACTAAATTCTCTTTTAATACCTTTATCTCTGCAAAAATCATCCATAACTCTATTCTCTGATACTACTTGATGGATCTAAACACACACCTTGTGTTAGTGATATTTTGAGTTATATTACTAAGTACGCGGAATTTACTTAGTAATACTTAGAAAACGAATTATGTGATGTATTGTAAGTAAACACAGAATAAACACAAAACTAAGCTCCAATATTATTAATGAATAATACGAGTGATCTTGCTTATCACTAGGGTTACACCTTGAAGCTTATGTGAATGATACGTATGTTTGTAAGCTATTACGTACCTAAGACAATGACCTAGTACCTCTTTTTATAGTACAAGGAGTCCTTTACAAGATAAGTATAAAGCTAACAATATAGAATATACACACGATCTTTTCTATACTTATCAATACACATTTACTTAACAATTATCTAATAGCAGTAGTAATATTTATACTGGCAGTGGGAATGAGTTTCCACTGCTAGTGTAAACATCAGCAGTGTTAACCACAAGACTATCAGTGGTAATAGATTATTCCCAACAAAAACGCAATAACCTTGTATTAGTTTTTAAATGAACTTTGTGGGTGTGTTCCCTGTAAACCCTCATGAGACTTCACTCGTCCACTTGGGACACCAAGTGGTTTAATAGGCTTGTTGCATTCGCTAAATGCAACCGTGATTCCTACGAAAGTGAGTTAGGTTTGTTTTTCATTTTTCATTTTTTCTTTTCAGAATTATGCTTGTCGGTATAGTGATTTCAGGGATTGAAGTTTGTTCATGATGCTTATACGAAGGCACGTCTCTTCTTCGTGGGCCTTCCTTCTTTATGGAGCAAATTTCAGGGAAGTTCTCGCTCTAATCCTACCTTTTTCTTCACCTTTATTTTAATGCCTAGTACAAAAGGAACTTCGTACAATTCAAGTGGGGGGACGGGAGTAGAATTATCTCTTGAACTTTATTTTGCCCTCAATTTTCTAGTTTATTTTGAAAAATTATGCAATTTTTAAAATTTTGACATGTTTTTCTTAACCTAACTAGATTAGACCTTAGTCGAGCACATACAACCCTTGATATTATATGGTGAGATTAGCCTATTCCATTTCCAATATTTTACCCCAAATCCACCAAATTGTGAGTGTGTCGGTAGCTTGTAAACTTTAAAACTTGGCCTTTGCATCATTTCGAGACCATAGACAAGGTATGTTGAGTTAGCTCGATGTATTTGGACTTTTCAGTTTTAGAAGGCAATATTATAGGAATATCACCCAAACAGCCTACCATTGTGTGTCTATCGATTAGTCACCTCGACTTCTCGACCCCCATGTGAAACCCTTTTGTTGCACTCACCTTTAGTGCAAGATACCCCTAAATACACCCTTCTGAGCCATTCCTTTCATTTTGTTAACCCGATATATTATTTCGATACACCTATACACCTTAGCCTACCCTGTAGTCTTTATTTGTTATTGGGAAGTCATCATTTGCCTAAGTTCAAGGTTCAAGTGGAAAGGTTCGGAAATCACGCTTTCATCGATAACATTTCTGAAGATCATTGAAGACCCCCCGAATTCCCATGGTTCATCTCAAGTGGGGGGATATTTGATAACATCAAATAGTCCTGAATATTAAGTGTCAATTTCCCTCGATAACGCTCGTTATTTATATCAATTATATGGATTTACGCTTGTTTTCCATTGTTTTCCACTTTCAGGTAAATTACGAGCATTGGAGCTAAAGAGACGCGGAACTGGAAACATATCTATAGATTTATCACAGTATGCTATTTTGAAGAAATTACGGTGTAACTCGTCTCTCACATTAAGCCGTAACTATTGCGTGACTCAGTATGCCAGCTTATCAGAAGGTTACGACGTAACTCCTCCCAAAGGTTAAGACGTAACTACATTAGGTCAAAAGAGATTCCACGCCGCTGATACTTACGCCGTAACTACTGCATCAATTACGATGTAACCGAGTTTATTGAAGACTACGGTGTAAACACTAATAAGGTTACGCCGTAACCAACAGATCTAGTGCATTTTACGAAGAAATAGATGGTTACGACGTAACTCCTATATTGGTTACGCGGTAACCCAGATCTGACCTATAAATACCCCACGAATTCCAGCATTTCTAATCATCCCATTTCACATACTACACTCTGAGAACGTGGGAAAAAGCTCAAGGCAGGTCTAGGGGAGCATACGGAGCTGTTTCCAAGAGAGAAGTCACTCCATTACGATAAGCATTAGCGTTTTATATTTCTTTTACTTTCAATTCATGTATTTCGTACCCTTGAATATTGAATTGATTTGCATGATTAATATGAGCAGCTAAGCACCTTTTGGTGCTAGCCTTGTTATGATTCCTTAATTGTTTTGTTTGCGTTTACCTTTACTTCTGTACAATTATTTCTAAGTGTATGCATGCATAGTTCATTGGTAGCCACCCTTGGTTCGGTAGTTTTGAATGGCGGTAGAGGCCAATTGCCTAGGAGATATGACCAACTGACCCTAGGTGAGCGGACTGAGATGGGAAGGGTAAGATATGACCAACTGACGACCCTTTCTACTTGTGCGATTTGACCAACTGATCACCTATCGTTTGGATGAACTTAAGAATTGGGGGGTGTAGTGTCTAAGTTCCTAACAGCCGGGCACTCACTATTATGAATCTAGCATGTAGCGGTACTTAATGACTTGGCTTAGGGGACCAGGAACAACAGGACTTATGACGGTGCGCCTGATTTCTCCTGTGGTAGCATCTTTGCTGATAGGTTAGGGCGAATTGACCGAATGTTGTCCTCTCGACTTTGACCCCACCTGAAGTAATTGGAAGTAGGTTGAAGTAGACATACTTAGCTAGGAGGATTAACTAGGTTAGCACCACTATTCCTCTATTGATTTCCCATTACCATTTATCTACTTCTATTTACTTTATTCTGCATTAGTAGTTTAATTAATTAAATCCCTATCGAAACTATTATTTTGTGACAATTAGACTTAGTAATAATCCAACACACATAGCTCTTGAGACGACCTCGACTTTACCGATTACTACACTACACGCGACTGGGTACACTGCCCGTTAGTGCACTAGGGTAGACCATAGGTATAGCGAGACACTAAATATTAAGACCTGGACAATAAAACCTGCAATAGAGACGAGCTCGCACCACAAGACATGAATAGTACAAAAATGTATTTGCCGGCAGCTTGTTATACCATGTCGAAGTGATACGCTTACACAGCACGTTCGGGGTCAAAGGAACTTCCTTTTCGTCGAGCAAGTTTTTCAACACCCTAGGCAGTGAACCTAATCGTTGTAGTGTAGTATTAGGGTAAGCCACGGGAATTGATATCGTTCTCTAGGGAAATAGGAATGCTAGTGAGAAGTTACTACGCTAAGGTTGGGGTTGAGGAGGATTATTTTTTTATCTTTTTATGTTTTTTAGGAAATGGAAAGGTACAAATCTCGGGGTTCGGATTTGGGGGTTGGTATTTCTACCGATTACTTCTACTATCTAATTATCTAAGCTAAGGTGAGGGTAGTCTATGTCTATTGTTGTGTGCTCGTATGATGATTAAAAATGTATTTGCTTAGGCTTTATTACTCCCTAGTTATCTCCTATTGATGGTTGAATTGTCACGTCCTTATTCTTAATCGCGTTGTGTCTCTAAGGTAGGGGTGTCCATGGTACTAGAACCGTCCCGAACCGGAACCGAACAGAAAGAACCGATAACCGAAAATAAGGAAAAAAGTGGAACCAAGAACCGTCCCAAGTTTTTCGGTTCGGTTCCGGTACGGTACTCGGTTCCGGTACGGGAATTTCGGTAATTTCCATGAGTACCAAAGTGTTAAAAAAATATATTTTGATGGATATGAATTTATGGTACTCGGTTCGTAGAAATTCGAAAGAAGTTGACAACCTTAATAGTATTCCACAACTTGACTTACAAACAAACAAAAAAACATATCTCCGGTAATAGCAAACTCATTATCCATGAAAATAATTGCAAACTCGTTGAGAATATTATATATCAATCATGGTGACTAGCTTACAATAACTTACATGGTGACGATATATCATGCAGTGACGCCATAATCGTTAATTCTTTCTCGACTTTTATCATTAAGTTTAATGAAAAACAAATACCAATAGTTAATTACAACTTCTTGGTAGTTGTTACTGAGCAACACAGAATTATTCGATATGCAACTATGCGCATACTCGATATTCCAATTTAGAAAAAACTTACTTTCATATTGATGAATGATGTTTGAATCTTTGAATGGAATCAGTGGATTAAAGGTTAAGGTTTATGAGTTTTTAGGTTTAGGTAAGGTTTTTCTATTTTCTTAAAAGGCCGCATACTTGCATGTACACAATATCCCAAACAAACCCTATAAAATTACATATTTTCATAAAAGTCGGTTCTTTCGGGAAAGTACCGGAACCAGACGGTTCCGACCCGAACCGTCCCAAGAACCAAAATTTTGAAATTTTTGGAACCAAGAACCGTACCATGGTTCTAACATACGGTCCCATTCCCTGTCGGTACCGGTACGGTTCCTCGGTTCTTTTGATTCTTCGGTTTTTTTGGACACCCCTACTCTAAGGTCGTAGGGTATGTGTTTATCCCTAACTCTTTGAAGCTACCAAAGGTTAATGACTATAAAATCTCTAGGATTTATAAACTTAACACTAAGGTATTCTTTGGATGTATAGCCTACAATTACTCTAGGTGATTATAAACTAAGGTTCAACAAAGATTAATCAAGCATTTTCAACACAACGAATGACCTATCGCAATACTAGGTCAATCACAACTAAGATAAGAGACAACCAATCAATATTCAATAACTAAGTTTCATATTACCTAAGCAAACACACAAGTAAATTAGCCGGACATGGGGAACATGCAAGCATACACACAATCAATTGAAGACATAATTAAATTAATGAAGTAAAACACTTATCTTGATGTAAGATAGGGTATGGAACCCTAAAATACTGTACAAGACAGCCTTGGTTTGGTTTAGGTTTTTACTCCACAAAACTACACACTGAAAACTAAAAAATTCGGTTTCTATATATAAGGTTACAACTGCGACGGCGTCACCCTTTAGTTTGTGACGCCGTTGGGTCGCCGTCATTTGGGTTTCGTCTTGGCCACGTTATCATTATGAAGGAGTTACCTTATGTCTGTGACGCCGTCGCCTTGATTCTCTGACGCCGTCTGGATCAAATCTAGGCCGTCTGAGCTACGACGCCCTACTCTTTTAAAACCTGATGCCGTCACTTGTAAATAAGCAATTTGGCTACTGAGTCGTCACAAAACTTGTTCCGACGGCGTCACAAGTATAACCTGACGCCGTCCCCTTCAGTTTCAGCAGCTTGAGTGTCTCGATTCTTGACTTTGGCCATTTTCTTCGTATATTCGCGCCTTTTCGTTCGAATAAGTGTCATTCCAGCAATTTATTTTCAAGATACCTAAAAAGTGAAAAGGAACGATATTAAGTAATAACGGATACAAAAGTGACCAAATAAGGACTTAAACGACCCCTCAAAAAGGTACATTTTAAAACCTTATCAAATATCCCTACACTTGGTATTTGCTTGTCCTCAAGCAAATGTGCTTTTATCCAATTGATTTATAAGTTAGGGGTCATGAAGCATTAGTTTAGAACAATCCACAACACATATAAGCCTCGCAAAAGTCATAACAAGCACGAAAATTACATACTAGCACCTCACATGGTGTGTTTGGATACTCGCATCTCTCGGGTGTATATGAAATATAACAAGTTGAAAATGGAAGATAAACACTCATTAACCGGTCCTAGTACATAGATTACCATAGGCTTGAGACTAGATCAAACCTCCATCGCTTTGGCGTAAGCACCTAGGAAACACTATCCAAGAGGTCTTTTAACGAGTTGTAATGATAGGCTTACGGTAGGGAAACAAAGGGTTTGGTGGGATAGGCAATTTAGTGGTGGCAAGTCAAAAATCTATATGTTACAAGCATGCGAAGAATGGCGTTGATAAGCCAAGACTCGACACTCTAAACTCTAGATAACTGAAGCAATCAAACATAAATTTAAAGATAGATGTAGGATGGTAGCCCGTATATATCTCTATATTATATATAACAGGAGGCATTTGGCATTAATGCCACCTCATTGCCACCTCATTGCCACCTCAATGCCACATAATCAAATTTTATGCCACATAAGCTTATGTTGTCCAACTAAGCAATTAATTGTTAATTTTCTGATTTTTTTTTTATTTTTTGTAATTTTCGGATTTTTTCTAAAGATTTTTGAAATTTTTTTATAAAAAAGGTTCTTTACAAGGATTGAACCTTGGTTGTTTTGATAAATAACTTGTGTGTTTACCACTTAGGCAACAAGTTATTTTGATAATTATGTTGCATATTATAATCTATAAATGCAATTAATTTTCGAAATTCTTAAGCAATTATTTCTAAAATTCAAATTTAATAAAAAATGACCATGGTGAGATTCGAACTTGGGTCGTTTGTAAGATTAGTATTAATAACTTGTGTGTTTACCACTTAGGCAACAAGTTATTTTGATAATTATGTTGCATATTATAATCTATAAATTCCTAACCAATTATTTTCAATTTTATACATATCTTTTCCTTAAATATAGCTTCACATTTATCTTCATATTTAAAAATCACGATTGATTTTAACGCAGAATATTATCTCAAAAGAAACCTAGCCTTTTTTTTCAGGTAAGTTTTAGGGTTTTTGGCTGTTTATTTTAAAGATATAATTGATGACAACAGTAACACCTGTTGTTTGATTTCAATGATGTTTGTGTTACAGGTACGTATATCATAAACCCTAATGATTCATATAGTATGTGATAATGTTTTTTCAAAAATATCACAATGATGGAACATTGATGGAAATTGGTAATTCACTATTTAGCGACATTGTCCCTATCTCTAATGTAACAATAGTATGTTGTATATGCAGCCGACACATAATATTGGAGGCAAGACGCAGCTTCTTGGTTTGATAAAGGGACATGTAGACGGCATTGCTGTTGCTGATCTAAAAGATGCCTACCCAACAGTCATGTAAGATTTACAGGTATACATACATAATGTATGCATGTATATCTGATCATGACATGTACATCTTATGTTAACATGATTAATCTGTCTTAACCCTAATCTTAGAGATTTGTCAACTAAAGTAAATAATCCGTTACTTAAGTCTTTGTTGTTTTTTTTTTCTCATGGCATACTTTACCCTTATGTTGTTATAAGAAAGCTGGATAGTTAGATGCACATGTAGTATAGCATGCTATTCCACTTCTGTACTAGGTGATTTCCTGGTAGTCAAAGGCCACCATAGGTAATTAGGATTCCATTAGATAGTGTGGATGGACGACATAGAGGTTAATTATATCCTCGATGAAGCACTTTAAAATACATTTAAGAGAGATACGCCTATATGAAGTAACAAGGCTCGAGAAGCCAAGTCCATGCTCTCAAACTGTTGAACCCAAACCAAGCATAGGCTGCACCAGATAATGCTTGAGGATTGTGGCTTTGAAAGGGATAGTTGTTTGAATTTAATGGAAAAGCAAGAAAACAACATCAAAGGATACTGGATACACTACAAAACGCAAAATATCAGATGACACGACGAATGCTCTTAGGATCACTGAACTCCCGGTAAAGAAGTGGACTGAGGATTACAAGGAATTTTTGGACGCACATTTAGGGAAGGATATAGAGGTAAATTAACAAATTTTAAATAGTTAACGTGTGTTGGGAATTAAGGTAATCTTCTGTTCCTGCCGAAGTGTAAACTACTGATTCTGCCGAAGCATCTGTCGAAGTGATTCTGCCGAAGAAGAAAGGATTCTGCCGAAGTTATACTTCAGCAGAAATGATAAAGCAGATACTGTGTAGCTGCTGAAAGTGGGAAACACGTAGGAGAGATAAGCTCAGTAATAGAGTAAAAGTCAGCGCCGTATTTAATATAGGTTGGCGCCGTTTCAAGTAGAGCTTACTCAGAATAAAACACGATGATTAACAAAACAATATGATTAGTTGCATGCTTGTCTAGTTGCATGCTTAGTCTAGTTAAGTAGTAGAAGCGTAATTTGTCAACGCTTGTGAGGGTTTCTTGCCTATATAAGAAACCATATTAGATTGTAATAGATAAGCTTTTCTTAAGTTTCCAAGTCTTGTATTCTATTCGAAACATAGAGTTTCTATAATCAAAGATCCATAGAGGATCAAAAGTGTTCTTAGTCACTATAACTTGTATTTATTTTCCGCTACCATACCAAGTTGTAGAGATCTTCTATTAGTTTGCTTGTGATTACATAGGCAAGGCTAACGATCCCCGAGTGCTTAAGATCTATCAAGGTCTTGTGTTTAACAAGTGGTATCAGAGCCTCGGGAAGTCTCTACGATACTAAGAACCATTCTCACCCCCATACAATCAAACACTCATTCACCATGCCTGGATCCGATAATGAAACCGAAACCACAAATACAAACAACACCAACACCACTTCCATGCAACAACTCAGTCTCACAAACAGCAATGGTAAATTTCCTTATTTAAAGAGGGAAGAATATGAACTTTGGACTATGAAGATGGAAAACTGGATTTCAAATATTGATTGGAATCTGTGGGAAGTAGTGAAGAAAGGAAATAGTCTAAAGAAGATGATTCCTGACAGAGATGGGAAATTTATCATGGCTCCACCAAAGACTGCTGAAGAAGTGCTGGCCATGCAGAGAGAGCATAAAGTGAAGACTATTCTGCTTCAAGCCATTCCTGAAGATCATCTGTGTGATTTTCACCATATGGATGATGCTAAAGACATATGGATGGCTCTCAAGGCAAGGTTCGGAGGAAATGAAGAATCAAAGAGAATGAGGAAGTCCATGCTAAGACAACAGTTTCAGGACTTCAACATATCAGAAGAAGAAGGTATCCACAAGGGATACGACAGGTTCCACAGGATCTTGAGTCAGCTGAATCAGCTAAATGCTAAACCAGACAATGAAGATTGCAACTCAAAGTTCTTGAGGTCATTGCCACCATCATGGTTGCATGTTAGTATTGCACTCAAGGCTAAAGGAGGGTTGGACATGCTCACCTTTGATGAGCTATACAACAGACTCAGAACTCTTGAACCAGATGTCAGGACTCCCTACCGTACATCTCCTTCTAACCATGCAGCTTTTGTTGGGACATCTCATTCCAACATGATCGTACAAGCTCCTAGCTCCAACTATTTTCCATCATCTCCTAGCTCCAACTACTTTCCATCATCATCCTCAGCTCCCCCTGCACCACATAACCCCCGTCCCACTCCACCAAGTTCTCAAGCTAGGTCTAGTAGTATGATGGAGGATGTTCTTCATTCGTTTGTTGCTGACTATGATACTCAGCAGTATCTTGCATATGAAGACTTTGATCAGGTGGACCCTCTTGATATGGAGGAAATGAAGCTGAAAATGCAGGTGGCTTTGTTGTCAGTGGACATCAAAAGGTTTGAAGAGAAGGCTGGAAGGAAGTTTGTGTTCAAAGGAAAAGAACCAGCTCGCTTTGATAGGGGGAAAGTCAGGTGCTACTCTTGTCATCAGATGGGGCACTTCTCTAGAGAATGCAAGGACAGAAAGAATGGAGATGGAGCCAAATATCTTTCCTATCAGCAGAAACAGCAGGAAGCTGGAGCTTCAGCAGCTCTTCTCACCATGGATGAACAGGTCAACTGGACTGCACATGAACCTGTTAATGAGGAAGCTCATGATACTGACAAGCTTGGACTGCTTGCAAGGTGCACTTTGGATGAAAGGCATGATCAGTTTGCCTTAATGGGACTATCTCAGGTACACAATTGTATTTTTGGCTGTAGTCTTAGATACAATGAACTTAAGGAAGAATTTGATGCTATGAAACCTAAGTTTGATGCATGTTATATTGATAATGAAGCTCATAAACTTGCATTAAAAACTGTAGAAAGACAAAAAGTATGGTTTCAGAAGAATCAAATTGCTTATGAAGAAAAGATAAAAGTGTTACAGTTTGATCTAGAAGTTGCAAATAATTACTTAAAACTGTCTGAGAAAGCAAAGGATGAAGCTGTGTCTGAGAACCAAGAACTTAAGGCAAAAATAGCTGAAGAAATTGATAGGCATAATGAATGGCAAATGTCTGGTAAAAGCTTAAATAGAATCATCTATACTAGTCAATCTCAGACATGTCCTATAGGATTAGGTTTTCAAAAATATGTAGGTCCAGAAGCTAAGTATGATGGGCGTAAACCTACATCAGCAGGATTAGCTAATTATGTTAAAGAAGGTATAATGCATGCTGTCCCTGGTCCCATTAGAGGTGAGTTCATGCCCACAGACCTATCCATCACTGTTGACTTTGATGGATCACATCACTTGTATGGCAAAAAGTCAAAAGACTTGCCAGACCCTGATACCTCATCTAATGACTTTGTCTCTTGCTCTGACAGTGACAATTCATCGGATCAAGGGTCTACTTCATATGAAAGCTGTGATTCAAATGAGAAGTCTGACCTTCCCAAGCCTGAACCAACACCCAAGCCTGCACCCCAGTCCACTTGTGAGTCCTCTAGGGAAGCTGCTGAGGAATCATCTTCCAAGACAGTTTCTCCTGAAGACTTAGCTTTTAAATGTTTGAATAATCAGTCTGTTAAAATCAAGTCCTTAAATGTATCTGTTTTAAGTACTTCTGCATGTAATCCAACATCTTCCTATTTGAATAAAACTTCTAAGAAGAAGACATGTTTTGTATGTGGCAGTAAATTTCATTTAATTAAGGATTGTGATTTTTATGAACAAAGATTGGGTGCATGTGCTACTCAACACAAACACAACTGGACCAATGTTGCTAACATTCCACCTTATGTCCCACAAGCAGCTAACACTGACTCTCATTGGAGAAGTACAGTTACTAGACCTTATGGCCAACCAACGAGCTCATACTTTAAACATGACTATTGGCCTACACATGTTGACTCCATGTATGCTGGGATGGGATATGGGAGCACTGCTGTGAAGCCCTCAGCAGGTTGTTCTTGGACTAACAAGGGACCGAACTATCAATGGAGGACCAAGAACAATAGTGGATCCTCTAGAACTTCATGCCCTAAACCTGTGATCCACAAGGCAGGTTCAAGTCAGTAATGACTTGAGCCTCCTCTGAATACTAACTGTTTTGTATATATTTTTGTTGTTGTTTGTAGGATCATCCCCTTAAGCATAAGAATATTGGTATTGTTGATAGTGGTTGTTCCAGAAGCATGTCTGGAAACAGGGATATGATGCATAATTTTGTCCCTATAGAAGGAGGAGGCAATGTGACTTTTGGAGGAAGTGATGGAAGTATCACTGGGAAGGGCACCATAAAGACACCTCATCTGGATTTTGAAAATGTGTACTTTGTTAAGGAACTTCAACATTTCAACTTGTTCTCTGTTTCACAAATCTGTGACACTAAGAACAAAGTTCTCTTCACTGAGAATGAATGTCTTGTGCTGTCTAAAGACTTCAAACTCCCAGAAGAAACTTCAATCCTGCTGAAGGTTCCTCGAACTCACAACTTATACACATTCAACCTTAATGAAGTTCAACCAGGTGGTGATCTCACTTGCTTGGTAGCTAAAGCATCTCTAGATGAGTCCACTAAATGGCATAGAAGAATGGCGCATGTGAACTTCAAGACCATTAACAAACTCTCTAAAATGGGTCTTGTTGAAGGACTTCCCACCAAAGTATTCACAAATGATCACAATTGTGTCGCTTGCAACAAAGGAAAACAACACAGAGCTTCTTACAAAGCTATCAATGCTATGAGCATCATTACTGAACCTCTTCAGTTGCTTCACATGGATCTGTTTGGTCCAACTCAAGTCAGAAGCATTGATCATAAGTTCTTCTGTTTGGTAATCACTGATGGCTACAGCAGATTTTGTTGGGTTTTCTTTCTCAGAACCAAAGATGAAACAACTCAAGTGCTGACTGAATTCATCACCCTTGTTGAAAATCAGTTGAACAAAAAGGTTAAGGGAATTCGGTGTGATAACGGGACAGAGTTTAAAAATGCTGTTCTTATAGAACTCTGTGGGTCAAAAGGCATAAAAAGGGACTATAGTAATCCAAGAACCCCGCAACAAAATGGGGTGGCTGAAAGAAAGAATAGGACCTTAATAGAGGCTGCTAGATCCATGCTTGCAGACTCTAAACTGCCCACTATGTTCTGGACTGAAGCTGTTGGCACTGCCTGCTATGTGCTAAATAGGGTGTCCATTACCAGACCACAACTCAAAACCCCATATGAACTTCTCTTTGGAAAGGTTCCTGTCATTCACTACCTAAAACCTTTTGGTTGTCAAGTGACGATTCTAAACACAAGTGATCCGTTGGGAAAGTTTGATGAAAAGGCTGATGATGGCTATATTGTGGGTTATTCAGCTCATAGTAAGGCATACAGGGTGTACAACTTGCAAGCCAAGAAGATAGAGGAGACATTGAACCTGAGATTTTTGGAAGATAAGCTTAATGTTCAAGGACAAGGTCATTCGTGGTCCTTTGATCTTGATTACTTAACTGATTATTTGGGTTACACCAGACATTTGGCTAACCAAAATGCAGGTCCTCAAGAATCTCCAACTAACACTGCAGGTCCTTTAAATGATGACTCTGAAAATGAGTTTGAAGATGATGAGCAACCCATACTTGTGCCTTCTTTCTCTCCTAACAATATTGCAGGTACCACCTCCAAGGATGCTGCTGATTCGAGTGATGAAGATGACTCTCACTATGCTGAGGACCTCGCTAGGCTTCAGACTCAAGAATTTGCCGCCAAGCTTGAAGCAGAGAAACTGAAAGAAGGGGTAGCTAATGAAGGAATCAGCAGAAACAATGTGTCTGCTGAAGTTGACTCTGTCACACCATCCATCCCCAAATCTGCTGAAGGCTATGCTGTTCCTTCTCGAGTATCCTTAGACTTTGGTGAACCCTATACACGCTTTCCAAAACCTTCAGATCTTGGAAATCATCAACCCAAAGCTGGCATCTTCACCTCACCCTCTTATGATGCTGAATTTGAACCAACCATCACTAATCTTGATCCATCCATTGAAGTCAACCCCACTGCTACTCAGAGGATCAATATTGCTCATCCTCAATCCAACATCATCGGTGATCTTCTGGCACCTGTCAGAACTCGAAGGGCTATCACAAGTCCTCAATTTGGACAGATTGCTTTTCTCTCTTATGTCTCCAACCAACAAAGAGACAATCACACAGACTTTAAACATTGTCTGTTTGCTTGCTTTCTCTCTCAAATGGAACCAACCAGTGTATCTCAAGCTCTCAATGATTCAAGTTGGCTAGAAGCAATGCAAGAAGAGATGCAACAATTTCACAACCAGCAGGTTTGGATTTTGGTACCACTACCTGATGGCAAATATGCCATTGGGACAAAGTGGGTTCTGAAGAATAAGCGAGATTCTCGGGGTGTTGTGATTAAAAACAAAGCAAGATTAGTAGCACAAGGATTCAGACAGGAGGAAGGAATTGATTATGATGAAGTATTTGCCCCTGTTGCAAGAGTTGAAGCAATTCGCATTTTCTTGGCTTATGCTTCTTATATGGGGTTCATGGTGTATCAAATGGATGTCAAAGGTGCCTTTTTGTATGGTGAGATTGAAGAAGAGGTTTATGTCTCTCAACCAAAGGGATTTGAAGACCCAGATCACCCAAATCATGTTTACAAAGTTGTTAAAGCTCTCTATGGCTTACATCAGGCTCCAAGAGCTTGGTATGCTCGGCTTTCTTCATTCCTGCTGAAGCATGGCTATAGGAGAGGAGCTATTGATAAAACTCTGTTCCTCAAGAAGAATTACTCAGACATCATTCTGGTGCAAGTGTATGTGGACGACATCATATTTGGTTCCACAAACGAAGCTTGGTGCAGGGAATTCGAGGAACTTATGACGGGTGAATTCCAAATGAGTGCTATGGGAGAACTTACTTTCTTCTTGGGTCTTCAGGTTCAGCAGAAACAAGATGGCATCTTTATCAGTCAAGATAAATATGTGAGGGACATTCTGAAGAAGTTTGGTATGGAAGGTGTTAGGACTGCCACAACACCTTATGAAGCTCCTAAGGCTAAAGCAAATAATGAACCAGATCTACCTGTGAATGTTCATCTGTACAGGTCTATGATTGGTTCATTGATGTATTTGACAGCTTCAAGACCTGATATTACATTTGCAGTGAGTGTTTGTTCTCGACATCAAGTCACTCCTCTTGCTTCCCATCTCAATGCTGTCAAGAAGATCTTTAAGTACCTCAAAGGCCAACCTCTCTTAGGTCTTTGGTACCCAAAAGAATCTCCTTTCAAGTTGGAAGCATACAGTGACAGTGATTATGCTGGTGCAAATTTGGACAGAAGATCCACAACTGGGGGCTGCCAGTTCCTAGGCAAGAGGTTGATTTCTTGGCAATGCAAGAAACAAACCATTGTGGCCACCTCAACTACTGAAGCAGAGTACGTTGCTGCTGCAAATTGCTGTGGACAAGTCCTTTGGATTCAGAACCAACTGCTGGACTATGGGTACAACTTTATGAACACTACAATTCATATAGATAATCAAAGTACCATCTGCATAGTCAAAAATCCAGTTTTTCACAGTCGAACGAAACACATTGAAATCAGGCACCACTTTATAAGAGATGCTTATGAAAAACATTTGATAAAAGTGGCAAAAATCCATACTGATGATAATGTGGCAGACTTATTAACAAAAGCGTTTGATGGACCAAGGTTTCAACACCTCGTGGTCAATATTGGAATGCTAAACCCTTGACTGCATAGTTTAAGGGGAGGCATAGGCCTCAGGGGAGGCATATGCCTCAGGGGAGGATTTGTGCAAACTCTGCAGATTTTTGTTGTTTCGATTTTTACTCTGCAGATTTTTGTTTGGTTTTATATCTTAGTTTGTTTTGCTAACACTAACTTCTAATATTTCTCTAGTTTATTTGTTTTTGTTGTTGTGTATGTTTAGTTTGTTTGTTTGCAGTTGTCTGTACTGCATTTTGCCTATTCCTTATCTGGATTGCAGTTTATATATCTCATGGTCAAGTTCAAATTCATCAAGAGTGGCTCATTAGTACATGGTCAAATAGCTGAGAGAGTGTTGCTTGTTTCTTCTGATTACAAATACTGAAGCATACAATTTGATTCTACTGAAGATAATACTGAAGAAAAGAAAATAAAGTCAAATTGTTCATTCATTCATTCAAGAAACAGTTTACAGCTTACAGCTTACATAAAGACAACCTACTTCTATTTTGCATCCTCAAGATACGAGCTGTACACTTAAGCTAAGCCTAATCTAAGGTATATCTTTCATTCCGAAATCTAATGGAATGCTGGATATGCGTTAAATGCTGGCTATGCCTTTGTGAAGTCTTGCATAACCACCCATTCAGTCTAACTGGCTGGTTGGATGTGCATGACCTGCACGACGAAGATGCTAAGGACCAAAATGGAGGGATGGATTGATGAAAACGATTGATGATGACGATGACCACGTAGGATGACGAAGAGAACTATCGTGTCCTTTGTGCTTCATCTATTCATTTCAACCAAAATGCAATCGATCCACCCTCCTCAAGCCCTTCTTCTATACGATGGGTGTTTATGCACCAAAAGATGGCGCAGTGAGACCAAGAACCACCTCTCTATCTTTGGGGAGTGGCGGATTCCTGGCACGAGGTCTTTGTTGAGACCGAGGTGCTGGAGGTTGGGAGTAAGATGTTCCCTCCTTATAGGAGTCATCAGAATCATCAGCAGATTCACTTGGATTCACTACACTGTCATCTTCTGAAGAAGGAAGAAAGGGCGACTTTTTTGGTCTTGGATAGGGTTGAGGAAAGTAAGAGAACCATGGGTTTGATTCACCACTTGATGATGATGAAGAAGATGAGGAAGCTGAGGAAGTGAGATCTATGATCTCAGGTTTGGTATTCATGGTGCAATTGGGTTAATTGAGGTTATTTTGCTTCTAGGGTTTGTGGTAAATATTTGGGGATCTTGGTGAAAAGATGAGTTACATTGGGATCATTTTATAGACGGATTCGAGGTTCAATGAGTTTAATGCAAGTGGGTGGCACAGTAATTCTAGAAACTTACCGAAGATATTCTTATCTTTGATGCATTCTGCTGATGCCATAACTTCAGCAGATTGATCTTGTATTTCTGCCGAAGTGTTATTCTGGGTCGGGTGTAAGATGTCATACACGTCAGCAATGGTCAACCAAACGGTCCATTTTTCTTTGACTATTATTTGGGCAAAAACACTTCATCCACCATCACTCGCTTCAGAACGAACAAATTCCCTCTCATTCCACTTACACAAACTCTCACCATTTCAAAATCATAATCCTAATCACTCATATTCCTCATGGGTCTTGAATTTAAATATGATCACAACAAAGTTGCATTTCTGGGTAATGGCAAAGGTTATGAACTGTACGAACCAATGGTGGAATTTCTGAAAAGATCCAAGATTCGTTATGCACTAACTCATTCTCCAAATGAGATATACGAATCTCTGGTTACTCAATTTTGGGCAACTGCTGAGAAGAGGAGCGAGACTGAGATTAGGGCTGTGATTGATGAAACAGAGTACATTGTGACAGAGGACTTGATTAGGAGGAAGCTTCACTTGGAAGATGCTGATGGAGTATTTTACCCTAATCAGGAAGATGTGCTGAATGGGCTAAGGGCTATTGGGTATCGAGGAACAAGAACAGATATGTGGCTAAAGAAGGAACTCTGCCCAAAATGGAGGTTCCTGGTTCACACACTGCTCCAATGCATGAGCAACAAGACCGGAGGATGGGACCAGTTCTCTACCAGACTGGGATATGGTATTGTGTGTCTTTCTCAAGGGGTAACTTTCAATTTTTCTAAGTATATTTTCGAAAACATGGTTGAAAATATTCAAAAGACAAAGGGAAAATTTTTAATGTACCCAAGGTTTTTACAAATCATATTAGACACCTCTACCCAAGCCCAAGCCTTTTATCCTATAGGTTCCTTGACTGCTAAACTGTTTGCTACTATGAGAACCAACTTTCAAGGGGAACATCATCCCTTGTTAGCTGCTATGTTGCCCCAAGGTAATGTGGCTGCTAATGAGGAGAATGTGGCTCATAATCCTCCTACTTCACCTGTTGCTACTGATGGTAATCCATTGGTCAACATTGATGAGGGCCCATCTTCTACTGTTGAAGCAACTCATGTTGCTCCTGATCAGCCACCCTGTCCCAGTCCTCCACCCACACTTGATACTCATGTTGAGTCAGAGCTTAATAGACCACCCACACCAAGTCCTGTGAGGGATCCTCTTGATGAAGATATTCCCCACATTGAGCATGACCAGGGTACTTCTGAAAGGTCCAATGAGGCTCCCCTTACCACAGAGCAATCTGCTGGTGGAGCTGAGGACCCCATTACACTCTCATCTGTGTATGCTCTTGTCAACAGGTATGCTGCAGAGGTTAAGAATCTGAAAAAGGAGCTTGCAGAGACCAAGTCTTCTCTTGGAGGCAAAATTGAAGAACTGCAGAATCAGATTAAGGTCTTAGAGCACAACCTACAAGGGTCTTCCAAAAGGAAATTGGTGGTTTCATCTGATGAAGAGCAAGAAGTTCCTCCCTTTGGGTCTCTAGAAATGTTGGCTGAAGTATCTCTCAATGACCCTTCATCAGTAGCTGCCACTTCATCAAAGAAGACAAAACCTGTTCTGTACACCAGAAGAAAGAGATCTGATCTTCATAAGGTTTCTTCTGAAGCTTCAGAGGAACCTGGGGCTGATAAGACTGCATCTGCTGATATACAAATGGAGGATGCTTCTCCAGACCTTGGAAAATCTTCATCTGTTCAAGAACCATCAGGCCCTTCACCTTCAGCAGATCTTCCTGATGTTGCTGTCTTGACCACCTCAGTTGATAATCTACATCAACATGTTGATCTAGGTACTCCAGAAGAAATTCCTATAGTTGATCTTACTGAAGAAGAGTGCGCTAAGCAGCCTAATGATAAAGAAAATATTGTCATCACTGAAGATGAGCTTGGTCCTCACCTGGTGACTGAGGAGGAAAGACTGGGTCAAGCTAGTAGATTGGCAGAGTTTGAGAAGTCAAAGGAAGATACAGCATTGGCTAAACAATTTGAAGCAGAAGAATTCTCATCTCTAACTCCTGAGAGAAGAAAAGAACTGGATGAATTAAGGGTTCAGATGCCTGCTGCACAATGGGATGTTCTAACTCAGCATGTCATTTCAAGACCTTCTCTAGCTCAAAGTATCCTAGGTGGAGATTTTCTTAGTGACAACTATGTGGAGCGAATGAGGGCTCAGGGAAGACAAAGGAAGCAAGAAGCACTTGCACAAAAGAGGGCCATCCAAGCTCAGAAAGCCAAAACAAAACCCCCTACTAAAGATGAAATGAGAAGGGTGGTGAAAAACCAATACTCACAGTCCAACTCTGGTCTTACAATGAAGCAAGTCAAGGCTTTTCCTGATTCTGTCCTGTATCGCAAGTATAACCAAATCATGGAGGAAAGAAGATTAGCTTTAGCACGCTCTTCCAACTTAAAAAGGGTTTCAGAGAATGAAGCTGTTCAAACGGCCAAAAGACTCAAGGCTGTTGATGCTACAACCAAAGAATCTTCTCCAGTCATTCCTCCTGAAGCAACCTCTGAAGTTGCTTCTCCTACTGCCAAGGGTCAATCTGCTGAACCATCTTCCATTCCTCCTGAAGCACCTGAAGCATCAGCTCCCTCTCCCTCAGCAACACCTGTTGTCACAATAGAAGATTCTGAAGTTAAGGAAACTGATCTCGCAGAAATCAAAACAGAAAAGGCTATAAGGATATCCCACAGGATGAAAGCACTTCGTGCTTCAACCATGTCTCCATCTACTGATTCATGCCCCACTACAGAAGCACAAGATGAAAATGCTCCCCCTCAGCAGATCTATCTGCCTGGGAGGAGAAAGAAGACTAAGGCCAAGATTTCTCCTTTGGATCTTGAAGCTGATGACTCATCTTTTATCATAGAAGGGTCTGCTGCTGATTTTCCTGATGGAAACTCAGAAGATGGGATAGCCTGGAAATTGAAGGAAGATCAGATGAATGTTCTTCTCCGTAGGGACTCTACTTCAGTAGAATTCACCTTTCTGAAGGAAATTCTACACTTGATAGATAGAGCAGACTTACTTTCTCTGTTTACTCAAGTTTCCACCCATTATTGCAACAACGAACCTCAAGGCTCTGGAATGTACCTGCCAGGAGATTTTCAAATCTTGTTAAACTCCCACATTCCCAATAGTAAAGCATCTTCAATTTGGGAAAACTCACATCGATGGAAGCTTACATCCTGGAGATTCTATCCTCTCCCTCGGGTGCATGTCCTTGAGACTAAGGGCGGAATCACTGTGTGCCTGTTGTCTGAAAGAAAGTATCCTCTGCCTAAAAGACTTATGGAAAAGATGTTGAGTCAGAAATTGGAAATTCCTCCAGATCCTGTGGGAAATGAAAAACAATCTGCCTTAACTCTGGTGGGATTGATCAAAACTCAACTTCAACAACAGCAATAGGCCTTTTCTTCATCCATATCAGGTCACTTGGTACTCTCTGCACCATCCTAGTTTGTTCACTTTAGTTTGCTTTGCTTATGTTATTTGTCTATTTTTGTCTAAAGTTTTTAGTAAACGCTTTCATAAAAAGAAATCTCACATAAACATCATTTTAAAATAGTGATAGCGTTTATTTAATAAAAATTAGGTCTTTAATTTTCCCTTTCAAAATTTTTTTTATTGAGCTTATTCAGTTTTAAAAATTGTTATTAGTTAAAAAAAAAAAAAAAAAAAAAAAAAAAAGCTACTTTTCTGTAGAATTTTTTTTCCTGATGGTCTTTAACTCACCCGATGTACCTTTTGTATATCAAAGAGTTGGCTAGTCCAAAGGGTACAGCTTTGGTAAAGACACATCAAATCTGTTGATAGCTGTAATGGTTTGCTCAAAATCATAGGGTATGTAACCACCCATGCTTCACTGCTGAGGTTTGTATGGTCATCAATTCACCATGGTCTATTCCTTTTTGGAATCCAAGAATTGGCTAGCCCACATGAATATGGCATGTGGTAAAGGCACCTGACTCCATATTTGGTTCTCAATTCACCAATCCTAAGAATTGACTAGTCCTGAGCAAACGGCTACAGGTAAAGACAAGACAAATCCGTTTATATGGTTGCTGGTTTGCCAATAAATCAGATGGTTATCAATGTACCATAGTTCTCGAACTCAAACATGTGGCTACTCCAGTAGTAATGGCTATTGGTAAAGAGACATCAAATCCATTTTTTTTGCAATGATTCACCTCTCACAGGAGTTAACACACCTAGAAGTGATGAGCATAGTATTAAACTTATATTTTTTGATGTACACGATGTCATATGTTGCTGCAAAGATCTGATGTTTCACAGTTCAGTTGCTAATCCTCAAGATCTTGTCCACTAATTGCTCAAACAACATTATAGTACAATCCTCAAGGAATCCGTTACAATCCTCAACACCAGTATCGATCTATCAAGGAAACTGGAACTTAACCTAGTCAAATTCCAGTTTAGGGGAGGATTGTTGGGAATTAAGGTAATCTTCTGTTCCTGCCGAAGTGTAAACTACTGATTCTGCCGAAGCATCTGTCGAAGTGATTCTGCCGAAGAAGAAAGGATTCTGCCGAAGTTATACTTCAGCAGAAATGATAAAGCAGATACTGTGTAGCTGCTGAAAGTGGGAAACACGTAGGAGAGATAAGCTCAGTAATAGAGTAAAAGTCAGCGCCGTATTTAATATAGGTTGGCGCCGTTTCAAGTAGAGCTTACTCAGAATAAAACACGATGATTAACAAAACAATATGATTAGTTGCATGCTTGTCTAGTTGCATGCTTAGTCTAGTTAAGTAGTAGAAGCGTAATTTGTCAACGCTTGTGAGGGTTTCTTGCCTATATAAGAAACCATATTAGATTGTAATAGATAAGCTTTTCTTAAGTTTCCAAGTCTTGTATTCTATTCGAAACATAGAGTTTCTATAATCAAAGATCCATAGAGGATCAAAAGTGTTCTTAGTCACTATAACTTGTATTTATTTTCCGCTACCATACCAAGTTGTAGAGATCTTCTATTAGTTTGCTTGTGATTACATAGGCAAGGCTAACGATCCCCGAGTGCTTAAGATCTATCAAGGTCTTGTGTTTAACAACGTGTATATTGTATTTTTATTTTATCATCTTTATAGCTCTTATATGGCAACCCCATGTTATTTTTGCAGGGTTACACGGCTCTCAATGATGATACTACTGTGGATTTTAAAAGTACCATGACTGAAGATCAATGGAAAAGAGCAAGAGAAGAGGGGTTCTTGAATATATTAAATCTAACAACTACATTAAGCACATATAACATGCATCTGCTTGATGCAGAAGGTAAACTGAAGAAGTATGACACCCCTGAACAAAGTAAGTGCAATATCCATGAACAAAAAGATTGATTTATACTCTTAATATGTTCACTGACTGTTCATATTCTTTCTGTGTACAGTTCTTGAGGATTTCTATTACCTTCGTCTCGACTTTTATGAAAAGAGAAAGGTAAGTCGGATGTGGCTTCATTTTATTTTAAGAGACTGTACTAATCCAAATGTGGTCAGCATTAACCTGATCAGCGGGAACATCAAATACAGCCCACAATTTGTCAAGTGTGTCATGTAAAGGACAATAAGAGTCGGGAAGTCTAACGGTATTTTGTTATAATATTTTTCTAGGTGCTTTTTAAGAGCTCTTTCTCGCTCACCTTTTTCATTTATCACCTTTGTTTTTGTTTTGCCAGAGGTAAGAGCAAGGGGTGCAAAGCTCAACTTGGCTTCCGCAAAAGAAAGCAATTTGCTTGAAGGACGGGATGTCCATATACATTTTCATGTCGGCGCTGTGCCAAAAGATGGATCTTCAGCTGGTGTTACCCTTGTCACGTCGTTGGTTTCACTAATTAGTTGTAGATGAATAAGATCAGATATTGTAATGACAGGAAAGACGACTTTGAGAGGCCTGGTTTTACCTGTAGGAGGGGTTAAGGATAAGGTCAGTAATTGCTTATTTCCTATATCTTAACATTCTACAACTATATATTAATTTTCAGGGATGTTCAGATATGCATTATTATGACTTTGTATAATCAGAATTAGATAACTAAAAGACAGAACTCATATTCTTATTAATGATTTACATTCTTATTTGCATCTGAATCTAATTGCAGCAGCGCTTTTCGTTTTCGTGATATTCACACAAAATTCAACTTTATGATCTTATAAAGATATATTGTATGCACACTTCACACATGCTCAAGAAGTTATAAATTTGCTTTCCTAGGTATCACTGTTAACATTTTCTTTGGTTTATTGTCTAATGTAATAGTTGAACTTATGAATAGAATGTGACAGTCATAGTCAGATAGATACGTTGTGCTATTGTTAGAATTCTAATTCAGTGAATGAGCCGCATTGGAAAAAATTGGCAAATCAATAAGAATAAAAGTATATATAGGTAGGTTTTTGTTAGGACTAAAGTTTGATTAGTGCATTAAGTTAGTAATTGTCCTCCCCATGATATGTAAAAATAGACACATTACGGTTTATAGTCTTCAAGATGATTTTTCATTACTGTATTACAGTGCTTTCTAAAGATTAAAATAGTCTAATAAAAAAGTGGCGATCAGAAATGTTAAAATGGTGCTTTATTGCTAACCTAAAACGCCTACTGAAAGGTGAAGCAATGGTGACGCTTCGATGGTATAAACGATTCAAAGGAGATATTCAGAAAACAACATCAAAGGATACTGGATACACCACAAAAGGCAAAATATCATATGACACGACGAATGCTCTTAGGATCACTGAACTCCCGGTAAAGAAGTGGACTGAAATATTCAATAATATTGAAATTTTCTTTTTTAACCATGTTTTTTATGTGACTAAAATGCCTTTTAAATTTATAATTATTATGTCTTTTAAGTTTTTTTGTGTATAAAACAATAATCTTTCACGACCTTTTTTATATCCGAGTTTTAACTTTGGAAGCTAATTGGTCTGCTCTTATTCTTTCAATTTCCAGATTGCCTCAGAAGGACTGAAACATCGTGTGTTTGAGATCTCATTGGCTGATCTCGAAAATGACGAGGATCATTCCTACAGAAAGATCCGTTTGAGGGCTGAAGATGTTCAAGGGAAGAACGTGTTGACCAATTTCTGGGTATGTTACGGTATTCAGTTCAGTTATATGGTTTTTTTTGTATAGTGTACTGTTTATTGGTGTTAACATGCACTTTGTTCTTAGGGGATGGACTTCACCACTGACAAGTTAAGGTCACTTGTGAAGAAATGGCAATCTTTGATTGAGGCACATGTCGATGTTAAGACAACCGACAACTACACATTGAGGATGTTCTGTATTGGCTTCACAAAGAAGAGGGCCAACCAGGTCAAGAGAACCTGCTATGCTCAATCTAGCCAGATCCGTCAGGTATAAAGATTGACTATACTTGATGCCTGCAGCAGTCGGTTTGGTGCTTGAATTTTGTGTATGTTACATCCATGCAAGTAGTTTATCTTTCTGTGTTCTAAGTTTTACTTCTATTTTTGATATCATTAGATCCGTCGCAAGATGAGGGAAATCATGGTCAACCAAGCTCAATCTTGTGATCTTAAGGAGTTGGTCCAGAAGTTCATTCCTGAATCTATTGACAGAGAGATAGAGAAGGAAACATCTAGCATCTACCCATATATATCCTTGATCAGTTGGGCTCACATTCATGTTTAAACTTTCCCTGCATAAAGTTTAGAATGGGTACTACATAAAGTAAATAATGTCATTACCATTTGATGTATCAGGATTGATTGCGCCCCAAGATGCACCTGATTAACCTTTGATAGAATTGTGATCACGAAGGTAATTCTCATACGAGTTTTCTCCCCATTTTGCATCATTATATAGTATATCTGTTTCATATTAACTCCTATTTAAAAACACACAAATAACTTTCACCCTAATGCACATGGTAACCATCAAATTTTAGCCGTCTATTCTAATTACTAAGAGAAATTTGGACTATTTCTTTTTAGTAATTTAGTAGCTGCCTTTTAGTGAGCAAAGAATTAATGTTGATACTCTTTTTCTTTGTACTAGGTGCTCAATGCTTACCGCAAAGGTATTTTGTAACAGAGCAAAGATTATTGGAAATTTTTGATAAAGAACAACCCAAGTTTATTAAATCAACTATTTTTTTTTGGTTAAGGACTTGGTATCTGAAAATATTGCTACAAGCCTGCAACTTGGTCACTTATTGTTATTTATATGTTGATTCTTATAGATTTGTTAAAAGAATGTTTCAGTTTTGTGTTTCTAGAGACCATATTTTTGTTTTCTTTCTACCTAAATTCTACGTAAGTTATTTGCATGTACATTTACATATAACTGAAGAAAGTCAAATGAGTCTTTAGCTGGTTCTGAAAGTGAATTGAAGGTGAACGTGAACAAAAGTTAAATCCGGATGTCACTAAAGCTATAGCTAAATATTACAAAAGGTGAAGCTAGAGTCGATTATATGCGTTTGTAAAGGTATGTTAAATTTCATTATCAAGTAGATGGTATACCACATAACTATTTCTGTATGTGTGCGATAGGCTTACCTTTTATCACTTAAGTGTGTAGTTTCTTTCATTCCTTCAAAAAAAAAAAAAATCTTGCTGTCATTTCAGAAAGATTAAAAGATTTATCGGCATTATATGTAAACCCCTACAAGCGGTAATTTAGATGGTGTTTGTTTTAACTTATTTATAGCATGTGAACTTATTTTCTTTTGCTTATTTTTCATAAGTCCATGTTTTACCTTTTTTACTTATGAGCTTATCATCCCTTAAAGTTGGAAAATAAAGTCAAAGCCAAAAAATGTGCTGACGACAAAAAATAAACAAAATTCTAAAAAAATAATTGTTTTATAATATTATTTGACAATTCTAAAAAATGTACTTCAGTTAACAAAAAACAAATAATTATAAGTCATGCCCGCCCATTGGGCGGGCTTCGAAAACTAGTATATATATATATATATATATATATATATATATATATATATATATATATATATATATATATATATATATATATATATATATATATATATATATATATATATATATATATATATATATATATATATATATATATATATATTTCTTGTGAGAAGTCTAATTTTTGTGAGAACGCGAGAAGAGATCCTAGCCCTCCATCTAATCCCTCCTTTTTTTAAATCTAATGGCTAGCATTAATCTACATTTTGCACTAACTATATACTAACCAAGGGTATATTTGTAATTACAATTATCACACTCCGATATATAGGAAAAAAAACACACATGTGTCCAGTTCGGAGGTGTGAAACACAGTACATTCCCTCCCAATCCGACTACCTTCATAGCAGCAGCCATAACCACCATCATTACCACCCTTCAAACCACCGCCATAACCACCGTCATCACCACCGTTCAAACCATCGCCATAACCACCTCCATAACCACGACCATTACCACATTTCAAACCATCACCACAACAACAATTCAAACCACCGCCATAACCACCATCGTTCAACATCAATTACCAGCTTAAGCAACAGAATTGAAGCTGAGATAATTGAAGAAGACAATCTTTACAAATCAGAGTACACATTAATTTCAAGTAACAGTTAATTTTTTATTTTATTTTTTTGATAAAATTTAATTGTTGAATTGTGAATTTTATTCATTTGAAGTTATCATCATTGTTTTAATTGTAAATATGTCAAATGTGAATGTATAGATTACAAATTAGGTCTTGATTGTAAAGGTGACTTATTAGTTTGCGTAAAGTAGAATATAGCGGTGATTAAGTTTATTAACAGTATCTTCGCGCGTGAAAGTATAGGAGATATTAATCTTCGCGAGTGAAAATTTAGTAAGAGCGTGATCATCTTCACGCGTGAAAATATAAGAGATATTTCTCTTCGCGTGTGAAAATTTAGTAAGAGCATCTCCGCGCGTGAAAATATAGGAGATATTAATCTTCGTGTGTGAAAATTTAGTAAGAGCATTATCATCTTTGCATGTGAAAGTATAAGAGATATTTTTCTTCTCGTGTGAAAATTTAGTAAGAGCATGATCATCTTCGGGCGAAAATATAAGAGATTTTTTTCTTCACTTGTGAAAAGTTTAGTAATAGTATCTTGGCGCGTGAAAATGTAGGAGATATTTTTCTTCGCGCGTGAAAAGTTTAGTAAGAGCATCTTCCGCGTGAAGAGAAAAAGGAAGATTAAAGGTTAGTGGAGCTTGCGGATCAGTGATCAGTTATGTGTCTTTTTATTTTAGTCAATATGCCGTAGCTACTACAGGATCGGTGATCAATGTTTTAAAATTGTGGAAAGCATTGTTTCAGTTTGTTAAAGATCGTTTGTCTTTGGCAATTATGTTTATTTTTCAGTGAAATGCAGAAACCAACTTATCTATTAGATTTCGGTTTCAATGTGTTATTGTATTTGGAAACTAAATCAAGTTACTTTGGCAGAATGGCAGCATGTGTAAAGTACCTGGAACAAAAGGGTGATATGGAGTTAGCAAAGAAGTTTTCGAAGTTTACCAACAGGCGTGCTGCTGATTCGGAATCTGTAAGCAAAGAGAATTCAAAAGTTGAGGCATTTGATGCAACTGGAAGAAGTTACTATAGTTGGCGGTCAGTATTGGTTTACATTTTTTAGCTTGAATGACCTCTTGTTTTTATACACATTTGTAACTGATGGTCTCAAAATAGTTGTTTGGTATTGAGATAAACTAGTTTAGCTCATAAGCTGATTTTTTTAAATTTTTTAATGATTAGCTCACACAGACTTTCAACTTCCTGTGATTATTGTTTTCATGTAGTCCAAAATGATTCTTATCGTATGAAAAACTCAAAAAGTATGCGGTGTAGTATCATTTGATTCATTCTCATATTTTTCAGTCCGAGAGAAACCAGAAGGTAACTGTATTATAGTTGTAGTCTAATTTGTAGCTTAGGTAGAATATGCCTTAAATATAGCCAAGTTAGAAGGTAACTGTACTACACTATAATGTTGCATTAACGAGATGTGGATTAATTATGTTTTCAATCATTGTGATTTCATATACAAGAAGATAGCTGTCAGTTTCCAAAAGTTTTTGCTTATTTTGCTCTGCTGTATTAGACTCTGAACCAGTGTAATGTCTGCAGTTGAGTAAGGTTTAATTAGTACCATAGAACTAGGTTTCTTTTATGAGAAGTGCTCGTTAATTAGTACTAATACCCTTTTTTTTGTGTATTCAAAGTGGTTATTAAGCTCGTCTGAACTAATTTATATTCACATACTAAGAGTTAACTCAATTTAATAACAGATCTTCCATTACTGCAGATGTTGTAACATTCGTTAGTAAATTTCATTTATGATGAAGACAGAAAAAATGAAGGGGCGACACATTAATCCCATAAAGTTTTTGTTGAGCTGAGGAATCGATAAGTTGAATGATGATGGTTTTGAAGGTTCACTGAATGAGGAAGCCATCTTCAAAACTGTGTTCTTTGGGCATAAAAATGGCAGAAGTAGTAAAAAGTGCATTGTAACCGAAGCAATCCATTTCAAAGTTGATGATAGTACCCCTAAAAATGTGTCATTTCTAACAAACAGTGAGCATTCAGTTATGACAATTCAGAAAGATGTTATGTACAGTGAGGAGCAATTCCCATTATCTGCAAACCCCTCAATTGTTCTTCATGTCCTCACTGGTTGTAATCTTGACCCTCAAGATTTAGCAAAATTAGAGGCAAGTTTATATTTTTCGATGTCTAAACTATTAAAAGATTTTAACCCGACATTTAGAATTTGATGGTACTTCTGATTTCTGTGTGAAAAATTATTTGTATTTGCAGGCTACATGTTCTTTCTTTAGGCAACCTGCCCATTTCGCCCTTGATCATGAGCTCTGTTTGACCGAGCTTGCGGCTCTTGATATGTGTCAAAATAGAGCAATCTTTAAGCCAATGACTTCAGAAAAACGTGAAGAGTTGAAATTAAGATGCGGGGGTACATGGAAATTGGTTTTGAGATTCTTGTTGGCTGGAGAAACATGCTCAAGAAGGGAAAAGTCTCAGGCTATAGCAGGACCGGGACATAGCATCGCCGTGACTTCAAAAGGTTCTGTTTATACCTTCGGGTCTAATAGTTCTGGACAACTTGGTCATGGCACTACAGAAGAAGAATCAAATCCTCGCATTATCAGGTTTCTGATCTTTATTCTTGTATGTTTTGATTCGTTTTTATTAATGGTGACACAATGAGTGTATTTGACCATTTGGGTCAAAATCACATCTTTTTATAAATGTCAAAACAGGACTCCTGATTCAAAATGTACTCAGGTCAAAATGAATACTTTTCTATCACATGTTAAAACTAGGAAACTGGAATCGGGTCAAGAAGAATACTTTCTAAAACAGGTCAAAGTCATATGCGTGTCAATACACCGACAGTCGTTCAACAAATGCTTGCCTTTTTTCAATAATCATGTATTTAATACGATTTCAAGAAGAGTAGTATCAAAATAACTCCTTTCTTCTAAACAAACTGTCAAAATTGCTATCTTTAGTTTTTAGTTTCACTCATTCACATTTGCTGACTTGTGAGTTGTGATGCAGATCATTGGCAGGCGTTCGTATCATACAAGCAGCAGCAGGGGCAGGCAGAACAATGCTTATAAGCGATGCTGGGCAGGTTTACGCCTTTGGAAAGGACTCGTTTGGGGAAGCCGAGTATGGAGTTCAAGGGAGTAAACAAGTCAGCACTCCTCAATTAGTCGAGTCTTTAAAAGACATATTTGTGGTACAAGCTGCCATTGGAAACTTCTTTACGGCTGTTTTATCACGTGAAGGAAGAGTCTACACGTTCTCTTGGGGAAATGAGACCAAACTTGGTCACCAAACTGAACCAACTGATCTTGAGCCCCACCCCTTGTTGGGCCCGCTCGAAAACATACATGTAGTCCAAATTGCGGCTGGATATTGCTACCTTCTTGCCTTGGCTTGTGAACCTAGTGGCATGTGAGTCTTAAGAATCTTTTTATAGGAGTGTTTTGTAGTGTAATAGTATCAAAAGATTGTTATCGTAGTCCATACCCTTTAGGTCAATAATCTTGAATCTGCCACTGATTGTCATGTTTACAGGTCAGTGTACTCAGTTGGATGTGGGTTAGGAGGGAAACTAGGCCACGGGACCAAAAATGATGAGAAACAGCCAAGATTGATAGAACAGTTTCAAACTTTGAACCTGCAGCCAATGGTGGTTGCAGCGGGTGCGTGGCTTGCGGCTGTGGTTGGAAGAGATGGCAGGGTGTGTACATGGGGTTGGGGCCGATACTGGTGTTTAGGCCATGGGAATGAAGATTGTGACTCGGTCCCAAAAGTAATCGAATCTTTAAGCAATGTAAAAGCTGTACATGTTGCTACTGGGGACTATACTACTTTTGTAGTGTCTAGTGATGGTGATGTTTATTCTTTCGGTTGTGGAGAATCTTCGAGTCTTGGACATAATACTGCGGAAGTTGATGCGCAGGTTTGTTACTTTATCTTATTTACACTCACGGTTTCATCAGGATGACATGATATAAATTCAGAATATGCCATTTAGTCGACTTTGATTTCTTTTCTATTTTTTGGTTTATAATAATTTAATCCATAAACGTGTAATCGTTCATAAAAAAATGTTAAAGGGACAAAGACAGCAAAAAAACATGATGCAAGCACATGACTATAGAGATCAGTTTGATCAACGACTAATTGTGAGTTGTCCTTTCGGTTTAAATTTTGTTATTTTTTTTTCTTTTCTTCATGATGACTTACTCTAGCAGTTGTTTTTTCATAATTATTGTTATAATAGTTTATTTTTATGATTACAGGTTCTTCGAGCATCAAACTGAGGGATGAAATTACTGGTTCAGTGCATTTAGTAGGTCCCCATTCCATATCATCTGCTGGCAGAAGTATTCACCGTACATATTTGTTGCCATTTTTAGTGATTGCTCTACTTCACTATACTATCTTAATTCCCATTATCTCTAAAGGTAGTTAGCGTTAACACGCATTATACAGACACATTAAAGGATTAGGCAAACAAAACAAAAAAATATTGAACCAGTTGTCTGGTAGCATGTTAAGAACGCTTCAGGCAGCATCATAGAATTGAACTCTACCCTGAGCAAAAAGGTGATTTTTGTAAATAAGACCGTAAAGGTGTTTTTGGACTTTTTGCCTGCAATTCTTCCTAAGAAGCCTGTTAATAGTAGTCTCCAATTTTCATTGAAATTTTACTCCTGTCTCTTTTCTTTTTCGCTTTTAGATAGTGATAAACTGACGATGGTGAAAAACAATACGTGCTTTTTGCTCTTTGTTGATCTCAAAAAAACGCCCCAGAAAATAAACAGCAGCTCACTGTGTAAATTGCACCATCCCATGTGTTTGCTACTGGAATCAATTTAAGAATGAGAGGGTGTTAAGGTTAGGTCTGTAAATGAGATGAGCCGAGCTTGAGATGTTATAGCTATATGTCTATATGTGTTCAGTTATGACATGTATATGATATAGATGTAAAACTTCATATAGGCTTTACTAGGCTAATCAACTCAGTGGGTGAAGCTCATGCTCAAGCTTGTTTCTAACGTTAATTTCAAGTGAAGCTGCTTGTTTCTTAAGTTTTAGGCTTGAAGCTCACGAGCCAAGGCTAATCATCCGAAAACCGAACCAAACCGAACCGAACCGAATCTACTTTATTTGGTTCGGTTTCGGTTTTACTAGGTTTTACTAGGTTTTACTCGGTTCAAGTAACTGATTTGAAAACTTTAACTATAGTTGCAAGAATATTACTGATACTCGTTTTACTTGTGCAGAGAAAAATATGAGGGCAAAAATAAGTGAATTGGAGAATCGTGAATGTTACGTGAATTGAAGGCTGATAAACATGAAAATGATAGGGATGCAAACTTGTCACAAGCGGTTGAGGCTCTTAGATGTCTTTTTCTCAATGTTCATGGTCGTATGACTGAACTTTGCAGATGATCTTGTTGTCACTGTTGCTGTGGGCAGATTTATGGATGATGTTGTTGATAATGACCACATAGAAAAAGAATGTTTCAAGGTAATAACGTTAAAAAAAAGTGTTACTTCGATTAGTTCATTCTAGCTATGATCCTTTAAGCTTGAAAGCAATAAATTAGAAAACCATAAGCAAATGGATATAACCCAAGTTGACCTGTTAGAAAACCGTATAACCCAGAATGACCCATTTTCAAAATTATAGGTTGAAACAGACATATTTATTTTACTTGTACCTTGCAGCCCCTTAGAAAAATCTGTTACTAAATGCATTCAACAACAGAAGTATAATAATAATAACTTTCTGAAGTTTCTGTAAATCATGAATGCAGACTCGAGCACTCATCGAATGACAGTTTCTTTCCATGAGAGGTAATGCAGAACGATTTGGGATGCAATCTCCTCCAAAATGAATAACCACCGTCTACTAACCTTAGTCTTTTGAGCTCTATAGCTTCCAAAACAGATAACAGCCGTCTGCTAACCTTAGTCTTTCTTGTATGTGTCAAAGTTGACTGGTTGGTATGGTGGTAAAATGGGTCTAAGTGGCTTGACCAGAAATGCTCTCTATCCAATTCTTTTTATTGATTGGGTTGTGTGCTAAATCTGTATACGCAAACTATTAGTACAAGACTAAATTATTATTTTGGTTTTGTGTGATAGCGTTATACCTTCTTATATATTTTACTGTAAATCCTTATGATTGTAGGATTTACATGGAACGGTAGGTGCATTCCCAGTGAAAGCAGTTGACACAACAGGTGCGGGTGATTCTTTTATTGGTGCCATCCTAACTAAGATCGTTGACGACCAATCTGTGCTACAGGTAACCACATTTTCACGTTTGAACAACTTCTACCAAAAATCCTTGGAAGCTTGTACCTTTGCGCTTCCACCGTTTTCATGATCCTCTTACCCAGCAACGTCATTAAACCAGGTAATTTCGACCAATTTACTTATGAGCATGTCAACTCAGGTAATAATTTTGACCCATTTTTTCACCTCTGGAGAGAGAACCTAATGTAATAATGGGCATTTATATGATTACAGAGGATGTTGGATTGTCACTTTCGTACGGATTGTCACTCAACGGTCTGCTTTTTTGGGCTTTATTTACGAGTTGCTTTATTGAAAACCGTATGGTCTCAGTCGAGAGGATAAAACAGTTAACCAACATACCATCAGAAGCTAAATGGGTCAAGAAAGACAATCCCCCTCATCCAAATTGGCCCGATCACGGGAGTATGGAGCTCAGAGACTTGCAGGTATTTTTGGCATTTCAATCATTTTGACTTTCAGTAGGAATGGGTTGCTTTGGTTAAAAAAAATAAAAACTAAAACCGAAACAAGTAAAAAAAATTAGGCAAGTATACAACCTTGGAAAGCGCTTAAACAGAAAAAATTAACTGAAATATGGACAACAAAGTTTTCTTGGTTGCCAGACTCCTTTTGACCCGTTACCAACCCACTCATGTGTGTATCTGGTATATATTCCATACAGATATTAAGCACATAAATATTTGCTTGTGAGCAGGTTAGATACCGTCCTAACAAACCTCTGGTGCTTAAAGGGATTACTCTAAACATTCAAGGAGGGCAAAAGATAGGTGTTGTTGGTAGAACGGGTGGTGGGAAATCCACTTTGATTCATGTTCTGTGTAGGCTGGTTGAGCCGACAGGGGGAAGTATTATTATTTATGGTATAGACATCGCGACTCTCGGACTTCATGATCTTAGATCCCGGTTTGGCATCATTCCTCAAGAACCAATCCTTTTTGAAGGCACGGTGAGGAGCAACATTGACCCGATTGGCCAACATTCTGATGAAGAGATATGGAGGGTAAGTGAGGTCTATTTTTTCTTACGACAATGCTGTAGTACTGACAACGTGTTACAGATAAAGCATAACCATTCATTTCGTTTACTTAACTTGAGAACCTGCTTTGTAGAGTCTGGAGCGATGCCAACTTAATGATGTTGTAGCTGCAAAACCTGGGAAACTTGATTCTGCAGGTACTTAAATTGGACCCTGTGACTGTTTTTTAGAGAAAACTATTAATTTTTACTTATATGTTTCGGGTATGATTGTAGTTGTTGATAATGGTGATAATTGGAGTGTGGGACAAAGACAACTTCTTTGTCTGGGAAGGGTGTTGCTAAAGCACAGTAGGTTATTGTTCATGGATGAAGCAAGGGCTTCTGTTGACTCACAAGCCGATGCTGTAATTCAGAAAATCATACGCGAAGACTTCGTTGATTGCACCATTGTTAGCATTGCTCACAGGATTCCAACTGTCATGGACTGATCAAGTTCTTGTCATTGATGCAGGTAATTTTTTTTTTAATTATCATTTTGTGGGTGTAAAATAGGCAGGTCAGGTTTTAGTGGAACTTAGTTTTAGTTTTAGGCATAATTTTTGATGGGTTACTGATGTTTTGCGATATTTGTATCTTGATAGAGTCTAGTAGGGATTGTGTTTGTGGTATTTATACTAAGCTTATATATAGCATATGATTGAATGGAACTTGGAGTTAGTTTAGGCATAATCTTGGCTTTAATTTATGTGTTGCTACATGTTTTGTACTTTTTGGTAATCACATTAGCAAAGATAGTTACATGGCGTAATATGTTTTCTGCTATTTATCATAAGTTTTTTTTTTTTTTTTTTTTTTTAATTTTTTTTTTATATTTTTTTTTGCCAACTGTCATATGCTTCTAGTTTTTATAACCAAGCATAATAAAATGCCATGGCACAACAGAAGTTCTGTGAAACAGCTTCCGCAGCCATGACTCTGTCTTTTCTGTGATGTTATTGGTGTAGCTGTGGCTTGGGAATTCTTTGACGCGACACGGGTTTTGATTATGCTTGGTTACTGGAAGATATTCAACTATAAGTGTCTGTTATTAGTAGAAATGGCTAGTTAGCTTGGTTACGAAGTGGCATGTTATCTTTGTTTTCACATGAATGTACAAGTATGGTAGATAATAAGTTACAAAATGTAGTGATTTGGTCCACATGTTGATCGAAAATTGTGTTTTTGCTTCCTATAGAAGACTAATGCAAAAAGAACATGATAACAACCTTTCATTCTCTCGTCTTTTCCATGTTTTGTTTTTGCATCATTTCTTTGGTAGAAGGAATTGAGTCATCTGACCTTGGTTTAACTACTCTAGTATGCTTCATGTCAGATAGAGGGAATTGCTCATGTAACAAGCTTGCCTTTCACCCACTTTTATATTGGTTGTTACTTAGAGTTATCAACTAAAAATCATTCCATATTGTGTATTTTCTTTAACGACATCATTTTATTTATGTATATATATCATTTATCTTACGATATATGGTACCACTTCTCATGAAATCAATATCTAATATCCTAAAATCATGGTCTTGAATTTGTAAAAAATTATTGGTTCTTTGCAGCATGATACGCATGTCAATGACTTGTTTTGATGCCGCTGAGAGGCGAGAGTTCACAAACAAACTTTGGATGGTTGACTTGGGAGTAAGTGAACGTGTTCTAAAAACAAAGGTGTCAGGAAGAAGATCTAAAGAAGGAAAAGCTATCAATCTCTCACTTTCTGTGTTTGGTGATGTCATCAACGCCCTTCAAAGAAAGAATAGCAACATACCTTACAGGTAATCGAACTTGGAAGATGCTAAAATGTTGATACGTTTTACACATTAAATTAAAGTATTCTTGTGCTTACAGGAACATCAAGTTGACACAAGTGCTTATACTAAAGACAAACTCATCTATGTAATTTATAGGAGAGGATCCAAAACACTAAGGCTTGTTCATGTCAGTCCCAAAGAAGAAGATTTATGCGAGACCGTTTGTTCTTTGATCTTTGCACTACTCTTGAGAAGTATACGCTTAGGAAAGACTGAACCAAATGTAAGTCGTTCATCAACCAAATGTAAGTTCATCAGATCGTTTGACTCGTCTTCAAAATTTCCAATTTAAAAAGTTTCAGGCACCATTTAAATTAAATTATTGTGTGATGTTATTTTTGACAATATTTGTGACCATGTTACATATTTCGTCTACTAAAAGGGTGAAAATGTGTCGTCACACTAACCCAACACCAAAAAATAGAAGCTAGAAACTATTTTTAGTTTTTAACATACCAGATTTGAATGTATAACAATGACACGGATAATAAGAGAAGGAGATCCTTCTCACAGAATGGTGTTTATAGTTTCATAGTCAGGTAAAACATGCCTGACTGTGAGACCGACTGGTCGAATAGAGATGAAAGTCGGCCATAGTGATCCGGGAGTCCCGTGTGGAAGGGCTCTCGCTCAATGGATCAAAGGTACGCCGGGGATAACAAGCTAAACGAACTAAGTGGCTAAGTCGTCGGATGGTTGCAACAAGCACCTTGGAACCAGGGAGCTTCTTTGGGGATAAACTTCTCTCATGGTGCCTAAGGATTCCATTTATAGGCCGTTAGCCTTCTCGAACTGTGAAAATATACGTCTTGTAGCTTGTTAAGAACCTCTTCACACGTGCAAATTTACGTCTTACAGCTTGTTAAGAAATTCTTCACACGTGCAAATATACGTCTTGTATCTTGTTAAGAACTTCTTCACATGTGCAAAATATACGTCTTGTAGCTTGTTAAGAACTTCTTCACATATGCAAATATACGTCTTGTAGCTTTTTAAGAACTTCTTCACACGTGCAGATTTACGTCTTGTAGCTTTTTTAAGGTGAGTGAACAACTTCGTCACATGTGAAAATGTACGTCTTGTAGCTTGTTACGAACTTCTTCACACATTCAAATATACGTCTTGTAGCTTTTTTAAGAACCTCTTCACACGTGCAAATTTACGTCTTGTAGCTTTTTAAGGTGAGTGAACAACTTCGTCACATGTGAAAATATACGTCTTGTAGCTTGCTAAGAACTTCTTCATATGTGCAAAATATACGTCTTGTAGCTTGTTAAGAACTTCTTCACGCGTGCAAATATGCGCCTTGTAGCTTTTTAAGAACTTCTTCACACGTGCAAATATACGTCTTGTAGCTTTTTAAGAACTTCTTCACACGTGCAAATTTACATCTTGTACTTTTTAAGGCGAGTGAATAACTTTGTCACATGTGAAAATATAGGTCTTATAGCTTGTTAAGAACTTCTTCACACGTGCAAATATACGTCTTGTAGCTTTTTAAGAACCTCTTCACACATGAAAATTTACGACTTGTAGCTTTTTGAGGTGAGTGAACAACTTCGTCACATTTGAAAATATACGTCTTGTAGCTTGTTAAGAACTTCACACGTGCAAATATACGTCTTGTAGCTTTTTAAGAACTTCTTCACACGTGCAAATTTACGTCTTGTAGCATTTTAAGGTGAGTGAACAACTTCGTCACATGTGAAAATATACGTCTTGTAACTTGTTAAGAACTTCTTCACACGTGCAAATATACGTCTTGTAGCTTTTTTAAGAACCTCTTCACACGTGCAAATTTATGACTTGTAGCTTTTTAAGGTGAGTGGACAACTTCGTCACATGTGAAAATATACGTCTTGTAGCTTGTTAAGAACTTCACACGTGCAAATATACGTCTTGTAGCTTGTTAAGTACTTCTTCACACATGCAAATATATGTCTTGTAGCTTTTTAAGAACTTCTTCACACGTGCAAATTTATGTCTTGTAGAATAAAAAGTACGCTAGTAAGATTAAATTTTCAACCTTTGTTCATAATTTTCACGCGCAAAGTTATTCATTACAAAACTTAAATAACCGTCTATTAAACATCATTATCTCCTATTTTTGCACTTTTAGCATAAAAAATATGCTAGTACGATCAAAGCTTCAATCCTTACTCATAATTTTCAAGCGTGAAGATTTTCTTACAAAACTTAGATAATCGTCTATTACACCAATATATCCAATTTTTGCACTTCTAGCATAAAAAATTTGCTAATAAGATCAAAGCTTCGATCCTTACTCATAATTTTCACATGTGAAGATATTCTTACAAAGCTTAAGTAAGCGTCTATTAAACATCAATATATCCAATTTTTGTACTTCTAGAATAAAAAATATGACTAATAAGATCAAAGCTTCACTCATTACTCATAATTTTCACATGTGAAGATATTCTTACAAAACTTTAATAAATGTTTATCAAACATCAATCTATTCTATTTTTACACGTCTAGTATAAAAAATATGCTAGTAAGATCAAAGCTTCAATCATTGCTCATAATTTTCACGTGTGAAGATATTCTTACAAAATTTAGATAAACATCTATTAAACATCAATATCTCCTATTTTTGCACTTCTAGTATAAAAGTTCCGCTAGTAACATCAAAGCTTCATTCCTTGCTGATAATTTTCATGTGCGAAGATATTCTTACTAAACTTAATAATCGTCTATTAGACATCAATATCTCTTATTTTTAAACTTTTAGTAAAAAAAATACGCTAGTAAAATAAAAGCCTTAATCCTTGTTCATAATAATCACGCGCGAAAAAAAATATTCTTACAAAACTTAGATAATCGTCTATTATATATCAATATCTCCTATTTTGCAAATATGGTATAATGAATACGCTAGTAAGATTAAAGCTTCAGTTCTTTCTAATCATTCTCACACGCGAAGATATGTTACAACATTTAAAAAATCGTCTATTAAACATAACATCTCCTATTTTGACACTTTCCCGTAAAAAAATACGCTGGTAATCAAAGCTTCAATTCTTGCTCATAAAAAACTAAAATAATCATCTATCAAACATCAATATCTCCCATTTTCGCACAAATATACTATTACTAAACTTTTCACGCGCGAAAAAAAATATCTCGTATATTCACGTGTGAAGATGCTCTAACTAAACGTTTCATGCGCGAAGATAGTCTTAATAAATTTTATCTCTGCAATATTCTAATTTACGCAAACTAATTAAGTCGCTTATAACAATCAATACCTACTTCGTAATCTATACTCATGTGACATATTTAGAATTTGAACAATTATGCACAACATCTATTCATTCCCAAAGCATACTTGCCAACATTTTAACATCTAATACATATTTTTTTCTTACATTCTTTCACTCTTAAAACTAACTACTTATACAACAGTTGATACAAACTAATTCTCGTTGTCTTGCAACAATACTATAGGTAGAGTAAACATATGTGCACAAACATCAAGTTTTCGTGCAATTTGCTGCTGTTTGTGGCTCATCTGGATGGCTTGTTGTATCACCATTGTTACTATCAATCAAAGGTGGGGTTGGTGATAACATTTTGTTGTTTTCATCAATAGGATCCTCGTTTGCAGGTGTCACGGGCTCAGGTTCTTTCAATGAAGCAGACCCCTCGTAAATGTCAGGCTTAGAGGAAAAATTCTCCGAACTTTTAGTTTTAGTGAGATTAGTCGATTTTACGTTCATTGCAGTAGTATCTTTACCACTGGAAACACCAACCACACATCCTTGCCTACACCTGACACACAGATGTTAAAAAGCTAGTATTAGGAGGACAACGCCACTACTAGTATATACCATAAATTTCAAATATGAAATCTTTTATAACTACCTAACCAGCTTTAATCTAAAGTTTGTCTATAGTATTTGGATATACTTGAAAAGATACATGCACCAAGCAATAAGATGTGTATCAGGTAGAGGTGGCAAGATGAATGGGACAAGCAGCTTGGATAATGAACCAAAATGATTTCGGGTTGATTGGTTATAAGAATACATTACAGCAATCTGTCAAGAAATAAAATAGAGAGATTTCGTCTGTATTATGACTATATTTATGAAAGTTTCAAGTAGATTAACAGAAACAAGAAAGAAACCTTTAAAGCTTCCTTATCATTTTGACCACAGGACTTCAAGCGTGAGGCATGCAATCTATAGAATGGATCTACAGCTGATGGATTTAACGCAATGGCCTTTTGAGAGTACGCAAAGGATGTCTCGCGTGAATAACTAAACTTTTCCTAAGTAATATAGATACGACCAATCTTCCCTGTTTTCGGTAAATGGATAATACCCAGTGAATAACCAATATTCCCTGTTAACCACATCATTCAGTCATTTTAATCCATTTGACAATTTGACAAGCTATAGTTGTTAAAAAGAATTGAAACGATAAATACTTGCGTGCGAAGGCCTACTCAAAATGCTTCGGAAAGTTCTGACAGAACATAGGCTTTCGGCATCATTTACAGTTCAATTAAATCTCTGATCATAAATTGGCACCAGATTCTGAAGGCCATCATAGTAAACCAGTGCCAATAACTCATGAATCTCCCCCTGAAAATACGAGTCACTTTCATCAAATAGAAAATAACATATAATAAGATGTTTTAAAAAAAATTGGAGCTTGAAGTTGAAATCACCTAGTAAAGTAGCAGAGACAATATAAGGTTCAAACATGTTGTAATAATAATTACAATAAAACTATAGAGATTCACACTTGTTGGTCTGCTGTATTGGATAGAGCCAAAGTTATTAACAAACACCGCCTACTCCTCCTTCAACTTGTATCACTCTCTAATAGAAACTTGAATTCTTCCTCCAACATGTGACGCGTATATGCTCACTTCCATCATTCAGCAACAAGTCCACCTCCTGTGACATAATTTTGGTAAATGTTCATTTACAAATTTACTATTACATATCTGCTGTATATCAAAATAATTATTGGTTCATAACATAATTAGAGTATGATGTCACCTCATCATATATGGTTGCAAGGCGTTTCTAGCTCTCAAAAAGGAGTGGTTAAACATTAATTCGTATTTAGAAAGATATGCAGTTTGTTGTACAAACTCTTCGCCTTCTTTAAAATACAAGCACGTTTATGCAAATCAGATATACTCTAGAGTCTAGACATAACCATGTTTTCAAGTAATATGCAGTCCCTATTTGGTATGAGCACGGTACCATTTTGGTACCGGACCGACACCATTTTCGTGGTTCCGGATTCCTTCCCAACCAAAATATACAGTCCCTATTTGGTACCGGTACAGTTCCAGTACCGTACCAATTTAAACAACTTCCAGCATGAACACTACATGATGGGAGTAGTCTACCAAACAAATGTAAGCTAGTCATGATGGGAATAGTCCACTGAACAAGTGTAAATTATGCATCTAGAACTATTTTTATTACTCTTTTACGCTCAAGCACAAACGATATAGTACTATTGCAAACAATTAGTATATGATATTTCAGGCATGTCCAGTACTTTGGAAGTGCAAAATGGAATAGTATGAAAGGAAGAAACAACAGAACAAGCCATACTACGCAAAGGAGCAAACTCACATATACTCATAACGAGCACTCTCGTATAATAGTAAATGGTGCATTTATATGTTCAATGTCATCCAAATGAGGCCAAATGGAAAGTAAGAATCGAATAGAACTAGATGGATAAAAGAGTAACGGGAGTACCTTGTTCTTGTGAATAAACATCCTAGAACTTGTCCGGACCTCACTAAGCTGGCTCTTACCAGAAACATTATCCGCAACCGCAGATCTCTTCAGTTCAGTTTTACCCTGTTCTTCAAATGTGAAAATATACGTCTCGTAGCTTTTTAAGAACTTCTTAACATGTGAAAATTTACGTCTCGTAGCATTTTAAGAACTTCGTCACATGTTAAAATTTATGTCTCGTAGCTTTTTAAGAACTTCTTTATGTTTGAAAATTTGACTCTTAGCTTTTTAAGATGTGTGAACAACTTCTTCACATGTGAAAATATACGTCTTGTAGCTTTTTAAGAACTTCTTCACATGTGAAAATATACGTCTCATAGCTTTTTAAGAACTTCTTCACATGTGAAAATATGTCTCTTAGCTTTTTAAGATGTGTGAAGAATTTTGTCACATGTGAAAATATACGTCTCGTCGCTTTTTAAGAACTTCTTCACATGTGAAAATATACGTCTCGTAGCTTTTTAAGATGTGTGAACAACTTTGTCACATGTGAAAACGATGAATCAATGATGGTATTTTTCTGAATTATTTTCGAATTTCTATGATTTAAAAACTATTTTAAACTAAATAAATTGCTAAAAATTACTATTTGAGCTAGGAAAATTAGGGAAAAATATTTTTTTGGCTTTTTATAATTTTCTTAATCTAGGAAAAATGAAAACATATTTTTTGGAACCTTTTCTGATTTATCTGTATTAAACACTAATTAAAAAGTATTAAAATCTAATTTTAAATGAGAAAAATAGCAAACAGTTATGAAAAATTATGAAATTTTCAGGAAAATTCTAAAATATTATTAGGAAACTAGGAAAAATGAGAAAAGTGATGCTAGTATGCTGGAATTATGAGATGCTATGAATCTGCTTAATTATAAGCTATCTAAAATAAGCAAAAGGCTACTACAGTGAACTAAAAGCTATCAGAACATGAATTATACTATAACTACTCAAAATCAACCTAAAACAACTACTCTATACCACAAAATAGCAATCTACAATGATTTGGTATGATTTTACCTAAGTAGCCAAACAGCCTAACCACCTACTTTTAAGCTAATGTACAAGCTTATATAATCAGCTAAAGTGAAAACCAGAACTTGGATTCTCAAATCAACCAACCAAAGAGCCAATAAACCAATTTTGAGCCTAAAACTAACTTTTATGAACAAATTATGAACTCTGCAATATGCCTGTGCACACTCAGTGAATGCTGAGAGTGTGCACAGGGCAGTTTTGACCCAAAAGACAAGCTATTCAAGTGCTTAAAAAAATTCCTAAAAATTCTACTAAAATGGTACTTTGAAATACAACTAGTTGAAGTTTAATTTCCCAAAATTACAACTGCTTTTGACCAGAAATGAGTATATTAAAAATCCATAAAGTTCTACTTATAAACGGTTTGAACACTTTTTGACTTTTTGAAAGATATGAAAACTTTGACTAAAATGAGATTTGAGCTAATGATCTTTAATATAAATGATTTTTAATGATAAATTGAACCTAATGCAAGCTATTTTAACTAATTATGAACCTAAATGCAAGATATGAGCCACTGATTCAAACATACATGAAAATTAAAATAGATTCAATGCAATTTGACTATAACTATTCTAGGATGCAAACTAATGACAGAATTTGACTTAGTGATGCTGAATTAAACTACTGAAACCTAAATATACCTTTACTTGATCCTTTAACTCAGAATTACACGTATTACCAAACACTAGTTAAGAACCTGTTATGCAAAATTCTCTGAACTACAACCTCAATCTCAACTATGATTACCACTAATTCAGATCCTAATGATGCAATAATATCTAAACGATGCAACTACTATAGCTATAACTATCAATGAGTCACTATACTACTTATGCAGATATGAACAAATAAATGCAGAACTATTCTTAAATTGAGATTAACAACTATAATTATCAAATAAGCTAAACTAAGACTAGATGAACTGGATTAACAATAGTAAAAGCAATCTAATCTATTTATTTAAGAGCAAAACAGAAATGAAAATCACAGGGGTCCAACCACAATGGTTTGCCTTAGATATTCAATAGCCACTACCTAGAACTGATTATCAACCCAATAAACTCTGATCTCAGCCCATTTTCACAACCATATCATCAATTCAGATTGATTCTTCAATCTAATGAGTAGTTTGACTTTATCGGAGATGAGGTTGAAACGACAGCTAACTGCCATTTTAAAAGAATCAAGGGTCTCACCATTTTTCCTGTGTTGAATGTCCTAGTAAGCTATATAGCTCTCATCAAATGATTTTTCTTTCTGAATCTATATTTTTTTAGCAAATGTTTTAATAAGTAATGCGGATTTTGGTAGCATCCTTGATTTCATATGCATAACCATATGATTGATATATATTGAATCTTTACAGGTTAATATTAATTATCTGATCCTTTACTTTCTAAACGTTGTAAACAAGATACATACATTGTTAGTTATTCCATGAATTCCGTAAGAGTACTAAATGAATCACAAGTTATTTACTTCACAATCAACTACCTTTCGTGTTGTCTTTCAAATTATACTGAACAAAAAGATTGTTATGCATAACCTTTACACTTTGCACACAAATCTTAAACTCGCCACTGACCATATCTAAAAAGGCATCACTCTTCTAGACTTATAAAACCATAAAAACGAACAAAATAGAACAAGTCCAGTAACTCCTGTAATCAACAATACCCATTCGAGAGCTGAGGGGCTATCAAACAATGTTATAGGGAAATTCATGCCAAATATCCCTGCTACTACTCCAAAGATTGCAACTACAAATGTAGCGGTTGTCAGTAATAACTCAAACTGTATAAGCTGGTTCCGCACATTATCCTGCAACCCAAATTTAATATCATACAGTTAGCACAAAAATCATAGCATCACACTCTTATCTACTGTTGCTTCACATATATTAAGTTTATTAATTTATGGGTCCTTCTAGTACTAAATACTAAATTTAATAACAACAATGATCTTGGTTCAATATGTCCTGCCATAATCTTAGTGTCAGTTTCCCTTTTATAAAGGAGTGAAGATTTTGACCGTTTTACTTATTCGTTGGTGGATTTAAGTTATGTCTTATGCCTAACGGGAAAATAAGGGAAATTCAAATGAAATATCTATAAAAGGAAACGGGTCAAATGGGTCAAAAGTCACCAAACATCATTAATTGCTTTTTTCATACATATATTAGATTTGTATAGTACAGGTATAGTTTTTTAAATCATATATAACAAATTAATCATGCCCAAGAAATGGACAAAATATTTTCAGCCCAAACCAACCAGACAGACACTAAGAATGACCTGTTTTGACTTTTTACCCAACTGGCCGACACACCATTGTGCCACCTCTACCTATTGGGGGAGTATCCACTAAATTAAGGATTTTACTACCATTTTCAAGCGACACCAAATCATCACAGAATGAGAGTGAACGAGAAAAAAGTAAACATACTAGTTGAATGTTGATGAAGTCTTCTGTGTCATCAATATATTCCTTCAGCTGGAGCATGACATAATAAAGGTCAAACCAAGGATTGATATATATAAACAAACAATAATGAACATTTATAGGTGATTTTCATACCGATGTCAGCTTATTGAGAGTGCTGCCAATGACAACAAAATAAGCCTCCAACAGCATCTCCATCTCGTCAATGTTTTGTCCAGCACTTTCTGAACTCCTCATGCTTTCATGCCTACTTCTTGCAAAGCTAAAAGATTTTTCAAGCTTTTGAAAATCTGGAGGTGAAGAAACTGGAGATACTGGAGCTGAAACAGTGTGTGGACCGTCGGATAACTTGTATCCCGATATCGATTGATCTCCACCATAGGATAATGTATCCATTCTCATTTTCTTCTCAGTCAAGTACATTTCAGCCATGTCTCCATCATCATCCATTAGCTGCTCTATTTCATCTCTTACCTTTTGGAACCTTCGAGTCAATGCAACAAGTCTACTTTTCAGTCTACGAACACGTTCCAAGTTCAAAGTACTGATTGTGGATGTAAGTTCATCTAGCAAGGGATACGCTTCGATTTCTAATTTTGCTGCCTGATTAATTCATGAAAAGATTATAATCAGTGATGGAACAAAATGCTATACTGTCTAACTTTGGGAATCACAGTTTTTATGTCTCGCCATACAGCTACCAGAATATCAGTTAAAACTACCACCCCAAATAGATATCTCTAAACAGCATACTGCAAGGTCGTAATAATACAATCCAAGCATCATAATCATTTCTAAAAGCCATATACTAATCACTCAAATACATAAAGACATCAGAAACTTAACAGAACTTTCTAAAAATAGGGACAACCTAATCAAGACCGCCTCAATGTCTGTTCATACATTAGCTATCAGATGCTATCTTTTCTACTTCATCTACAGGTCTTATCTTACTAATAAGAGAAGTTCGAGTAAGAACTGAAGTTTCACGCCAATAAGTCCGTTAGTCAAAACTCTAATATCTCCTATATTTTCACACGTGAAGATGCTTTTACTAAACTTTTCACTGGCGAAGAAAAACCTCCTATATTTTCACACATGAAGATGCTTTTACTAAACTTTTCACGGGTGAAGAAAAATATCTCCTATATTTTCACGCACGAAGAAAAATATATCTTATATTTTCACACGTGAAGATGCTTTTACTAAACTTTTCATGGGCAAAGATAAATATCCTATATTTTCACACGTGAAGATGCTTTTACTAAACTTTTCACGGGCGAAGAAAGATATCTCCTATATTTTCACACAACTTTTCACGGGCGAAGAAAGATATCTCCTATATTTTCACACGTGAAGATGCTTTTACAAAACTTTTCACTGGCGAAGAAAAACCTCCTATATTTTCACACGTGAAGATGCTTTTACTAAACTTTTCACGGGTGAAGAAAAATATCTCCTATATTTTCACGCACGAAGATGCTTTTACTAAACTTTTCACGCGCGAAGATACTCTTAATGAACTTAATATCTGATATATCCTATTTTTGTACTTTTAGTATAGAAAATATGCTAGTAAGATCAAAGCTTCAATCCTTGCTCATAATTTCACGTGTGAAGAAATTCTTACAAAACGTAAATAATCATCTATTAAACATCAATATCTCCTATTTTTACACTTCTAGTATAAAAAGTACGCTAGTAATATTAAAGCTTCAATCATTTCTCATAATTTTCACGTGCGAAGATATTGATTACAAAACTTAAATAATCGTCTATAAAACATCAATATCTCCTAACCAGACGCCGCAGCCAACGCCAGAGATTAAGATCAAAACACTAACCAGCCGCTTAATTTCAACTAAAAACGAGACTAAAAGGCAACATATCTAAAACAATCAATTATCATATAGCATCTTCACATGTGAAAAGTTCTAACATTTAAAGTAAATAAAAATAAATAAATAATCAAAAATAATTAGAAAACCTAAAAACAGTAAAAATAATAATTAGTCGAAAATAAGTACCAATATTAGCATTCAAATCCACATTAGAACAACGTTTCAAAAGATTAACAGATGCATTCATCATCAAAAGATTGTTAAAAAAATTACAATTTTTACCAGATTGAATTAGAATACGGCAATTAAATGGTCAACGGTGCAGTCAACGCAGTCAACGACGGAGATTAAGAAAGTCACGATGGAGATGATTGTGGATAACCGGGCCGAGAAGATGAGGTGAGGTAGATGAGTGTGTATTTCTGTGTGTTCGTGTGAGTTTTTGTCTGTGTTTGTGTATGAATGATGAGAGAGGGAGAGAGAGAAATGGAGTTGATTTTTTGCCTGATATTTAACAAATGACTGAAATTCAGTTAGACCCCTATGATTTTGGATGTGAAATTACAAAATACCCCCTCCGCTTTGTTTAATGTAATGTTAGTGCAAATTGGAACTTAATCTAACCCATTAGATCTAAAAAAGGAGGGGTTAATGGAGGGCCAGGATCTCTTCTCGCGTTCTCACCAAAATAGGACTTCTCATTTGAATGCTTGTCTATATATATATATATATATATATATATATATATATATATATATATATATATATATATATATATATATATATTTTCATACACTTTTACTCTACCATCCTCTACGATAACATCAAAATAATAGGGATTTATAGGCACATCCCTACACTTGAGTTTTTATTACTCTAACACTAATTTGACCCGAATTGAAAAGATCAAAACACTTGGAGTACATTATTACACAAATAAAGGGAATTTAAATTTAACGTTCCCTTCCCGTCATTTCATAAAGTTTAACTTTTCCCATGAGTCCCAATCGTCCCAAAACTGTGTACAAAGGATATGACTCGACTTAGCAACTTATGCAAGCAACTAGCTAATTGAACTAAGGGTTTAGTATGATAACAATAATGCACTAAAAGTGAGTGCATACAAGTTGGGCTAAGGCGATTTGGGTGTACATTTGGGGGTGGATTGTAAACAATGCTCTTCATTGATATTCCGGAAAACCAAAACATCACGAGAACCGCGAAAAGGATAGGCTCTGAGGGGTAACTAGGGGTATCGTGTACTAAAGATGAGTACAACGCGAAGGTGTGGGGGAATTACTCAACCGATGTGGAAGAAGTAATTATATTACAGGTATCAAACAAGGGTTATCCTAATGCCTCTTATCATTTAGTTATTCCTAACTACACAAGTGTAGTCTTACTAGCGATCTCGGGATGCATCACAAAACAAGTTCTAGAATCTATTATACTACCGGTTCACACTCTAAGCATTAAAGATGAATGCTTTAATTCCTACTAATCTAAGGGCGATCCTCACATTTTGGGTGGAATGTAAGTGGTAAATGGTTTTTGTGCTAGTCATATAATTTCCTATCTATGAGACGCTTTATTAAGACTAATGGCCCACTCCTATATGTCATGAAAAATTTTAAATTTGGTGCCAAAATTACCTTAACCGATATTTCTCATGGTTTATTACACAAATACAGTTGGACAAAGTAAATAATCAAGGATAAGCATAGTTTCAAAGTTCCCGTTTTATTTTCTCTCCCTGCACTTAAACTGAACATTGTCCCTAATGTTCCCCGAAAGTATCAAAGTTATGATAATGGAAGGTAATAAAAGACGAAAGAAACTAATACTCCCCTGATTAGCTCGGTAGGATCCGTGTGAAGTGGTGGTTACATCTTTCTTCAAGAAGAACGTTTGCGTTAAAAGCTCCTTCTCATCTTATGTATTTTCTTCTTGGTAAATTAAACCTGTACACTTGAAGAAAACCAACGAAACCTTCGCGTAAAATCGGCGGTAACAATATATATAAGACTCTATTAAACTAGGATATAATGCTTGTGGAATGGATGTTTACAGATTTTCTGGAAAATTAAGACCTGAAAAATTCCAAAAAAATTATAAGTAGCTCAGAAAACGAGAAAAAAGTGATAAGCTGTTTCTGCTCCTCCTGACGCTGTCAGGTTGCGATCCTGATGCCGTCAGGTTATCCTGACAGAAACTGGTCTCTGATTTTCTAGAAAAAATTCTGGAAAATTTACATCTTTAGAATCTGGACAAATTTCCTGCAAAACATCCATTATGACTCGATACAACTTGAACAAACACACATGTATATCTTTTAATTAATTGTAATTCTCATGTTCACGTTTCTTTTGAAAACGTGTGTAATCCTCCCTACACTTATCCCTTATGTAAAATACCTTTATATGTAATTAAGACGAGGTTAAAGACAAAATAAAGCATTTTTACAAATTTAAACATGAGAATAAACAATCAATGAAAAGATATATCACACACAAACAAGCAAACAATTAAGCATGGGTTGCCTCCCACGAAGCGCTTTTCTTTATTTATGAATCTTGTAGCTAGACTCGAAGTCGTACCCCTACGTGACTTCATTACCGTCACCTTCTACCTCATAACGGTCTCTATTGGGGGGTTCCATGTTGTAAAAGTGCCCCATGATGCACCTTTCTAAGAGGTTGTCCTTTCCCCACTCGGTTCTATACTCCGGACCTAAGTTCAAGCAATCCTTATAGAATCCAAAAATCTTATTCATCACATAATCGACTCCCTTCTCCTTATCTTCCTTATTCCTATAGTAAATCGATAGCTTAAGTTCTTTTTCATCATTGGATAGTGATGAAAAATTTTCAATCTTAAAGGGCATTTGGTAGGCTACATCATCGGTCTCATCCTTGAATCTAACTATTCCCAACGACGGATCATAAGTCATCCCGGTGTTTTCTACGAAAGGTTTTCCTAGAATAACGTAGGACAAGCTAGGATCTATGGCCGTACTAATATCATCCACTATTATGAAATCCGTAGGAAACGTGAAACTACCTACATAAATGGGCAATCCCTTAACTCTACCAGGAAAATTGCCACCAACCCTAGGATTATCGGGATCTTGCCTAGTTGGGATAAGCTTCTTCATTACCCAATTATAGTAGGTGCTAGTGTCACAATTCTCAATTTTTGGTCATTTCTCAAACTCTACATTCATCATACTAGTCATGCATGGGTTTTGCATTTCACATTAAACGCATAATTTCATATTAAATAAACGTTATCGCGTAAACATTATTTTGAACAATTGATACGATACTTCCAAAAATTAATCACAATATATTTTTATACTCATATTAAGTTTATAAAAATATTATTTTTAGTTTACTCGGTGTTTTAAATTTATTTCGTATATAAATTGTTAAGTTTATATAATTACGACGGTTTTCTTAAATTCAACCCGATAAATATTTATTCACTCAAATCTTTCAAGAAATGTATTTTTATAATTTTTATGACCTCAATATATTTTATCTTGACCCGTGAAAATTTATTTTTATCTAACGCTACCCTACAAGCTTAAAAAATATACACAAGTTACTAATAATTCTTAACTAACTACACATTTACTCTACATTAATACACTTAATTTTTATCAAATGCAACTAGTCCTTCTTTTTTTTGAATGTGTCGACACTCTTTGGGGTGAGTCACTTTGGATGCAAAATATCTATTACAAATATCATTCTTTATATTACAAAACACACACAAGCAAATATCTCAAGGTGTAAATTGGTTTTTCTCTTCCTTTTTCTTTGAAGAAACCGGCCACCATATGGACCAAGCTAGAAGTTCATCAAAAATTTTCTAATCAAGTATTTTACACTCTAGTATCACTCTTGATTAAGGTTTTGCAATAAAAACCTTGGGTGATTAGGAAAAACCTTTGATCTTTAAACCTCATCAAGTATTCTTGTAAGCAATTCATGTTTATTTTACATCTTACATATTCATTTCATATTCATTTCATCATATTTGAGCCAAAACATGCAAGTCATATGATGTTGTACCACTTTTTCAATGATTTTCAAGAGTTATAAATATATAATCCATCCTATAATTATTCCTTGTTATATATTAGTTTTGGTGATGTCTAGGAAACCATGACACCCTAAGAAGGTGTATGGTAGGATTAGAATAGCTCCGGAGTTGTTTTGAATGTGTTAGAATAGGTTTGGCGCAAGA